>JAODXP020000125.1:7500-12500 GCA_027497455.2 Sardinella longiceps
AGGGGTGGGGGGATAAATTGTTTTTGTGTTGTTATGGAAAAAAAAAAAACATGTCTTACGTTGTGCTTGAAGGCCTAAAGAAGAATCGCTTGTATGATACCGTTTTTATGTACTGTACATGAGCCTGTATATGAACGCCCTTTGACCTTTTGATGTAAGGCAATCAATTAGTAGAGTTACCATGGAAACATTAGTGAAGATTCCTCTCTCTGAATACCAAAATATACACAAACACATGGACACATGCACAAACACACACGCACAAACACACACACACACACACACACACTTATACATAGTCATTTTCAGGTTTGTCATTCTCTGAGCAAATAAAATCAAAGCTCCTGAACACCAAACTGTCTTGTTTGTTTCTTTCTTTCTTTCTTTCTGTCTTTTTTTGACTATGCAAGCTTGTATGCCCACACACACACACACACACACACACACACACACACATAGATTTATACACTTAGACCCTCTGTTGATACAATGACACGCAGGGCAGGTTCTAGCCTTTTTGGTGGCCTAGGCCAGATTTGAATTTTGAATTTTGAAAATATAAGAGAAAAACTGAAGAAAATAAGTAAGAAATGTATTGTGATGCCCCCCTGATATTTGGTGCCCTAGGCGGCCGCCTCGTTTGTCTATGCCTAGAACCGGCCCTGATGACACGTGCTTGTCATGACATCGAGTGAAACGGAAGAACAAGACACACACATAGCCGTCGGCTGAATGAGACGAATTCTGTACATCTTCAGACTTACAGTACTAACCCACTTTCTTGCAACACCAACCCGGAAGCAGACCTGGCTGTGAAGCGACTCGAGTCCAGTCCAGAGGATGATGTGGGACCTAAATTTAGCTAAATACTGTAGGCTACTGCCAGGTAGTGTGTGTGTGTGTGTGTGTGTGTGTGTGTGTGTGTCAATGTGAGGCTTAGAGTGGACACACCTGCAGTACTATAGGGGCTATTCCTAGAAGGTAGTAAAGTGGCAAACCTGGGTAAATAAAGCTGGAAGTAAATAAAAGATAAACTTCATAACAGAGGATCCATGACTCCTGATTCTCTGAACTAAACAGGGGTGGGCAATTACATTGGCCGAAGGGCCATATTGGCTTTTAGATTTTGACTAACAGGTTGGGTGTTGACAGTCAACCGGTCTCAACGAGTCTCAGACCAGTAGCCCCACTTTCTTCAAAGGACATGTTAATATGCAGGGTTAAAGGGGGATTTGTATTTCATGAATACAGCAAATTCAATAAATCAGGCCTATAATCCAAGTCACCTTGGCTAATGAGAATTATTCTATTTTTGGAAGGCTCCAGTGGCCAGATGAAATAGCTCAACGGGCCGCATGTGGCCCCCAGGCCTTATTTTGACCAGGTTTGACCTGCTCTAGGTTAACTTAGCCAGGCTTTCATTGGACCACTACCAGCGTGGATACCCCTTAGTTCAGTTACTGTACTAACCCACTTTCTTGGAATACCAGGTGGGAAGCAGATCTGGAGAAGCGGCCTGAGTCTGGGCCAGAGGAGGCCCGTATCTGGGCCGGAATGGTCGTAGTAAGTGGAGCTGGAGCTGTCTAGGTGACTGCGGCAGCAGAAGTAAAGGCGGTTCCGGTGATCTCTGATCTCTGGTCTCGTTAATGCACAGCGGAGTAAAGCCGCGGCTTTGACACATTCCTCTTCCTCTTAGAGGAAAGCCAAATCAACCCTGGAATGCACTCAATCTATACACATTTACACACACACACACACACACACACACTCATTTAGTTCACACACACACACACACTCATTCAGTCCACTCAAATCTCATTCACGCACACACACACACACACACACACACACATACTTAAATGCCACATACACACATACATTATTAGCTCATTGTGAGAAACCTTGACTCACACACACACACATTCCCACCTACTGTAAATGCAAAGCCAGGGATATAAATGCAACAATGTATTGTGCAGTTAATAAAGCACTTGTCTTTCTCAGGCACACACACACACACACACACACACACACACACACACACACAGTGGTTCTAGGACAAGAAAGTTGTATGTGGGACTGGCTGTCAGGACTGTTCTTCAGTGTTTGTGGCCATCATGCCATGATCACTGTTGGCACCCAAACCCGCCCCCATCGTTCCCTTTCCTGGCTCTCACGCCGCAAAACCCATTTATTTATTTTGTTATTTTTAACATTTATTTATTTCATCTCCGTGCTTCACTTCCCTCTTTCTGCTGCTCTGCTCCATCCCTCTTTCTCTCCTTCACTCTCTCTCTCTCTCTCTCTCTCTCTCTCTCTCTCTCTCTCTCTCTCTCTCTGGATTGTACTAATACTTACAATAGAGGCTACTTACTTACACAGGGAGATGGCTGAGCTCCTAGAGGACCCCTAAGAGCCTCCTTTATATATTATTAATAATACTCTATGCTAAACTCTATTACACCATACAATCTGTGAGAGTGACACAGGGAGATTGCTGAGCTCCTGGAAGACCCACATACTACTAATACTTCTACTACTTACTGTATACTAAACTATGTAATAGTAATACTATACTATATTAAACTATACTATCTGGGAGACATGTACTGAGACTGACTGTATGAATTAGGAAGGGCACAGAGAGATTGCTGAGCTCCTGGATAACCCAGATACAGTACTACTAATACTTACCATACTTATACTATACTATACTAAAACTGGTTAATACTGTGCTATAGATACAGACGGCAAGTATGGTTAACGCCCCCAAAATGCGAGGGTGGAGTCAGCGTGGGGGATAACAGAGGCCAATTTAACATTATGGTGAATGGACAAGGTAGAGAAAGTTGCTTAACAATAAAAGATCGCTTAGTAAAATTGAACAAAGTCCATATTAGATGTTTTGTCTAATCATGACCTGTTTGCCTGCTTGTGTTTTGACTAAAATAATTTCCCCATCATTTGTTTATTGCAGTTACACTAACAGAAATGTCATCAGCTGTCTCTGCTCCTGTCAAAAGTAAAGCAACTTTCAATCACAAGTCTGATTAGCTCAGTTAAGCAAGCTAAAGTTAGCTACATTTATTGTGGTGATCAATGAAGTTGGCTAGTTAGCAAGCTAATGAAGCTAACAAACATCATCTAAATTGTCATCAGTATCGCGTTTGGAGGGGTGTCAAGTTCAGAATTCACATCGGACCATCTGACCATCATTACTACCTTCAGGCATTGCCCTCAAAAATGTGTCAGGCTCCTTGTAGATGGTGCTCAGTGTAACTTCTAGCTTAGCATGCCATTGACTTCCCCACTGTGTGAGCCTGCTCTTTCCCCCAGATGGGACTATTTTTCTCCTAATTCCCCCACAGCGGAGCTATATTTGTGGGCGTGGTCAGACTTGCCGTCTGTATCTATAGTGAATGGAGAAGGTAAAAAAAAGGTGCTTAACAATAATAGATCGCTTTGTAAAATTGAACGAAGTGCATATTAGGTATTTTGTCTAATCATGACCTGTTTGCCTGCTTGGGTTTAGACTAAAAAAAACTTTCCATGGTTTGTTTATTGCAGTAACACTGACAGAAATGTCATGAGCTGTCTCCTAACTGTCATAACTGAAGCAATTTTCAATCACAAGTCTGATTAGCTCTGTTTAGCAAGCTATAGTTAGCTACATTTACTATGGTGATGAATGAGGTTGGCTAGTTAGCAAGCTAATGAAGCTAGCAAGCATCAACTAAATTGTCCTCAGTATCGCGTTTGGAGGGGTGTCAAGTTCAGAATTCACATTGGACCATCTGAACATCATTACTACCTTAAGGCATTGCCCTCAAAAATGTGTCAAGGTCCTTGTAGATGGTGCTCAGTGTAACTTCTAGCCTAGCATCTCATTGACTTCCACACTGTGTGACCCTGCTTCTTCCCCCATGAGGGACTATTTTTCTCTACTTCCCCCACGGCGGAGCTATATTTGTGGGCGTGGTCAGACTTGCCGTCTGTATCTATATTATACTATACTATCTGTGAGACTGACACTAGGAGATTGTTGAGCTCCTGTGTCCCAGGGTGTGAGCCAAACCACTGAGTCTATACTACTTTTACTATATCATACTTCTACTAGTATATACTAATACTAAGTTATATTATACTATACTATCTGTGAGACTGACACTAGGAGACTGTTGAGCTCCCGTCTCCCAGTGTGTGAGCCAAACCACTGAGTCAGGCTCTGCTGGGCTGGGCTGAACTTTATCAGATCCTGAACGCCTCATGGCCTGCTGATTATGATGATGGTGGTGATGAGGCTCATGCCATTCTCTGAGTCACATCACGTGTGTGTGTGTGTGTGTGTGTGTGTGTGTGTGTGTGTGTGTGTGTGTGTGTGTGTGTGTAAGGTAGAGAAGGGGAGATTGTTGCCTACTTTAGATGTTTACTTTGGTCATCTTTTCTTTGGTAATTACGCAAACTCTTTCCCTGTCTCTCTCTCTCTCTCTTTCTTTTTCTCTCTCTCTCTCTCTCTCTCTCTTTCTTTTTCTCTCTCACTCTCTCAATTGCGTTCATATTTTCTTTGGTGAGTGCACAAACTCTCTCTTTTCTTTCACTCTCTCATTTGCATTTTTTCTCTTCTATTTCTGTCCCCTCTTCCCCTGTGCTGTCAGTTTTTTTTCCTCTACATATTTGATCAGCCCAACATTCATTCCCATCTCTCTCTCTCTCTCTCTCTCTCTCTCTCTCTCTCTCTCTCTCTCTCTCACACACACACACACACACACACACACACACACATACATGTTCACTGTTTCTTCCACTCATCCCGCTGTGATGGTTATGTGACAAGGAGTGTGTGTGACTTTGATAGAGTGAGGGTGTGTTTGAGAGAGAGAGAGTGTGTGTGTGTGTGTGTGTGTGTGTGTGTGTGTGTGTGTGTGTGTGTGTGTGTGTGTGTGTGTGTGTGTGTGTGTGTGTGTGTGTGTGTGTGTGTGTGTGTGTGTGTGTGTGTGTGT
>JAODXP020000125.1:37500-40000 GCA_027497455.2 Sardinella longiceps
TGCGTAAACAAACACGCATCAGAAACGCTGGATGCGATTTATGTTGACGGGACAAGTTGAGTGATGAGACCAACTTGTTCGGTTGCAGACTTGATCCGTTGGCTGCCTGCACGGGCAGCGAGTGAAGCTGAGTTGTGGTGTAAGCGTAAGCGTAGCGCGCCTCATAGGCTATGCGCGTCTGCACACATGTGACATACGTGGACTTTCACTGAGGTATGCGTTTGGCAGGATTCCTCTAGCAGTTGTCAACCGCAATCAGATCGCTTTATGGCGTTTGTCAGTGGGTGTACGTCTCACTGTAAAACGAGAGCGCAAGGCGCGAGGGTGCCAGCCACAATCGTGCTGCTTGGATGTACTGTAGAGTGGCCGACATCTCTCTCTCTCTCTCTCTCTCTCTCTCTCTCTCTCTCTCTCTCTCTCTCAAAGTTGGCTTGTATTACAGTATTGCGCTGGTTGTGGCTGTTTGCGTTCGCATGAGTCTGTATTTATTCAGGCACGCACCATATATCGTATGATGGCTTTTATGTGGTTTTGTGGGGAACGCCGAATTACAAATAGCTCTTCAAAGGTCGGCCTAAATACAGAGACATAGTTGACACGGTCAATATCATATCTTTGTTGATGCAGTCGTGGTGCTCATTTCGGCTCACTGCCCCGCGGCTATCTTCTATTTAAGAGGGAAAACTGGGCACTTTTTTGTACAGCAAATACAGACGACGCTTTTGTCTTATTGCAACTGGACGTTAGTCGTGGAATAAAGCGTTCTTGTGTGTGCTGAAGTGTCTCTGGCATGAGAGGAGGTGTTCATAATTGAATTGAAATGCCTTCCTCGGAGAAGGGAATGTTTTCCGGGGTAACAGTAGTATCCTGATTATTATTACGACGGCATAAATAAATATGTCTGACTGCCAGACTGTCAGGTCGAGCCATTCATGCCATGTGACGCCAGCAGTGTATTTTCAGTGCTTTTGTTGCAAGCGACAGCAGGACAGTCAAACAGTCAAGTTGCCTATAGTGTGTGTGCGTGTGTGTGTGAGAGAGAGAGAGAGACTGTGTCAGGAGCCTACACAGACAGATCAGATGCTCTGGGCAGCTCCCAGTTTCCTTGGCTTCTTCACGCCTTTCTAGCCGGTTCCTGCACATCAGCAAAAAGAAAGGAAAAAAAGCAAAAAAAAAAGCAGCTTTTTTTTTTTTTTACGGTCCTAATCTTGAGCTGTTCACACCTAGGCAGGTGCCCTAAAGGGTGATTACCCTCTGCTTTGCGCTGGCATGCAGTGTCCAGGCTGCTGCGAGCTCCTTATCTTGTGCTCTAAGTACCGAGACAGATAACAGCTACCCCCCCACCACCACCACCACCTCTTCCTTCTCTCCTTCCCTCTCCCTGGAGCGTGTCCTGTCCGATCGCCACAAGAGCCGCTTGTTCTTTGGAGAGAGGGAGCAATGACTGAGAGAGAGAGAGAGAGAGAGAGAGAAAGTGAAGAAGGGAGCAAAGTGTGTGTGTGTGTGTGTGTGTGTGTGTGTGTGTGTGTGTGTGTGTGTGTGTGTGTGAGACAGAAAGAGAGAGAGAGAGTGTGTGTGTGTGTGTGTGTGGAAGGTTTCTACTAATGGAGAGAGTAATTGGGAATCAGTGGAGCATGAAGTACTCTCAACCGGTGAGGAGGAGAGGAGAGAGAGAGAGGAGGAGAAGAGGGGAGGAGAAGAGGTGGAAAATGGAGAAAAAAGGACAGGAAAAGAGAGGAGGGAAGGAAAAGAGGAGAAAAAATGAGAGGAAAAGAGGGTGAAGAGAGGATAGGAGGAGTGGAGAGAGCAGCTTTTCAGGGCTGTGCTGGCATGGTCTCTGTCTCACTCACCTGAGACTCTAGTCCACCTAACATTGCTTCTTCATTCCTTTCTTCCATCTCTCTCTCTCTCTCTCTCTCTCTCTCTCTCTCTCAAACCCTCCATCACCTGGTCTCTCCTTTACGCTACTCTCACCCCATCTCTCATTTGGGCATTTCTCTAATACTACTACTACTACACACACTATCTTCCCCTGCTCTCTCTCTCTCTCTCTACCCCCTCTCTATCCCTCGCTATCTTATCTTCCTCTCCTCTGTGTTTCTCTTCTGTCTCTCTCTTTCTCTCTTCCTCTTTCTATCCCTCCTTTTCCTTCCTCTGGCCATGTGACTCCTGTCTTCTCCTATGCTGTGCTGTGCTGTGCTGTGCTGTGCTGTGCTGTGCTGTGCTGTGCTGTGCTGTGCTGTGCAGCGTCTTCTTGATGTCTTGTCAGCTTCTGTGCTTTGAAAGAAAGAGCTCCACAAAAGAGTTCTTTATGTCTCAAGCCTATTCACAACATGCGGGTCAGCTGAAGGTGAAGAGAGAGAGGGAAGGAAAGAAAGAGGGAGAGAAAGAGAGAGAGAGAGAGAGAGAGAGAGAGAGAGAGAGAGAGAGAGAGAGAGAAGGAGAGCAACAAAGTGTTTACTTCTAGAAGGACATTTCTCATTCCAGGCGTCTGTTTCAT
>JAODXP020000125.1:60000-72500 GCA_027497455.2 Sardinella longiceps
TCTCTCTCTCTCTCTCTCTCTCTCTCTCTCTCTCTCTCTCTCTCTCTCTCCCTCTCCTGTGTCAGGTGGCAAAGGTGGAGTACGTACGCAGGAAACCGAAACTCAAGGAGGTGTTTGTCCGGTTGGAGGACCACCTGGAGTGTGTGTGTACGTCGCAGCATCATGTGGTGGAGCATGCAGATGCAGACACAGGTGAGCACACACACACACACACACACACACACACACACACACACACACACACACACACACACACACACACACACACACACACACACACGTACTGCGCACACTCATACACATGCATACTGCACACACATACTGTGCAAACATATACACATGCACACCCACACACAGACACACTCACACCCACAGTGTGTGTGTGTGTGTGTGTGTGTGTGTGTGTGTGTGTGTGTGTGTGTGTGTGTGTGTGTGTGTGTGTGTTTGCATTTGTTTTGTGCCTGTGGACTGGGTGACCTGACTGTGTGACTGTTTGCTGCTCTGAAATGGACACGCCTGCAATCCAGTCGACTATTGCCCAATGCTGAAGCTTTTATTATGTGTGTGTGTGTGTGTGTGCCTGTGTGAGTGTGTGTTTGACGGTTGAAGAGAGTGTGTATGTGTATGGGTAACTAGTGCTAGATCTTTGAGTCTTTGAGAGTATGTTTGGTTTCATGTCCTTGCATTTTGATGTGTCTAACAGTTTTTTGCATCGTTTCTATTAGTGAAAGCATAAAAGGTGTGTGTGTGTGTGTGTGTGTGTGTGTGTGTGTGTGTGTGTGTGTGTGTGTGTGTGTGTGTATTTCTGATGGCTATTTGCCTTGCTGTCTGCTCATGCCTGTGTGTGTGTGTGTGTGTGTGTGTGTGTGTGTGTGTGTGTGTGTGTGTGTGTGTGTGTGTGCTGCTAACGGCTTGTCTGTGCTGTGGGCGGGTACTGTAGCTAGCCGCTGTGCCGCTGATAAGACATCTGAAGTATTTACAGTGTGTAATTATGACCTGCTCTTCCCCCATGGCTGCCTCTCCTTCTCCTTCTCCTTCTCCTTCTCCTTCTCCCTCTCTTTCTTTCTTTTCCCTCTTCCCACCTTGCTCCCTCTTTTTCTCTTTCTCTCTACCTTTTTCTCCCTCTATTTCTCACCTTCCTCTCTCTCTCTCTCTTCTTTTTCTCTTTCCCTCTACCTTTTTCTCCCTCTCCTTCTCACCTCTCTCTCTCTCTCTCTGTCTTTCTCTCTCTCCCCTTCTTAAATCTCTACTTCCTTTCTTCCCCACTAACATACCCTCCTCCCCCTGCTTCCCTCGTTCTTTTCCACCCCTTCATTCATCCCTTCTTCCCCTCCTCCTCCTCCCCCTGTGCTTCCAGGCCTGCGTAGGGTCAAGGGTAAGCGAGGGAAACACAGAAAGAGCAGCAGGCTCTCCAAGGACCGATTGGCCACATAGCAAAACAAACAAAACAAAAACAACAACAAAAACAACAACAACAACAACAACAACAGCAACCTCCAAACAAACTGTACAAAACAAACAAACAAACAAACAACAAAAAACAACAAAAACAAAAAAAGAAAATGGCTGAGCCGGACTCCTGACACCTGCAGGTAGGACTTTGGCACCGCCAGAGCCACGTAAACACCACCGTCTGTCTAATCACCTCACTGGCCAATCACGAGAGAGAATGACCCACCCTACCACCCAACCACCCCCCCACCCCCCTCCTCACCGTCCGCACTCGTTTCTTCTGCCAATCACAGCGGGACACCCAGCCCTGGTGTTCCTTTGCTGTTCTGCATGTGTGTGTGATTTCTGCCTGCTCGCTCTTTGCCCGCGTGGTGTGTGTGTGTGTGTGTGTGTGAGTGCGTGTGTAAATACCATACATGCCCTAGCGGTGTGCCCATGCTTGATCATGCAATGTGTGTTTGATTTTTTTGTGTAAATGTTTTTGTGTGTGTGTGTGTGTGTGTGTGTGTTTGATTTTTTATATGTGTATGTGGTGGTGTACTGTAATTCACACAATGTTATGTTATGGTCCTTACAACCTCCCTAGAGAGTTTGTTTTACCTGCACTGTCTAATTTGTCACTGGGACACACCCCCCCACCCCCATCACTGCACCACCCCCACAGCTGGAGTAGCCTAGCCTAGCCTAGCGCACACAGGCACCGTGCCTGGGTCTACCTCCACCTCACTTCACCTCACCTCCCACCACCTCCACTCCACCACCCCCTCACTACCCCTTCCTACCCCTCACTGTGGGTGCACGGGCATCTCAATCACATCGGTGGGGGTGGGGGTGGGGGTGAGGTGAGGTTGGGGGGTAAATCAAGGGGTAAAAGATCGCAGGCGTCCGTTTCCCGATAGCATGATTGCTAAATAGTTAGCAACTTAGTTGTATGGCAATGGGGGAATCGCATTGCAACCAACTAACATTGCTAATGTAAGCCGGTATTCTCCCAGGTGCTTAAGTCCAGAAAAGTGCTGAACTCCATGCGTTTCAGCCTGCACTAATAAGCACTTTTATTGACTTAAACACCTGGGAGAATACAAGCCTTAGTTAGCAGGTATGCTCTTGGGAAGCAGAGCCCTGGTCATGGTGATGTCATGGTGATGTCATGGTGATGTCATGTAGGGGGCTTAGAGTACAGTCCAGTACAGTAGTGACACATGGAGTTGAGTGAGCTCACAGGAAGTGGTATAGCTTCTAATAGAGGTGCTCTTAAAAGAGAAAGCTGGCGTGAATCAACACGTAGTCCTACTGTTTTGTAGTGCCAAGCGCTATTGTTAGCCACCTCAATCACTGGATTTCATGCAAGGCAGACTGAGATAGCGAAACGGCAGCTAACGTTAACAGAATGGGGCATTTCAAAACGAAAGCAAATCGATTAGGTTTCGTTTCTGACATGCCTCATTCAGCTAGTGTTAGCTGCCGTTTCGCAAACTCGGTCTACGATGCACAAAATGTTATTAATGAGGTGGCTTTCAGTAGTGCTTAGCAGTATAAAACAGCAGGGCTAGGTGTTGATTCACGCCGGATTATACCTTTAATGGCTTTGTTCTCCTGAACTACACAAATCCAAATATCAAATACTGTATCTCTGCTTTTAGGAGATTTACCGCTTACTTTGAGCTCACTTACCCAGGTGTGCCACCAGACCCCCCCCCCCCCCCCCTACATGGGATATTCTGGGTTTATGGAATAACTCCTCTGGAGGGTTTCCGCATAGGAGCGATGGAAATATCCTCCATATTGTGTCGTATTCGGCCAGTATGTGGCCAAAAACAAAACAAAACAAGAGCTCAAATGAGACATCGAAGCTTTTAGAGTTTAAAATAGATTTTGTAGAATTGAATTTGTTTGTGAAACTTATGCGGAAGCCCTTGCAGAGGGATGATTGTTGCTCCATGATTGTTTATTGGTTTGTTTGTTTGTTTGTGTGTTTGTTGTCTTTTCTGATGTTTATCCGTCTCTTTCTCTCCTCCAGTGGATGTGAGGTGAGGCCACCCAATGGGAGAGACGCAAGTGAGGGGCGAGAGGCGGGACTAAAACAGGAAGTCAGAGAGACAGTCCGGAGAACTCACCCTTGACACTTGACCTTTGACCCCACACCACAATCACCACCATCACCGAAATAAACAGCAACAACAACAACAACAACAACAAAAACAACACAACAATATCCCAACATGAAAGAAAACAAAAAGTCAACCCCTTTTAATGAGAGACTAAAAGTGAACTGAATACCAAAGGTGCTTTTCTTCCTGTAACCTGAGATGACTTTACTCTGTTGGGTCTGACAGACAGACAGTCAGACTGACAGACAGACAGACAGACCTAACCAATCAAACACTAATGTAAGCGCTAGCAATGAGGAGGAGGAAGAGGATGAAGACCGTGGAGGAGGACGTGTGTTTCAGTGTGTGAAGACTGGGGTGTGATCAGAGTGGAGGCAGTGTTTGTTGTGCTGCTACGTGTGTAAAGGACATGTAAACACACACACACACACACACACACACATACAGAGTGACAGAGAGAGAGAGGGAGAGAGACACTCGTCCGCTCACTCTCTCTCTCTCACACACACACACGGAGAAAAGTGTCTCAGATTTTGACTGAAAGCAAGCACACACAGTGAGGACTTTACATGACTGTTGTGTAAAGGATGTATGAGACAAAGATGGTGGCCTTTGTTTTTTGTTTTGTTTTTGTTTTTTTCCGCTCTGGACGCTTCTGCGCTGCCATTTGGAACTATGAGACTTCCTGGTTCATGACTAGACGATACACACACACACACACACACATACTGACACACACGCTCTTTGTACAGCTGGAAAGGGTATTTGGTGGAGCCTCGGCAGAAGACTTCTCTCTCCTCTCCAATCCACTCCTTTTCTCTCCTCTCCTGATCTCTCCGTTCCTCCACAACACACCCCCCTCCCCCCAACCACCAACCCCCCACTGTCTCATGTTCTTTCCCTGGGAGCCCCTTAAGCGCCGACATGGACACTTTGGACAGGACACTCTCACGTGGTCCACTGCAGTGACAGTCGACAAATAAACTATTTATATACACACAAGCATTTGACTCTCTCTCTCTCTCTCTCTCTCTCTCTCTCTCTCTTTCCTGCTCTGTTTCTTTCTACTGCGAAAGCAGATGCATTGTAAAGTCCTGTGATTCTACCCCCCCCCCCCCCACACACACACACACACCTCCCCTGTTCTGAGAAGAGATTCTGTACGTCTGTATTTTTTTAGCTGTTTCCATCCGTTTGTTTTGTTTTGTTTTGTTTTGTTTTGTTTCCCCCTTTCATGATGATGATGATGATGATGCTGATATTGATGATGTTGCATATTACTCCACAGTGTATCAGAGAAACAATCTCAGAACTAGTAGCTCTACTGGCTGGAAATACGGAATGGATGTTGAGCGCACATGCTCGACAGCAAAGGAAGATGCTTTATTTTTGTTAAGAAAATATATTACGCTTACTTATATTCAAGCAGGAAATATGCTTTCCTTTTGTTTTTTGTCCCCTTTCTTTGTGCTGTGTGTGTGTGTGAGTGTGTGTGAGTGTGTATGGGTTACTAGAAAAAAGATACTGGGGGCAGGGGGGGGGGAGATTGAGAATGAAGGGGCTAAGGGAGTGTATGTACACACACACACACACACACACACACACACACACACACACACACACACACACACACACACACTCAGTATGATCCAGCATAACCCATCCCTACAAGGATGCTGGGTCTAGTTGGGTTATGTTGGGTGTAAAAGAATGAACAGAATTCATGCCTGGTAGTAGACCCTTCCCCCATCTGTTCTATTTGACACACACACACACACACACACAATCACATGAGGCTACGATTCTGTGTGTGCATTGAGTGTCCTACTGGGGAGTCAAACACTGACCATTGAAGGGGGGGCTGTGGGGGGGCGGACTGGGGGGCATGATATTTCTCATGGCGCAGATCAACAACTCCATCCTTCCACGCATGACATGCACACACACATGACCTCCAGTCCGCATGAACTGCACAAGCCTGCTCACGGCGGTCACTGAAACAAACAACGCAGGTCGGCCGGCGCCAGTGCTGCAGAGAGTCATGATACCATGTGCTGAATCTGGTGCTATATGTAAACAGGTAGTCAAATACATAAATACCCCACGGGGCTTCACTGTACTGACAGCTTCCATTCACATGTAGCTAGAGAGGAAACCAGGGACCATTGCTTTAGAAAGACAGTAATATTATCACTAAGCTTTTTTTTTTTGTGCTCATTTTTTTTGTTTGTTTGTTTTCTCTTTCTCCCTCTCTTGTTTTATTATTTTTGTTTTGTTTTCTTTTGCCCTCAGTTGGTTAACATCGATTATAATTTATATATTTATGGTTTCAATAATAAATATATTTCAGCTTATTAAACTTCACACCCAGTGGCTTGGCCGAGTTCTTCTGTTGATTGTCCACAGAGCTGATTCCCTTCTGTAAACACAGAACAGTAATTAGCTCGCTAATTAGCTTAGCTCACTAATTAGCTTAGCTCAACAGTTTTGTTGATGGAGATTAATTGATTTAGTGAACAGTTTTAACGAGTATGTGAGAGGAGTTCTACTTCCTGGAAGCTGGGTGTCCATCCGTACATCTAAAATAAGAAAGAAGAAGAAGAAATCCAAAAGTAATTTACTTCACATCAGTAATATTAGATGCTAATTCACCTGACATTAGCCTGTCTAACACCAAATAACCACTCAAACTTCAACTGACACTTACAATGCAGCTGGGAATTCACTTTGGATTTCAAGGGGCATAAACTGTGATGTTGAACTTAATTTCGGTGCATTACTCAACAAACACGTTTCTTGTAGCCTTAATGGTTTGAAGTGGAGTTGTTGAAAATATCCATATTGTGTTGTTATACTGATGTAATACAACAGTGGTGACATGTCACTGTCCTTTGCAACACACACAATCTCACATTCTCCAAGTCCACCATTACATATTCTGAGGTAAAGAGTTTTCTGCAGTGGAGCAGTAGAGTGGGCAACACACACACACACACACACACACACACACACACACACACACACACACACACACACACACACACACACACACACACACACAGAGAAGTCTTTCTATGTCTCTGTTCATGTCCATGTAAATGCAGTGAGTGTTATACCAAACGTTGGTAACCTAAAATAACATAGATACGGGTTCCCTTCCCTTTTAAAGACCACTCTCTCCTGTTAAGGAACCAGACAGATGTCAGAAAAGGAGGATTGGAAATCTTGTTTCCAAAATTAACATTCAGGTTTACTTCACAGTATAACCAGGTATAACCAGAATAAATGGTCTTGTGGAAATCACAGTGGCTTACAGAGGACAACAGGACTAATCACCATTGATTGATGGATTGATTGATTGATTAACTGATTGATTGCAACTTATTTCAAATGTAAAAAAGAAAGAGACTAATATCTAAGAAAATAAAAACGTGTCAAAAAAAGGCTTCTTAACACATTTGAAAAGGAGTGGGAAGAAGTCTACACTTTTTCAATACCATTAGCTGTCCCGGAGGAGAGAAGGGGATTGGAGGGGAGAGTAGAGGTGGGAAGGCGAGGAAGAGAAGAGGGGAGAAAAGAGGAAGGGGGTGGGGTGTGGAGAGGAGAGGAGGGGAGGAGAGGAGAGAAGAAGAGGGAGGGGAGGAGAGGATAGGGAGATGAGAGAGGAGGAGGGAGGGGAGGAGAGGGAGAAGAGAGGTTATGGAGGAGAGAAGAGGAGGGGAGGAGAGGTTAGGGAGAGGAGAGAAGAGGAGGAGGAGGAGAGGTTTGGGAGAGGAGAGAGAGAGAGGAGGGAGGGGAGGAGAGGATAGGGAGAAGAGAGGGGAGGAGAGGTTAGGGAGATGAGAGAAGAGGAGTGGAGGGAAGGAAGAGGCTGTTCTGAGTCCTGGGTGTCAGGGGCGCGAGGCTCAAGAGCAGAACACATGACACCTGAGCTGGGAGCTGGCCTGCACTGAGAGGCATAGAGAGAGATCAACCTATCAACAGGATGTGATATCATGCTTACTGTGCATGTGTGTGTGTGTGTGTGCGTGTGTGTGTGTGACAACACGAGAGGGAGCCTGAACGAGTGATTGTGTGTGTGTGTGTGTGTGTGTGTGTGTGTGTGCGTGCGTGCGTGCATGCATGTGTTTGTATTTGTGTGTGTGTGTGTGTGTGTGTGTCTGTCTGTGTGTGTGTGTGTGTGTGTGTGTGTGTGTGTGAAAGAGAGAACCTTGGTGAGTGAGTGATCGAGTGTGTGTGTGTGTGTGTCTCTCTCTCTCTGTGTGTGTGTACATTTTTATGAGCTAACTGTTTTAGATGTGTGTGGCAATATAGGTCTCATTCCTGTCAATTAAACTTTGACAGCTGGCAGGATACTCCACATGGGACTATGGATAAGAAAGAGAGATAGATTACAGAAAGAGAGAGAGAGAGAGAGGGGGGGGGGGGGAGAGAGAGCACTCAGGCACTCCGCTAGTAGCAGGGTTGAGCTGATAGAGACAGAGAGAGAGAGAGAGAGAGAGAGCACTCAGGCGCTCCGCTAGTAGCATGGTTGATCTGATACTGCAGGGTTATGTCAGGTTAACTGACCTCTCCGTGGGTCATTTGAGTTAACAGGTGACTGAGTGAGTATCCAGCAGCGCTATGCTACACTGCACTGGGCTAAATAGCCTCTCATTGCCTCATTATGTTTACAAATGCACTCCAGCTGTTGATTAACCCCTAAACCAGTGTTTCTCAAACTGTGGGGCGGGCCCCACTAGTGGGGCGCAGACACATGACAGGTGGGGCGCGAGACATCTCTTTGCCCCCCGAATTCACAACTATTCATCAGATATGCACATTTGATAATAAATTGAGCTTTCCAATGGTGTTATTTGCTAGTTGGTGTGATGAAGGGTTTGAGAGAAATTTGGCTTTGAATTAATAACATGAAAATCAGTGACAAAAATCCTGTACTCGCATTTCTCACAGCGATATTGTGCGCAAATTGAGCCTTCCAGGTGGGGCGTGAAAATTCTCTGCCTTCCAAAGTGGGGAATGACAGAAAAAGTTTAAGAACCACTGCCCTAAACTCATCTCAGTTCCCTGTACAAATGCCTATTGTCTGTAACTATTGGTAGGCTACACCATCTTTCTTCTCCCAGATACTGATACAGATTCATGTGCCAATGGTCTCCAACACTAGCCTGGCAGGCCGTCCTATATCATTGAAATGTATAGTCTGGCATGGCTATATTCAAACTACTTCTGGATGCAACAGGATAGCCTATGGGCAATCACAGGAATGAACAAGATCGGCGAAGGACACCCTAAACACATAGAGCGTTGTGATTAGATGTCGCCAACCTATTTCTGCACTCTAATAATTGGAAATTGTCATCAATTGTGTTATTCATTAACACAGAATAAAATGTTTATCTTGTCTATATAAATTTGCATTATTTTCACACAGCCTTATCAAGTTATCTGTAATTAACCTTCACAGTCTGATTCTCCAGTCCTCAGTCTAACCTTGCCTAATGCTAAGAGCTCTAATTCCTCTACAGTTTTTACATAATAAGCAACAGCAGTGAAACCCCAATCAATGGCTCTGTTAAATATACTGTACTATAGCAAAGATCATGGAAGATATTGCATCATCATTAATTTCAAGAGCGGTGGTGGCATAGTGGTTAAGGAGCCTGACTAGTGTGCTAGTACATTCTGGAAGTTGTGGGTTCGAATCCTGGCTGCCACCGTTGTGCCCTTGAGCAAGGCACTTAACCCTAAGTTGCTCCCAGGGAGACTTGCCCTGAAGTAATAGTTGACAAATGTAAGTCGCTTTGGATAAAAGCGCCTGCTAAATGCATAAATGTAAATGTCAATGGGAGCAAACTGGAATGCTTCCTGTCTGCATAAATTACATAAGTTACATCACAACATCACAATAAGAAATCCCCTCCCCTCCCCCTTGCAAAAATAGAGCCAGGAACTGAACAAGCATTGAGACCTCTCTGGTACTAGCGTGACTCATCATCATTGTGAAAGACACATCCATCCCACTCACTGTTTTCCCCGCTGGTATCAGGCAGATTCCTTACCTCACTCACGTCAGATGTAGCGCTACGCGCGAACATCTGATCCTCCGCGATAGACCATTTATTTCAGGAGCCAGAAATCCTTGAATCTAACTGGACAAACGGCTTGTCCATCAATTTAATTGACGTACACTTCAGCCAACCACATCGAAACCAACCGACGACGCTGGTTACGTTTGTTGGATCGGTTGAATTCAAAACAGTTGCTTCTTCGCTACGTCACACCCTCTACAGCAGCCAGCAGCCCTGATTGGTCCGGTTAGGAAATATTGGGCTTGAAATCCCTCCCAATGGCATCAACATCAGATCGTTGCGCGGAGGCCTTACGAAAGTTACGTAGCGCATGATCTGACGTGAGTGAGGTAAGCATATTCCTACCACATCATAATTACCACCACACCTCCAGAATGAGGAACAGCTTTGTCTCCCAAGAAGTCAGACTGCTGAACACTGCTGATATGGTCATGATGCAAGGCCTCTTAAACTGAACTGGAATTTACTCTTGCACTTTTTCTCTCTCTTTCTCTACAGCCATTTTTTTTAAAGTGACAAATAAAACTTCTTGACTTGACTTGACCACACAGAGGAAGGAACGAGATTTAAACACCAATTGAAAAGACAGTTCTGCAGTTCTTAGCTAAGTCCACCCAATGACTCTTCTAACAAATAGAGAATTGTGATTGGCGAACACAAACAGTGTTCAAACAGTCCCTTTGGCTTGATGCCATACTAGCTGAGCAAATCTATATGCTGATATGCTGCCACAAGGGTTCTAGTCCCTTCCCTCATACCCACCCCATTGTCAACTCATTTTTTTGGTGTTTAAAATTAAAAAAAAAAAAAGAAATGTAAAGAGTGAAAGTACATTTTGGGCGTGTTTTTGACCTCCTTTCCAGCTAATTGTTTTCTTTAGAGAAGCAAGGCGGTAGACACATTCCATTCCTACAGGTACAAGTGGTGCAGGTACTGTACAGTCCTATCTAATCTAATCTTATCTAATCTGTCATTGTAATGTCCTTGCATGCACACCCTTCCAAATGTGAAGGATTACTGGAGCCTATTTATTCTGCAGGTTCAAAGTAAGAGTTACAACTAGCATGTACCCAACTGAGCCTTGCATTTTGCCCCTGAAAACATAGAGCCCACAAATCACACATTTTTTGCTTATCTGACATTCCAGCATTCCTTAACAAAGGAACAAGGCCATGTAGAATTGTGTCTATTTGGATTGATCTGGAAAAGACACTCATGGCATTTTTGTTTTCCCACATGCTCTATTTATTTATTTATTTATTTATTTATTTTTAAAGATAATTTTTGAGCTTTTCACCTTTAATTAGATAGGATAGTGTAGAGATGACAGGAAGCAGGTGGGAGAGAGAGATGGGGTGGGATCGGGGAATGACCTCGGGTTGGAATCGAACCCGGGCCCCTGGAGTAATGGTCTGGCACTCTAGCCACTTAGCCACGCCCACAAATTGTATTGGATGGCTGGGTATGCATGACATCGAATGACATTCTACAAGAGAGCTAGTTTGTTTGTTGTTAGCATGCTAACTACAGTAAAGTTAATAGTATTTCATACTAGGACAAAATGGAGATTGCATGTTTTCACATAAGTGGCAGAGAGTTTTCTTTACATTCAGTTGCTATTTTGAGGGAAATTAATAGACTTTGACCTAAATAAAAATGCCATATAGCATAGCACCCTGCACACTGGAAACGGAGTTTAGCAAGAGGAAAGTGCATCAGAACTTTATGAACCAAAACACCAAGCCACCAACAGTGTGTCTTGTACTCTCTTAGGGGACATGTTCTGAGAATTACTGAGTCACTCTTTGGGACATTCTTCCCAGCTCTAAACTTCCCTTTTCAAAGGAACGGTGAGCTGTATTTCCTCTCTGAGAGAAAGGCTGGACCTTTGATGAGAAAAGAGGCTGATTATGATCATTCTCTAGTTCTCAACAGGGCTAGAATAACACAGGATTGTACAACAGGGCTAAACTTGAATTACACAGAATTTTTACTTTAAAAAGGAACTCAAGGAGCCCCAAACTTTGCCAAGGTCAAAGAAAACTTATCTCTCAGTATGGAGGAAAGTGACATAAAAATATCTGGATCCTTTCCAAGGTTGACTTAGTTCTCCCTTGACTCACGCCTCATCATCACTCCCTCAAGGTTCATGAAAAACCACTCAATCATTTTTACATAACCGTCTTGATACACAAACCAACCAACAGGAAAAAACAACACAAAGGAAAGAGAGAAAACAACACAAAGTCCCTACTGTGCAGGGAGAAGGGAGCGCATGTCATTGAAGAAAGGAGGGTGAAGGAAGAGGCAAGAGATCAATGTTTCCCTAAACCATAGTTGCTGAGTTAAAGGTCACTAGGCAACTTTTCACCACTGTTATACGTATCTTTTTTTTTATCAGAGAATTTGTTTTAGTATTATCTCCAAATGAATTTGGATGACATACAGTAATCATATGAAGGGTTTTATTCCCACCCACCAGCCATGCAGAATATGCTCTGTGTGTAGTTCTGGGTTGGGGGTGGGAAACCATCTCAAAACTTGAAAAGCGCTCAGAGAGCGCAGACCTCCGCCAAGACAATGTGGTCACTGATGGTGTTCTGGATCACCGATCGCCACTAAAATCTTATCAGTTCTTACTTGTCCCAATACAACCGTTGGCCGAAAATTTCATCCAAATCCGTGCAGTAGTTTTCGAGTTATCTTGTACACAGACACACACACAGGCACACTCACTCACACACACACACACACACACGGCAAGCAAAACATAACCTCCTTGGCGGAGGTAATAAAAGAAAGTCTAGTTGCAGCATGACATTATTTTGCTATCAGACATTATTTG
>JAODXP020000127.1:0-65604 GCA_027497455.2 Sardinella longiceps
GTGGTGTTTTTTCTCATGTATTAATGTTAAAATGGTACTTAGGGAAAGGTTATGAAAATGTAAAAGGTCTCTGTCAAAAAATTAGGCCTCTGTGTCTGTCTCTTCTCAAGGCTGAGGTAGGCCACT
This sequence comes from Sardinella longiceps, assembly GCA_027497455.2. Lineage (NCBI taxonomy): Eukaryota > Metazoa > Chordata > Actinopteri > Clupeiformes > Clupeidae > Sardinella > Sardinella longiceps. The sequence continues at coordinate 127 of JAODXP020000127.1, forward strand.
ATTCTCTGTGTAAGTATCTTATGAGCACAACACACCTGGATGTTATCAAAGCAAAACAATAGGTGGCCTGTTTAAGGAGCAGAACAGGGAGTTGCAGGGAGTCTGCATAAGGACCTTGGAGGCGCCTCCTGTGTGTGAACATGACTTCCGAATAGACAATATTTGGATTTATTATTGCCAAAGGAAAACATTTAGGGGTTTGTTAAGTAGAACAAGGAGTATCAAACAGGTACCAGTACAATGGTCACACAAAGAGTTTAAGTATGAGCTAAATGTTATTCTGGTTTTCAAGATTAAAAAGAATTCATATGTTGGGGTTACCATGCCACTGAATATCATGTGATATGTGTTCTTGGAAAGTACCGTGCCTTTTATTGAAATCTTGTAATATGAAGTATGTGCCATCAGCAAAAAACCTGGTACCACTGAGTTTAAACACCATAGAATGTCCTTGTATGTTATTCACAATTATTATCTAACTGTCTTTTAATTCCATGTAATCACGTCAACTTAATGAATAGAGGCATAAGTGTCTGATCCAAGCTGAAAATGTTTTGAAAACACCAGGTGCACAGTCCAAGATAAGGGGGCACATCTTCAAGGCCATAATAAACACTCCGTACATCCGTAGTCCAATAGCCCCATCCAAGGGTCGAAAAGCAAAGCAGTGATTTGATTTAAATGTGGTCTAATACCTCCACCTTGTGACTAAAAGGAGTAACAAGGTGTGAAACAAATGTTGAATATTTATGAGATTTTGATAAGTCCAGGTAAAATAATTGGGCAAGGGGTGAGTGAGAGATAAGACTAAGAAATCTGGTTGGGCATATTCAAATATTAGTGGCCCCTTAAAACGGACTTGCACCCCTAGAGAAATTCGAGAATGCCTACGAGACCCGAAGATCACTTGGATGAGACACTGCGCTTCTCCCGGTGACATTTGCGTAGCCTATGTTACTGTAATAAATCAACATCAGCATTATTCCTGGCGCGGACATCAGTTTCTTTAAAAAAGAGTTCTATAGCCTAAGTAAAAAACCACGACATAATTGGCACCCTGCGGATGGGACTGGAAAGGCCTCCTGCCGGATTAATTCCCGACTGTTCATCCGGGTCCTGATCAGTTCCCGATCGATCATCTGGGTCCCGCTGGCGGACTGCCTGGACAGCGAATCCAAAAGAAGCCGGCTAAAAATTGACGTGAGTGATCACCATTCGCTGCTCAGATAGACTGAAAGGGGAGGGAATTATCTAGCAAAGCCTCCAGTAAAGAACCTAGATGTGTGGCGCGCTGAAGTTGGTTTGAAAGTGTCGTTACTAATCCAAGTCCTGTATGAATGTGTGGGTGAATGAAAAACAGACGACATTTGGGCTGTTTTATTAAAAATCTGTACGCGGTAGGCTACAGTCTGTGCGCGGCACAGTAACGGCTCACAGCGAGACCGAGTTATGCTAGCAAGTGCGTAACACATAGAATGTAAAAAACAGACGACATTTGGGCTGTTTTATTAAAAATCTGTACGCGGTAGGCTACAGTCTGTGCGCGGCACAGTAACGGCTCACAGCGAGACCGAGTTATGCTAGCAAGTGCGTAACACATAGAATGTAAAAAACAGACGACATTTGGGCTGTTTTATTAAAAATCTGTACGCGGTAGGCTACAGTCTGTGCGCGGCACAGTAACGGCTCACAGCGAGACCGAGTTATGCTAGCAAGTGCGTAACACATAGAATGTAAAAAACAGACGACATTTGGGCTGTTTTATTAAAAATCTGTACGCGGTAGGCTACAGTCTGTGCGCGGCACAGTAACGGCTCACAGCGAGACCGAGTTATGCTAGCAAGTGCGTAACACATAGAATGTAAAAAACAGACGACATTTGGGCTGTTTTATTAAAAATCTGTACGCGGTACAGTCTATGCGCGGCACAGTAACGGCTCACAGCGTGAGACCAAGTTATGCTAGCAAGTGCGTAACACATAGAATTTAAATATATATATATTTGTGACACAAAATAAAATAAAGGGAAAAAGGGGGTAATACACAGTTTACACTAGGCCTATAGCCTATGCATGCACACACGTAGTTAGTCCTCTTCAAATAGTTTAAGATGTCAATGTTGAACAACTGTCTAATGTTTGTCTGTAGTATGAAACCAAAAATCTGCGTTTAGTAGCGTGTGTTTTTGTGTCTTGGAAATATGAGTCGCGGACCTGTGACCAGGCGACATATTAAATTGCTTAGAGTTTTAAAACAGGAGGATTTGATAACGTATGACAAAGTAGTAGTGAGTAGACAGAGAATTAAAGTGAAGAAAACTGTAGAGCGCCCTATAATATGTGACAGAGAAATTAAGTGGGAGCGAAAAGAGATAATATTGTTTAAATCAAGAGTGATTGTCTCAATTTCAGGGGTGGTGGTTTGGAATTCGTAAGTAATTATAAGAATAAATATAACAAGGTATAGCCCAGTTTTGAATTTTGCTCACTGTTGATTTCTTTTGAAACAGATCTTTGGAAAGAATTAAGTTACCGTTACCTGAACCAAACGCCGATTGAAGTCTAGGATAGGGATTCGTGACCCCCTACCAACCGGGCACGAGGTGAGTTAGTTGAATTAATTAAACCATCGGAGTTATTTGTTGTATATACATAGAGTATAATATGATTGAAAATATCCGTGCGCCAAGACCCCTTATTAAAGTTTCTTTGGTACGGCATTATAGGAGAGCTGCAGGGGTGACGGGGTGCGAGAGAAATAAGGGTGGGGTGTCCGTAGCTTGTGTTGAAGCGCCCTCTGGTGGCGTTAGAAAATCATGCACCCTCTGTCCTGTGGGTTTTCATAGTCATAAAAGAACAGAACATCAATATGTTATTTGGTCTGAAGCATATTTTCTTAAAATTGTTTTTAATTGAGGTTTGTGAATATTAAAGTCTTTAATTAATGCACAGTCCAGTAGCGTAGTATAATAAAAGTGGTGATGTGTTTTTTTTTTGGTGGGCCTGTGGGCCGGGTGTGGGCTTGAAGGCCTAAACCCTCTGGTTTGACATAAGAGCCTATTAAGTTTACTCATGATAATTAACAATTAGCGAGGAAATGTTACCAGAATCTGCATTACCAATCACTTGGAGTGACTGTTGGGGGTTGATAGATATTGAAATATAATTGATTGTTGATAAATGCCACTGTATGTAAATGATGCTATGTGATTTGTGTGTGACTAAATGTAACTGTCTGTTTACTGCTGGGTGGTCAGTTATGTTATATCCGTGTATTGTTGCTGTCAATACGATGAATTTTCAATGCTCTGACCCTTGCTTTGACCTCTCAACCCTTGGCCTTTGCTTGTGTTGTGTGCTACAGCTAACTGCTTGACTTAGCTTAGCCAAAGGCCTACTTTGTTGCTAATACTGTTTACCCTATCGGCCTTTGCTTGTGTTGTGTGCAACAGCTAACTGCTTGACTTAGCCTAGCCAAAGGCCTACTTTGTTGCTAATACTGTTTACCCTATCGGCCTTTGCTTGTGTTGTGTGCAACAGCTAACTGCTTGACTTAGCTTAGCCAAAGGCCTACTTTGTTGCTAATGCTGTTTACCCTATTGGCCTTTGCGTGTGTTGTGTGCAACAGCTAACTGCTTGACTTAGCTTAGCCAAAGGCCTACTTTGTTGCTAATGCTGTTTACCCTATTGGCCTTTGCGGGTGTTGTGTGCTACAGCTAACTGCTTGACTTAGCTTAGCCAAAGGCCTACTTTGTTGCTAATGCTGTTTACCCTATTGGCCTTTGCGTGTGTTGTGTGCTACAGCTAACTGCTTGACTTAGCTTAGCCAAAAATCTACTGTGCTGCTAATGCTGTCTAACCTATGTGGTTGTGTACATTTTGAAGAACTGTTTGTGCATTTACACAAGTGAACATGTCTGTTTGCATACAGCCTACACATTACACTTTATGGTTGTTTATTTGTCTTGTGGTGTGTTGTGTCAGATGCTTTCCTTTAGAAAACAATAAAGTTTATAGTAAAAACTGTTATGTGGATGTTATGTTGGGAATGTGGGGCAGCTGATGAAGCTGAGGACGAAAAAACACATTCAACACCAGGTAGAAAAACCCTCATTTAATTCATTTTAATGTTGTGGTGTTAATGGCTGAGCATACAATGTGAAACTATTGGCTCTGCCCAAATGACTGCTAAGCCGTTTGTGGGTGTCCACCTGAACCAAGTGGATTTGTTATTAAGGATGGTTAATTGCCAGGTCACACAGTTCCTGATTGAGTTGTTAAGCCTTTTTTTTTTTTACGTTGACACTTCACTTTAGAATTAACATTATGTAGAATTGACATTTGATGCATTGCAGTGTCTATATAGCATCCAAGACGGTCCATTTTTTATAAAAATTTAAGTCAACTGCCAGTCTAGTAGAAGAAATCTTTAAATGTACTGTACTTAAGTAATGAAAATAATAGTACTTGGGGACCAAAATTAAATAAATAAATAACATTTTGCAACACATTGAGTGAACGGTCATATACGGTTCACTGAATAAGCCAGTGACAGTGGGTGACTATGCCCTGTGTAGTTAGGATTAACTGCCAACATACATTACTATGTTTAAACTTTTGTCACTCTTTTTCATGACAGATTTTTAACAAGTCAAGTAAGGTATAGATACTCCCCCTCCATCTACATTTGCTGTAATTAATATATTTATGGGAATAATTTGCAATAAAATCCACCAAAACAAAATTTTCATGTACTCATACTTTCCCTGATATTACTTTATTGATTGGTTAGCCCCCTTGAGTTGTTGACATCTTTAAAATATATGTAACTAATTCATTTAATTAATTGGTTAGTTGCCTGATTCAGTCGAGTTCAGCCACTTAAGCTTACTGATCCACATTAGATGTTATTGGGTGATGAACTGTTTGACCTGGTTGTTATCTTGTCTGTTTTACCATAATTGAGAGTGTTAATTAACCAATGTTGCAGGAGAATCATCATTGACGGTAGGTTAACAATTGTTTGAACCTAGCGACAACTGATGAAGCTGAGGATGAACGAATTACATCCGACATCAGGTAGGCTTACACTGGGTTAACTTATCTTTGCTGTGTGCCCAATAGCTTTGCTGATGCTGCAAAGTTTTTGGCAATTAGTGATGTTAGTAATTGGTTAACTGGAGTTGCTACTGGACTGTTGCTGGTAGGGTGAATCACAAGTTGAGGAGGCTAGAGTTAAGGGTTACCTAAATCCTACAGGACGTGGGTGGTGATGTCGCTAGATTTAAACATTATTAAACATTGACTAAACCGAGGTAGATGAGAATGTGAGTATAAATGTGAGCTAACATTTGGGTTGAACAGCGGTGATTGACGAGGGGTGGTGATTGGAGGAGCGAATCTGAGGATGAGGTAGGTTTACACGGGTAAGATTCCATATTGGATGGTGTTCGACATTGACATCAATTCAATATCACTCCAATTCAGTTTATTCACTAGACACATGCCCAAACCCATATAATATAAATAGTATAAATAAAAATTGGAACACATCAACCCAGACCAGGATAATCATACAAAAACAACACGCCAACAAAAAGAAATAACACAAGTAGAATAATTAAAATCCATTGACCTCATCGTCTAGTTGATGTTTAGCATAGGGCTGACTAACAAAATCAATGAAACAAGTAAAAATAAGATACTAGAGCGCACTTAATAACAATAAATAATGATGATAATAGAAATTTTGAGACATAATTAATTAAAATAAATGAATAAGTAAAACAAAATGGTAGTAAGCATAGTTTTTGTTCCCTCCCCTCGAAAAAGAGCAAGCGAATACAAGTGAATGAAGAAGCAGCTCAGACAACAAAAGCTCACACCTGGAAAGACCTATAACACCAACAGGCTTCACCCATACTGTACAATCGCCTGGGAAAGGAGAGTGAACTCTATATTCCCCTTTGAGTGGCCCCCACCATCGTCACTGTCCTAATCATCGTTCTCATCATCACCACAGTCCTCATCGCTACCGCCACCGCCACCATCACCTGAAGCACTAACCCCTTCAACAGAGTCAGACCAGTTTAAGAGCCAAAGTTATCATCAAGACAGAGAGAATCAGCCCAGCACCTCATGGGATAAGCTTAATCCATCACACAGTCTTGTAAACAGTCCTGCAAATAGCCCAGCAAATTCTAGCCCATTGGATGGTGAGTCGTTCGAACTGTCTGCCATTGTGCTGACACCATTCCCTGCAGGAGCAAATGAGACAATTCAGAGACTCCAAAGTGAAGCGCTTGATGACTAGGAGGAAAACACTGTTACAAGAAGCCCACGCAGCAACTCCCCATAAACAGACGACGAGTAACGGCAGACACAACTGAGAGAAAATCACTCCACAAACAACCGGAGGAGCACAAAGTCACCTAGAGAGCAGTCCAGACTCCGATGATGACACAGCCACCGATAAGTGCTGATGCAGCACAGCTCAACACAACCCCAACACTGACAAACTCACTAGTGACCACTGGGACACAGACGGAGGCAACAGGTGTGGTGCCCTCAGGGCAGACACCCCCGCCTACATCAGGAGATATAACTGCACAACAGCGTTTGACATTGATCCCATTGCTTCAGCCGCAGTGGCGACCAAGAGGTAGAGGCAGGGGACGAGGCAGAGGTGGAACAAAACTACTGGAATGTTATGTCTGTGGCGACACAAGTCACATAGCAAGAGACTGTCCAAGCAATGTATACAATCGAGACAAAGACAATGAAACCCAACCCCCAGCACAACAAGAACCACGGGGCCCTGTGAGTCCAAGGGCCTCGTGGGGAGGAGAGTACTATTGAAGATGCCTAGAGAATCCTACGGGGAGAGGCCAGTTTCCCATACTATCAGAGGGAGCTGGTGAGGAGCCTATGCTGCGGGTTAAAATACAGGGCAGAGAAATACTGATGATAGTTGACACTGGAGCAACATTCACATGTGTGAGTCAAAAAGATGCCCAACATCTCCCCATGTCTAGTTGCGGAAAAGTAGCTAAGACAGTAGGATTCTCAGGACAAGTGCAGCTAACACCATTTACAGATCCAGTACTGATCACTCTTGGAGAATTGAGAGTGGAAATGCCAATTTTGGTTTCAAAACACATCCCTATAAACCTTGTGGGACAAGACATGTTGTGTGGAATGGGGCTTCAAATTATGTACACCAGTGATGGACTGTCACTGGTGAACCAGATGTCAATGACTCCTCAAGAGGAAAATTTGAATCAAGTCAAAATGAATGTTGAAATGATCAAGAGACCTCCAAATAACCAGGTGTTCTGGCTAGGATGCCTGGGAAAAGGATGGAAGTCAAAGATTTTCCGGCAATGGGGAAAACAGATATATCAAATACAACCTAATCTCAGACTGCCACGGTGCCCCACACATTGTACAGTCATGTTCAGAGAAGAACCGGACAAGATGAGTGAGAAGAAGTGGACAGAAGCGATCAAACACTATCACACGATTCCCTTGACAATAGAATGTGTGGTTGTGGCAAAAGAAGGAGTTGCAGCAAAGGTGCATTTTCCCCCAGGCTGGGAGATGGGAGAAATGTATGATGTTCCCAACTCTGTACCACACGTTACACTGAGAGTGGGGAGAGGATACCGAGCAAGGCAAATGGGACCAGTGATGCTAAAGGCCCTGGTTACAGATTGGAAAGGTACAGCAACCCCTGACCTACAAGTTGCCCAAGTTGGAGAGGATACAATCTACCGAATCCGACACAAAACTGGGCTATGGGGACAGCCCATGATAGTGGAAATTGAGGACATCCCAGATGATGACAGCATGTTCGAAATTGAATATGTGAAAGACTGCCCCTTTGGAAACCCATACTGCCCACAAGGGGTCTTCCCAGCGGCTGGCTATCGATGCTGGAACACTGACTCTCACAAGCCATTCACAAGTGATGATCCAGACTGGGACTTCTTTGTGGGCCAGAGAAGAAGTGAGTGGATGAGGTGGAGGGTCCAAAACTACTCTACGACACTAATGGCCATGATAGGAGAGGGACAAGATCCCGTGGAGGAGGCGTTGAATACATATGTTGATGCAACACTTTGCAGCCCCAGACTACTATCCACGACATCATCCAGCTCCAGTATGAGGAAAAATCTTATGAACATGTGGAAAGGTCTGAAAGAGGGGCCAGCAGGGGCCAAAACGGACTATGGAGAACTACTGCAGGCCATATGGTGGCACCTATTTGCCTTCTTATTCTTCTCATCTCAGATGCGCATGATTTCGGATCATTGCGCAAGGGGGGAGGTAAAGAGAAAATTTTCAACGAAGGCTTCTGCTCACCTATACAAGATGTCAAAAGAGAAACTAGCAGCATGTCAGGTTCGAAATCTCCACAATGTAAAGCACAGAACAACCTCAAAAGCTATTGGGTCACATCCCAACACCAGAAGGCCCACTCAAACTCAAACCCAAACTGGTCATGGACTACATTGGCAGGGCTTTCACAGAAAGAACATGGGAAAAGATCCTTCAAATTCTGAGAGTCTGGAAATTGATTGATTGATTGTGAGGCATCCACAACCCCAAGAGCCAGTGAATGGTAGAATGAGCCACTGAAACGCTGCCACGGTCACTGGTCACACACACTGGTCACACACACTGAAAGTCCAAATGGCAAAGGTCTGTGCTGAAACCAGTTTATACTGAATGGATACTTTGCCAATTGCCCTGATGCAGATGCACTCACAACAGAATCGAATCACACACCTCACTCCACGCAAGATGCTGACCGGACACCCAAAGCCGTCCATGAGAATAAGGGAGGTTGACAGGGGCCCCACCTTGGAGTGACTGCAGAAGGAAATTCAGAATTACAACAGCTGACCCTGATCCACAAATCCATCAACAAACTTGAGAGAGAAAAAACAAAACAAAAAAAAAAAAAAAACAGAGCCAGACAAATCCTGTCATTGGAATGTTTAAAAGAGCGGAACGACAACAAGTGGAAGGATGCATGGATGCGAGCAGTATGGCAGCCCTGGTCCTGATCATGCTTGCAATACTGGAACTCTCGACCAATCATATACAATCATCCAGGAAGGGCACAGCCCTACTTCAGCACTTCATCCAAAAACTGAGATCCCAACATGGCCAGCAATACCTCAGGCAAAGGTGAGGCGCCAGTTGAGAGACCTTGTGACCATCAAGCCAACAGGGGACAGGAGCTATGAGGTCACCACCCAAAATTCAGAACAACAGCACATCTCTACACCCCTACCTGCAATACAATAACCTGACATCAACAGTACATGCCAAAACAATGATTCAGAACAATCAACGACAACACTCAATTTTCCAGACCTCCCCCTCTCTAATTGTCTGATCTCCTCAGTCAATCCAGGAGCAGGCATGAGAGAGTTGTCACTGAGCGAGATACTGGGGAGACCCAGAAAGGAGAGTGTCTCTTAGCATCAATCATGACCAAGGTACTGCTGTATGAAGGAGATATGGAACTTGACATTCTGATAATCCCTCAACCAGCTGAGCAGATTACAAGGCACCGTAAACGATCATTTTCAGAACCAGAGCTCTCAAGGCTCAAGAAAGAAAGATAAGTTTTGTTGCCTAAACTCAACCCATGTCTCAGAAAGAATGCAGCAACCCAAAATGCTATTGGATCCCTGACAGCAAAGTACAAGTGCATCAGTGTCACCTGCTAAACAGGTAATAAGTCAAGATGAAGAAACACGAATGATTCCACCTGAAGCAACCCCACAGAGTCCTAACCGTCAGTCAATCATGGAAAAAGCAGAAATGAGAAAAGGAAGAAAAATGATGGTGAGAAAGAACTTCCTGGAATAAAAAGGAGCTCAGCACAACTGAGTTATAAGATCAAGGATGCCAAAGACAAGCAAAAAATAAGTAAATAAAAAATCATCAGCTCAAGATGACAGCAGTAACAACTGATTGGAAATCAGGGATGGAAAGGAAAGTATAAGTGGACAGTGGAAGGATTTGTGATGGGCTGGAAAGAGACAGTGATGGTAAAGTTCAATTCAGACAGAAATCCAGGAGAGCAGCAGACGAGTCCAACAAACCAGAGTTTGAGTGTGCTGGCTGTCGGAATAGCATTGGACAACCAAGACGACTGATCTTGGACTGCGACATTCCCTTCATTAGAACATACAACAATACTTTGACCTCGGGATGCTGATGGTGGACAGGTGTCGCTGGCGGTGGTGAGTGGACAAGAAGATCAGGATGCTTTCGTGGGGCCCGACGGAATGGAGATGCCAGAGTTGCTTGTCGAGACTCTGGATGTAGTGGATAAACCTACCAACGTCACAAGTGTCTAAGCCCTAAATCCAGAAGAGGATATGCCACTACAATTCAAGTTCACACCCCACACTGTGCAACACTGAATGCAAACATCACGTTTACACATATTGATATTGCATGACACCCATACACCAGAAGGTAATTGGACGGTAACGGAACTGTGACTGGACTTTGCGACACACACACACACGCCATACCCCAGACGGAAACTGAACTGTGACTGTACCCCGCGCCATCTGACTTGCACTACATTGGACGGCAACCGAAACGCATACAAGTTCACACTTCTCGCAGTAAGGTAACACATCCAACATACGGCTGCAGCACATACTGATACTGCGCGTCATCAAGAGGACGACAGGCCACTACAATCCAAGTTCATAATCCACACTATGTCACATCCATCCACACTACATACTGACAGATGATCAAGAAGACAGAAGCCAAGGGGACTGAGTCCTTTTTAAGCAAAAAAAAAAAAAAAAAAAAAGGGATTTTCTGTGTCATTGTATGTCATTGTCATGTCATGTTATTATCATAGGCAGGCACCATAGCATAAGCGTTTTACAAGATTGATGTTACAAGGGTTCTCTAGCTTCTGTTGTTTGCCCATCTCAATAGTAAGTTAAGAGATGTGGATGTGCCACCACTCAGCTTGACTGGTCCAGTTGAGTTCCGAGGTATAGTGGTGAGGTCTCAGCTATGCACTAAATGCTGCTAATGTTTAGTGAGCCAACTGAACATGTGCCAAGTGAGGATGACATGTAGTGATTTTTGTACATGTTATTGGGTCTTTTTGTCTATCATATGTTAAAGGGTCTTTTGAGTGAAATCATAACCTCTCTATTTAGTCACATCACCTGCACTGAGCAACATTTCTGATTTTTCTGAGTGTGATTTTACTTTTCATGATATTCACTGATTTTTTTCTTTGCACTTTTATAATTTTGAGGCCGAAATGTTAAAGTAACGGTAAAGTATTTTGCTTGAGCGACATAGCACATATATCCATATGTAGAACATGCATTTTGCTTATATTTTAACAAATTGATAGTGCCTCTACATAACCTTATGCACGTATGTATTGTACTCATCACGTATTACCAAGTAAGCAGTTTAGTGAGACCTTAAAGGGTCTCAAAGGGAGGATTGTGTGGTGTTTTTTCTCATGTATTAATGTTAAAATGGTACTTAGGGAAAGGTTATGAAAATGTAAAAGGCCTCTGTGTCTGTCTCTTCTCAAGGCTGAGGTAGGCCACTATTCTCTGTGTAAGTATCTTATGAGCACAACACACCTGGATGTTATCAAAGCAAAACAATAGGTGGCCTGTTTAAGGAGCAGAACAGGGAGTTGCAGGGAGTCTGCATAAGGACCTTGGAGGCGCCTCCTGTGTGTGAACATGACTTCCGAATAGACAATATTTGGATTTATTATTGCCAAAGGAAAACATTTAGGGGTTTGTTAAGTAGAACAAGGAGTATCAAACAGGTACCAGTACAATGGTCACACAAAGAGTTTAAGTATGAGCTAAATGTTATTCTGGTTTTCAAGATTAAAAAGAATTCATATGTTGGGGTTACCATGCCACTGAATATCATGTGATATGTGTTCTTGGAAAGTACCGTGCCTTTTATTGAAATCTTGTAATATGAAGTATGTGCCATCAGCAAAAAACCTGGTACCACTGAGTTTAAACACCATAGAATGTCCTTGTATGTTATTCACAATTATTATCTAACTGTCTTTTAATTCCATGTAATCACGTCAACTTAATGAATAGAGGCATAAGTGTCTGATCCAAGCTGAAAATGTTTTGAAAACACCAGGTGCACAGTCCAAGATAAGGGGGCACATCTTCAAGGCCATAATAAACACTCCGTACATCCGTAGTCCAATAGCCCCATCCAAGGGTCGAAAAGCAAAGCAGTGATTTGATTTAAATGTGGTCTAATACCTCCACCTTGTGACTAAAAGGAGTAACAAGGTGTGAAACAAATGTTGAATATTTATGAGATTTTGATAAGTCCAGGTAAAATAATTGGGCAAGGGGTGAGTGAGAGATAAGACTAAGAAATCTGGTTGGGCATATTCAAATATTAGTGGCCCCTTAAAACGGACTTGCACCCCTAGAGAAATTCGAGAATGCCTACGAGACCCGAAGATCACTTGGATGAGACACTGCGCTTCTCCCGGTGACATTTGCGTAGCCTATGTTACTGTAATAAATCAACATCAGCATTATTCCTGGCGCGGACATCAGTTTCTTTAAAAAAGAGTTCTATAGCCTAAGTAAAAAAACCACGACAATATTGGTCATGTTCAAACATCTGTGTGAAAGTGTGAACAGTATGGAATAATGTTTTCATTGAGATATGTGGGTGGCTCTTAAAAGAGCCTTTTTGTACCTCCAAGGAGGTGAATGTTGAACCATTTACTTCTTCTTGGGTGCTGCCTTCTTGGGCTTGGCGGTTTTGGCTGCTTTAGGCTTGGCAGCCTTGGGCTTCGCTGCCTTTGCCTTCTTGGGGCTCTTTGCTGCCTTCTTAGCGGCCGCGGGCTTCTTTGCCTTCTTGGGACTCTTGGTGGCCTTCTTCGCAGCAGCGGGTTTCTTTGCTGCCTTCTTCGGGGACTTCTTAGCGGCGACGGGCTTCTTGGCTGCCTTCTTCGGGGACTTCTTTGCTGCGGCAGGTTTCTTAGTAGCGGTCTTCTTCTTGGGAGCAGCCTTCTTGACGACCTTCTTCTTGGGCTCAGCCTGCTTCTTGTTCAGCTTGAAGGAGCCGGAAGCACCGGTGCCCTTGGTTTGCACCAGTGTTCCCTTAGCCACAAGACTCTTGATGGCCAACTTGACACGAGCGTTGTTTTTCTCAACATCATAGCCACCGGCAGCCAGAACCTTCTTCAGTCCAGCCAGAGAAACTCCTTTCTTCTCCTTCGATGCAGTCACTGCTTTAACGACGAGTTCGCCAACGCTGGGACCAGTCTTCTTGGGACGTGGTGCTGCCTTTTTCTTTGCAGCCTTTGCTGGGGTAGCGGCTGGGGCAGGAGCAACTTCGGCCATGATTTTTTTTGCTAAGGTATTCAATCCGACACACTGAGCACACGCAGAGAGTGAGACTGTAGCTCTCTTGAAAGTAGGCGGACCCACATTAAACTCACGATGAGAACCGTTCAGACTCAACCACACCAGCCCTCGGTTCGCTTATCCCGGCTGAGGACCGACTTGTGTTTTCTCTTCTCACGTTTACCAACAAATTCATTCATAAAACAGTACACACAATAGAAATAAATATCCGCCTCCCATAGATGAGGTTGTTATTCTCTTATAGATCTAATAAAATACGAGTCTCTTCATTTTTTTTAATCCACACAAACAAGAATGCGAGTGCTGTCACGACCAAATCGTCCCCCTGATGTTGGATAAAGAATGTTATGACACGTATAAATTGTACAAAACAAACAACAACCATGACCATTCTAAATCGAGAAAATCGACATGAGTCTCTTTAATATACATAATATGATTTCAATGTCTAAATGTACCCCGGATCTAGTTAAAATACGGCTGTTTTGTAGACAGTGAAACACACGCGCCATGAGATTGAGTACCCGCTCACGGGCTCATGTTTGGTTAAGAGTCAGTTTCTGTAAGACTCATGCGGATTTCCATAGGGGCTGATACAAACCCTCTTCAGATCTCAATGAAAAAATTCTCATAGATACATATATGGGATAGATATTTAAAAATAACAATTTAAATGTTTTGGACCTTTCCTAAAAAAAAACTAGGGACTTTTGAAATGACACATGGCAAAGGTGGAAATTTCATGCTTTTCAAAATGCACAACTTTGCCTGTCCATATTTCAGTGGGCTTTTAAGACAGCACTCTGACATTTGGCAAAATCAGAGCATGGGTCCAACAGTTTTGAAACATATTTTTATGATGGTCACTAGTTCAACTTACAGCCATTAGGTGGGCATTGAAAACTCAACTTTTCAGTTTTGGAGCCTTGTTTTGGGGCCTCTCACTGCTTGTGCAAACACGTAACCTTGCTCATTCATAAAGATATGAGCACATTGGGAGGTCCTGTTTTGAAATATAATTGGTTGAAGATTGCAAAATTTTCAAGTACTGATAGAGAGGATGTTTCATTTGGCAAATATGAAATTGAAATTGAAATTAGACGACCATATCTTTGTGCGCCATCAGTAAAAAAGGTTGAAACAATTTTTATTATGTTGACATATATCTAATCTATTTGTATTCTAAATATCTTGGAGGCATTTTGCTTTATTAACCATTAAATGCCATTTATTAACTGCATAAATTACATACATCGATAGGCCCTCTAGAAATACGTGAAATTGAAAACAGCACCATCATGTGGACAAAACTGGAAAAAAAAAAAAAAAAAAAAAAACGGCAGTATTGAAGCCATGTTGGAGGCACCTGACAAACATACAAAGGCATGCTTGAGTCTCCAAGAGTTTTGGTGGTATTATAGTTTGAAGTTTCCAAATATTTTTTGGAATAGGGAGTGGGTTCATTCGAAGGCATAGTTTTCTTAGAAATATTTGAGATATTGAGGTATAATTTTGCACACCTTCCCTTGAGATGTGTGGCTACATAATCAAAAGTGCACATTTAGGAAAGACATTCATCTATTTTGGGCCAAATTGCTATGACAAATATTTTTTTGAGTCAGAATAGGCAGCCAAAAAGTCACTCACAAATAGACCAAATTGAATGACATACACTCTGCATAGTCTTTTCATCATGTGTATTTATTTTTATTGTGATCTAGTAAAACACACAGTGCTCTGTAAAATGCAATGTCTAACCCTAAAGAACTGCCAGTGTATAATGTCCAGGAAAGAGTGAGAAATTACAGGACTTTCTAATAAACACTGAATCTAAATAATGGGGAAAAACCGCCAGCATTATCTGCCATGTATTGAAATCAGATGAATTTTGAATTTTCCCACAGATTGGTAGGAATAGATGTGTGACAAGACAATAATAATTTCTAACTGCTAAGTGATTGTGTTCAACAACAGGATTGTTGCTGTTTTCAATTGCACAAGAATGGAGATTTCTGGTTTACAAACACTTAGCATAGTTGATGTCTGAACACTATGTCTCACTCTAAGCAACTCAATAAGGGTTACCTTGATGCCACTGGTGGTTATGGGTAATTGACATTTAGAGTCACCATTACAGAGAAGTGTAGTTCTACACACATGGTCAGACTCACCCTTCACTGTAGGGTGTGTCTGCTAACTGATTAGCAGCACAAATATTATTCTTGTGTTCTTGACATTTACCATGGGGTCATTCCGTGCCAAATCAACAAATCTGAGACAAAAATTCCGCCTGACCATCTTGGATTTGCTTCAAACTTTATGTGAATAATGTTACCATACCCAGGACCTATTATGTGAAATATTACCATTGTATCTTGTGTAGTTGTTGAGATATGGGGTCTTAAAAAAGGGGGTCGTGTGTCAAGAAAGTGGAGCTCTGAGAAAATATCCATGTTCCACAAAGCGTTACTCTTGGAGTTTCCATGCTACATTTATGAAACTTTCAGGACATATTCTAAAGTAGTTTGTGTCTTTACACTGTGAAGTACACCTTTCACGGTAGCACATTTGCTGAGTAATGCTTTGCTGAAAATGGCAAAAAAATTACATGTTAATTTTTTCCTATCTATTTCAAAGTACTGTATCTTGTACATGAATGACATCAGATCTTTAGTATTTCTATGTAGTTCACACAAGTTATTGTACATTATCTTCAAGTAGGTAAATATTTGATATTAATAACAGCTTTTGAGTTTTGAGACATTAAAGATGATATAAATGAATTAAGACCTATAGTTTAAGCATATTTTCGAAATTACTGGTTGAGTGTACCTTAAAATCAAAGTTACCACCACAAAGCCCATGTTTTATTTTGCAAATGCTCAAGATATTGAAATGGTACCTTTAGCCAAACCACATAAATTACTATATCAAAGATGGCTTTCACAGTCTTGGTGATTGGTTTTTCTGCCTTCGTTGCTAGGTGTGTTTGTTTATTTGGTCCCTTGGTTGCCATGGACTACTTTGCCCACATAGCCATGTGCTTCTGGGCCTAGGTTCTGCCCCTCCCTTTATTCGTCAATTAGGCTTTTCATTGGGTGTTTGGTGTCTGCCTATTCCTTGTATGTTTAGCCAATGAGGTTTCTTCTTTTAAAGGCTTCTTTTTATTATTAATGAGCATTTTGCCTGCTATTGTTGATCATGATTATTGTTGGTTTCCTGGTCATCACGGCTTCATGGTGGATTATCACAAATTGCTTTTTGTGCACAATCTCTAAAGATAGGCTACTTCAAATACCACATTACCATACATTGAATGTATAGCTGTAACTTTAATATGCTCAAAGGAAATGCAGTCTGTGATCCTGAGAATTAATATGAGATGGCTTATAATTGTAAGAAACTAGACTTCTTATGACTGATCACTAAAATGGAGCATAAATCGGCAGGTGACAGAAAATTCAGATTTATTGTCACGGGCCTAAAAGGACCAGCATTGCAATCTCTTCAAATATTTGCAAATTGATTGATAGATAGTTTAATTGATAGATGATTAATAAATGGTAGATATTTTATCAAAGTATTTTGCAACTTTTTGTAGCATTACTGCCTTAGCAGTTTAGTATAGTGAATTGACTTATCAGCAATGTTAATAATTTCAATCTATTCAAATCCAAATTAATGTTACAACTACAATTGTCAGTGGAAGTGACACCTGTTCAAATTGTTTCTAAAATTGAGCACTTTAGGTAAAGAATAACCCAATGTCTGTAAAATTATACTTGTAAAAGTTCAGACCAGAATATATACTACAGTGATTCAACTTCTGAGCACATTAAAGTTATACACATCTAACCAACTGCCATTATCATGGTTGTCAGCAGGAAAAGTTTTTTTCAATCCATTACTAAATTTAGATAGTTTAGGTAAAAAGAATGAACCAATGCTTGACAACCCTGACTGCAAAGCACAAACCAACATACATAATGAAACCCTTGACTTAATCGGGGTAACTAAGTTCAAAATACATGCATTGTGACATACATTCTCGCTGTACCCACATTCTAGCTTCTAAGTAATAGGCCTTGGCTTAAACGTTAAAATTGTAGCACATGATTTAACAATGGAAATGAAAAAAAGAAAGTCTCAGCAGGCGCCAGGGCTCATGGGTAATGGCTTTTTTTCAAAGGGCACTAGAGTTGGTTGTGGGCGGGGCCCTTAGATTACTGCCACCATTGGGTTCAGGCTAGAATCTCAGCCACCATGATAGAGAAGTATATCAAAATAAACTAGTCATTTTCTTGACACCATTAAGACCATGCTTTGTGACAGCAACTGAGCATTCAATGAATGAATTAAATCTCTAAATTAGAAGAGTACTCAAGAAGTGCAGATTTCTTCTAGAGTAAAGGGGTCGAAGATATATTTTATACTTGCTAGTTCGTGTACTGGATCACATATCATTTAGGCATCATTTGATGCAACTGTCATCTAAACTGAATGTGAATGGTTCCAACAATATCATCCAAATCTGTGTAGTTTTGAGTTGTCTTGTACACAGACATACACACGCTGGCAAAAAAACATGACCTCCTTGGCAGTTGTGAACACTAGGCCTATTACATCTGTTTGACTTACTCACTGATAAAATGCTTTCCATATAAATCAAAGCAAGTGTGCTCACAAACGTTTAGATCTTCCACATCTGTATCCCACTCCTCATATGTTTATTGAGGAAATAAAATAAAAATAAAATGAAAATAAATTCTAAAGAAATTGCTTTAGACAACTAAATACACTGATTATTCCACTTTTCCCTGGGGTACTAGAAGAGGTTATTACTATTATCAGTAATAATAATAATAATAATAATAATAATAATAATAATAATAATAATAATAATTTTATTTTATTATTATTATTATTATTATTAGTAGTAGTAGTAGTAGTAGTATATAAAAAATAATGTTGTTCTTGTTATTAGAGTCGATAGTTGATGTCAGTGCTGCTAGAATTGGGTAAAGGGTGGAGACTTAGTTCTGTGAGGGGGAGGGACTGTGGCAAAGGTACCAAAAGCACATGGCTACATAAACAAAACAGAACATGGTTAGAAAGGCAGAAATAAATCAATCACCCCATGCCCTGAAAGCTGTCTTTGACAGACTCTTTTATGTACTTTTCTTTTGGGTACCACTTTGAAATTCGGTGCATTCAGAGTCTAGAAACTTTTCTTTAAGTTGATGTTTTTGTTTTTATGGTTGACTCTACCAGTAAAATTGTAAATGCACTTAAAAGTTGGATCCAATATTATCTTTGTCAATTTTGAAGTGCCATAAATCAATAAGTTTGAATTATTTCCGAATTATTCCTCCAGTTCAATAAAACATGACTACTGAAGTGATACATATTTAATTATCGGAGATCTCATATGCTTCAGTGTGGAAATATTGTCATCAAAAGTGGCCATCATTTTGTGTTCATACCATTTTCAGGAATCCATAACTTGGCAATTGTCTTACTCTAAGCTGAAATATTTGACAATTCAGAACATCTACATGTATGCAACAACGCCTGAAATTTTCAATTTTTTAACATGAAGTATGTGTAAGTAATGGCCAACAGAACTTAACAAAGTTAAAAAAATGAATTTTTCCCTGATCAAGACCCTGTTTTTTAAGGGCCAATATCTCAGAAAGTAAAGTAGATACAAGGTTAATATTTTGCACAATTGCTGATGGGTATGATGGCATTAGGCACCTAAAGTTTGAAGAAAATCCAAGAGGGTCAGGCGGAATGCATTTGTTGATTTCACACGGAATGGCCCCATGGTCTTAACTTTGGCTCCTCTTAAACTTGTCAAAAGCCCCCCTTGTAGTAGGAAGGAACACTTCTGCTCAAGTGTTCTGAGTCTAATGTGATGTTCAAGAAAAATATTGATCTAAGTTTACAGTCATTAGATCTGAAGAGGCATGTGTTCCTCATCCTCATGTTCTGAGTCTTGAAATAGATTCTGTGAGCAATGTCCAAGCTGAATAGTTAGATTGTCTGACGGGTGTATTCAACTTTTTTTGTTTCAAACAAAGTGATACATTTACAGACAATTGATTTGATATTGGTCAATTACCTTTAGTAATGCCCCAAAGGAGACCAATCCCAAGAATAATAGGTTTAGCAAACAGTTATAAAGACACACAAGTGATTTTATAAAAGCGCACAAGTGTCTTTTCATATTTCAAATCAAAATTTTGGATTTAAAGACTACATCTTCAAAGAATAAAAGTATACGCAGCATCAATTGAGTGTTGATAGCACAACGTGTAAAGACACTTGTAAGCTGATAAGCTGGTGGTTCTATACTTGACTGTCCTCTTACTCCCCTGAGCAAGACACTTAATGTTGATACTTTTGTATTGTTTGCAATATATTTGAGTGGTAGCCTTCTTTATCTAATCAAGTAATGTTGCCTAATAATTTGCTTACTCAAAGCAATAAATAAATAATGTGATGCTTGGGAATTGAACCCCGGTCTGCTGATTGGTAGTCTGTGACATAACCACTGTGCCACCACAGCTACAGTCTGATAATGGCTCAAACAGGGTTAGAGCTTTGGCGTCTCTGGTTAGTCAGCACAACCCTCCATAGAAGTCATCATAGGTGCAAATCTGCTGTAAATAAAATTAATTTACTCAGTGATAGAACAAAAAGCCACCTAGATATTTGGACCACAGATTATATGAGTGCAGACGAACAAAGTAAGGCAAATTTCAACTGTTTTGAGTGATGGCGCACAGAGCTATGAGCACCTAAAATGGCACTTCATTTCATATTTCCCTAAAATAATTGCCTCTAGCTTAACATCACCAATTCATGCCCATATATTTTATTCAAATTCTAAAAGAGGAGGTTCCAAAGTGAATATATATAACAAACTAATAAGGTTTTGAGTGTCATATGAACTGTGAGAGGCACACGAAAATGGTACAAAAATGTAAAAGGTCCAATTTTGAAGAGGCCCTTAAGGACAGTGCCTTCAATTTGCCACAGAAGTGACATCATTACTCAAAGGTTTATTTCCCCAACATTTATGTGCCAAAATTTCAGGATGGTAAGATCAAGGCGCAATGAGATATTTGAAGGCAAAAACTGGAATTTTCAGTACCTCAAAATTATGCTGAAATTTTGGGAAGCCCTAACTTTTGTTAGGAACATTCTCAATGTTTAAAAATACAGTTTTGTCCTTCTTAGGCACATGTCTACTGGTATTCAAAATTTGAAGGGAATATGAAGAGGGTTTGTATCACCACCCGCATGATTCTTACAGAAACTGACTCTTAACCTATGGTGAAAACCTCACGTCTTGTCAAACATTATATCGTAGTAGATGGTTAGATAGAGAGATACATAGTTTAACAGATTATTCCGTAGACAAAACAAGGATATGGCATCCGTTGTGTTTAAGTTGTAGACAGTCAGAGTCAATAGAGTAGACTATGACAAAAATATGTAGGCTAAATTTAGATGAGCTATTATGCTGAACATGTAGGTAGGTATGTGATTGGCTATTTTCACCTTTGTTCTCCTTTGTTCACACAAACATTCGTACAACATTCACAAAACAGAGGGGATAAACTAGGGCAAACAAGTCCTCTGATACGTGTGCGCATACACCCCCAAATCCAGTGGTTGGACGACGTGGCCACGCCATTGATGACGTTTACACGGGGGAGGGAATTGTGCCTTGTAGTTCTCTGCTAGGTCGTCGCATGGGGTATATATACAAGTCTCTCTTCTCTACAGTCATCTGTTCGTTGAAGTTTATCGACGCTCTAAATCTCTGAAGATGTCTGGAAGAGGCAAAGGAGGTAAAGGCCTTGGAAAGGGAGGCGCCAAGCGCCATCGCAAGGTTCTCCGTGATAACATCCAGGGAATCACCAAGCCCGCTATCCGCCGTCTGGCTCGCCGTGGTGGTGTGAAGCGTATCTCCGGTCTGATCTACGAGGAGACCCGCGGTGTGTTGAAGGTTTTCCTGGAGAACGTGATCCGTGATGCCGTCACCTACACCGAGCACGCTAAGAGAAAGACCGTGACCGCCATGGATGTGGTTTATGCTCTGAAACGCCAGGGACGTACTCTGTACGGTTTCGGCGGTTAAATCTGTTCATTTTTACAAATCTATACAAAAGGCTCTTTTAAGAGCCACCCACTTATTATAAAAAAACGCTATTCTGAGTTCTGCAATGTCCTATTAGTCCGAATTCTTGAAATGGTTTAGACCCCAGTCCTTCCATGATTAGTGGATAATTCGAACGCCCATTGGCCAACCAAATTGTACCTTTTCAGGGCAATGGATATTTTCAGTTTGTCAATTTGCATATGATATAAGCCTCTATATAAACACAGTATGATCAGTTAATGAATATTGTATCGCTAAGGAAAACGTTGTAATGCCGGAACCAGCGAAATCTGCGCCCAAGAAGGGCTCTAAGAAAGCCGTTACGAAGACTGCAGGGAAAGAAGGCAAAAAGCGCAAGAGGACTTGGAAGGAGAGTTATGCCATTTACGTGTACAAGGTGTTGAAGCAGGTCCATCCCGACACCGGCATCTCTTCCAAGGCAATGAGTATCATGAACTCGTTCGTGAACGATATTTTCGAGCGTATCGCTGGAGAGGCCTCCCGCTTGGCTCACTACAACAAGCGCTCCACTATCTCATCCAGGGAGATCCAGACCGCTGTGCGTCTGCTTCTGCCCGGTGAGCTGGCCAAGCACGCCGTGTCTGAGGGAACCAAGGCTGTGACCAAGTACACCAGCTCCAAGTAAAATCCTCTTGCCCTGTATCAATACATAAAGGCTCTTCTAAGAGCCACCCACTCTTTCATAAGAAAGCTTATTCCACAATTTTGAGTAGTGCATCACAAGACTGAATTTAAGGGACAGACATGCTCAAGGTTATTCTTATGCATTAATTTTTCATGAGAAAATGAGTTAAATCGAATGCATAATGAAGGGTAGAAAAAAGGACCAAAAAAAATCTTATCCTGTAGAAACATTCCAACCATAATTTGCTGCATCATGTGCCTACTACACACACCAAACAGATAAAAAAAATAAAGCATTGCTCGTGAATTCATCATAATTTAATGCATTGTGCAAATTAAAAACATAATCAGAAACAATCTACACACAATATTGAAAAAAGTACATATATAAATGGCATTTTTATACAGATATAAAGAAGCAGCATAATTTCAATCGGAGAGGGAGATCCCTGATGCCAAACGTTGCAGGCTTGGCCTACTGATGTTACTGATACAAAAGTGTACAGAGGGGAAGTAGCCTGACATAGCCCGCCCATAATACGAATGTTCATCCGTATTAATGGTCTGGGGACGGTCTTCATGGGCGGGTTTACATCGGTAGAATAACAACCAACCAATAAGCAATGCTGATTAGACGACCTGTCCAATCGTTTCAAACCAGAAGTGAATGAAATGGTGAAACTACAATGGTGTCTTCCTTGGCCTCCCTATGTAATTCCCAATTTTCATCTCCCTCGGATAGACTACATCTGGGATTCCGCCCATTGGCCTCATCCGCCTCGGCTGCATTGTATTCCAATGTTTTGGAATTGAAACATCTCTCCAGTAGTGCTGTCGAAATTAACTGATTAATCACGTGATCAATAAAAAAAAAATGAACACGGATTTAAAAAAAATTACTCAGATTAATCCTGATGGATGTGGCTCCACTTTCATGACATGTATTATGTTCAATTTCAGATAGAAAAGGGCTTGGCTATCAAGTCAAACTATACAAAGATCATGGCCTAGCTCCTGACTGTCCATCAACATGTTTGGGGAACCCTCGAGGGTAGGGTCAGGTGTGAATTGCCCCATTGAGACAAACAAAGCCAACTATTTAGTACCCGGGCCTTTACAGGGCAAAATAAGGATCCAACATACCCTAGCATTCAAATTCTTACTGGAGTAAATGAGTTGCGATTAAAAGTGATTTTAAAATCACGATTCATCATTGAAAAACGTTGTGATTAATCAGATTATTTTTTTTTAATCGTTTTACAGCCCAGACAGATCCCAGACCCCTCATACAATGAGAAGCATAGACCAAAGGGCTGGTTATGAACAGGCTCATGTCTTCCCTCTTTAGGACTCAGTTCCAATATGTTCTTTTCTGCAAACAGGAAATGTAGTCGTCTGCAAAGTAAACAACGTTCTTCAGTGCGGAGAGGATTAACGTGTCGACATCGTTGTCCAGGTCGGTCTCCTCGTGGTAGTTTTTCACGGGGAAGATGAGGTTCATGGGAATGCAGAGCTGGTTGCTGCATAGCTGCATCTACACACACACACACACACACACACACACACACACACACAAACACACATTGTGATAATAGCAGAATATTGCATCACGTAAAAGCAAATCAATTTTGTATTATTATGGATTCACCAATATATTATGGATTCACTTTTTTAGACTTCATTGTGATGTGTTGTGTGAGTATGACTTGCCGTGTCATAATATAACACCAATTTCCGGATTTTGAAATCGTATTCCAGGCGGTGAGAGGGTCCATGGCCACTGTTTGTGCACAGGGCCCATCCAGGGCCCTCCCATCTCTTAGTGCCCTGCATGGTAACAGCCCCTTAGCCTGTACTGAAATGCTGCCCCTGATGACTGGTAATAGCTCATAAAGCGCTAACAGCAGGAGGGAAGTAGCCTATAGCACCTACTGTATAGCACCATGTAGCCTATAGCATCTTTCAAATATAGAAATATTGCACCCATAGGTACAACATTATAAAAACCTGTAAAATGGGGGCCCTGTCTCCAGGTACACTGCATATAGGCCTACTATATAGGTGAACATTTGTACTGTATATGCATGAGCTTGAGAGACAAATAGGCCTACTGTATAGGTGAATGCAGTGTGTATGCATGACCCACCTTTTCCTTGATCCTCTTGCTTTTGTAGACTCTCCGCAGGTCCTGTTTCACGAGTGGGCAGGCCTCGTCCACGTGTGTCAGGAACACCACTTGCGGAATATCTGGAGTTCAATGTTACAGTCAGATCAGAGAGGGTAAGAGCGGTCAGGACTCTATTATCTTTGGTGAGTTAGTCTTCATAAGGAATCAGGCTGTTTTCAACCCATAGACAAAATAAAGGCTGAATATTAAATATCATCTGTTCACAGAATAGAAGAAAAATATTTGGTTACTAGATTCAGTGTGGTACTGATCTCCTACCAGTTATTCTTTAGGAAATAAGTGATGATTATTAGCTTATCATAGGTGCAGGTATGTAAAGTAGCAAGATAGCTCTACCAGACTTGGAAAACACAGGCATTTTCATAAAAGGTGGAATATTCCTTTAATATGTGGATTTAATAAATTAGGCTTAACTTTACATTCCTACCCAGGACAGCAGCACCAAATTCAGGGCCCTGTACACAAGCAGTGGCCATGGGCCCCCTTCACCCCCTGGAATACAATGCCATACCCCTCAAGGGCCCCCTCCCCACTTAGGGCCTCGGTAACTGAGTCCCCCTTTTCCCCCCATCACAAAGCCTCTGTTCCTACCCAGCTCCCTGGCAGCTTCGCGGACTCCTCTCATTTTGGGGAGGATGCCGTTAGTGTCCTCATACAGATTAATCTTGTCTGCAGGGACCACGTTCACCAGGCAGTGGACTTTATCGCTCAGACTGGGGCTGCTGTTGTAGCCAAAGTCCCTCTCACTCAGCGGATATATGGGGTTGAACTGAACAGAGGAGAAAGGCATGAGGTAGAAATTAATTACACACAAACACAAAAACAAACAAACAACAAGCAAAAATTGAAAACTGCATTGCATAACATTTTGTCCTATCCATGTTCAGTGGTGTGCAATGTCTATGGCAGGCAGCGTAGCCTACAGTAAGATGGCTGCCTGTGACTGTTGCCAATTTGACATGTTAAATTCTCCACAACAAAACGATGATCTACATCAGGGATGGGCAATGATTTTGGCCAAAGGGCCACATTGGGTTTTAGATTTTGACTAACGGCCCGAGTTTTACAAATCGGTTTACGCTGGTAAATTGGCAGGTAACCCCACTTGTTAAAATGCAGGTTTAAAAGGGTGGAATTTGTATTTCATGAATGCAACAAATTTGTTAAATCAGTCCCATAATCTACCATAAATCACCTTGGCTAAATGAGATTATTTTATTTTGGGACGTCTCCGCGGGCCGGATTAAATAGCTCAACGAGAAGCATGTGGCCCCCAGGCCTTTGCCCAGGAATGATCTAGGTCTACCTATTCCGAGTTTCAGTCAAAGACGCTCATCATCAATCACCAACATTCATCATCACCAGACGACAAACAATTATAGTCTTGTATGTGGGCATGGGTGTTAAGGCCTCCGCACACTGGTTCTGGGGAGCACAGTATGGCATCGTGGTGTATTTGCAGTCAATAGTGTTGACATATTCATGCATAGGCCATGTGGTGCTTCTGCTCTATTTGCACACAGGCCACAGCCAATGGGCTTTTACTTGTTGTTACCTCACCTTGTAGTTGTCCCTGACATGTCCTTTTAAGGCGCTGATGATGTCAGCAGTTGATGCCCCGCCCTCTCCCCCATTCTCCAGGCCCATGATGTCACTGAAGACAAAGGGCAGCGGCTTTCTCTCGTCGTCTTCAATTACGTAGCTTGTGTACTGAAAGAGGAAAATGCTGGTTAGTTTAGTCTAAATTCACTTTTTGAAATGTGAAATGTTTTCCAGCCACTGACACATAAATTGGTGAAATTAACCAGACAACCAATAGCAAATCAGTACTGTTTTCCGCAATGCAATTTCTGCAATGCAATTCCCCATTGTCAACCAAATAAATTGCAAACTGATTAGCAGCTATGCTTTTAGGAAACGAATGCCAAGTCTGAAATCTTTACGAGCTAAACTCAAAATTTACATACATACATACATACATACATACATGCATACATAGGCCTACATACATACATACATGCATATACATACTTACAGTACATACATAATAGACATACAGTACATACATACATACATACATGTACAGTACATGCATACATAGCCACATACACATGCATGCATACAAACATACATACATACATACATACATACATACATACATACATACATACATGCATACTGTAGGCTACATGCATGCATACATAGCCACATACACATACATATATACAAACATATGTACATACTGTACATAAATACATACATACATGCATACATAAGTAGGCTACATACATACATTACATACATACGTAGCCTACATACACATACGCATAAATACATGTGTAAATCACCCATCCACCTGCATGCTCGTGTCCCCACTCACGTTTGTAGTGAAACTTTTGCTGGAACCTGTGGCGGTGAGAGCATGAACGGCGGGCCGGCCGCGGAAGATGCTGGTAATGGAATTAACGATGCTGGACTTCCCAGCACCAACGGGTCCATAGAGCAGGAAGCGGAGGTGTTTGACCTCAGAGTTCCCAGGTTTAAACTCCTTCAGGCTCTCCAGAATAGCATCCCTTTTCCTTTTTTAATAGAGAATATTAAGTACAGAGTCCACCCTTTCATTTCACTTCATAACAAAATTGATGTGAATGATACGTAGTACATTGGAGTTGTACAAACATGGTACAAAAGGGGAACAATGTAGGCTATTTGAATTATACAGAACAATTGACAATTAGTTCTAACACTTCAACTCAAGTGATTGAAATACATATATACAGTACATAAATAAATAAATAAATAAATAAATCCTGAAAGATATGCTTCCATTTTCTTGACCTGCAATATGTGACAGTGCCACAATAGCATCCCTTTTCCTTTTTGTTAACCCTTTCATTTCATTCAATAACAAAACTGATGTGAATGATACATGGTACAAGAGAGAACAATTTATTTGCCTATTATAAATTAATTAGGCTATAAATTAACATTGGTTAAGCACAATGGACACTTACTTCCATTCCGTTTTTCTCCAGTCTTTGTTGTATTCTACAAGAGAAATGGGAGACCTTCAGTCCATCATCATTCATCTCAACCTGCAGCAAATGTAGGCTACTGTGTGTGTGTGTGTGTGTGTGTGTGTGTGTGTGTGTGTGTGTGTGTCTGCACACTAATATCCTCAAGTTTGTTGCTTACCAAGTAATTTTACTGTTGCGGTGGCAGAGTCTTTCCCATGTGCGTTGGACAAATGTACAGTGTATTTTCCTGCATCCTCCTCCTGTGCATTACTGATGGTCAGAGTGAAACAGCGCCCTCTCTGGCCGACCTTGATCCTGCCGCCATTCTGGAGACTTTGACTTCCTTTGACCCAGTTGGCACTGATTTGGTCTGAATTTGCCTCGCAGGAGAAAATGATGTCATCTCCCGCTCTCACACTGACATCGCCAATTTTCACCGTGAAGGCTTTAAAGGGAATACAGCAAATTAAATTAATAGATTTCACATTACAAGTTACATTAACAGATTAGATTACACATAAATAGAAATAAATCAATTGTGTCTTTAGCTGTAGGATACATAGGCCTGTATAATCCTATCCTGTCCTAGTAATTTCCAGAAACACATAGTTATGTAGAATAACTATAACTATCCCCCTTGACCTTAGTTCCAAAAACAACAAATATTGACCAATCTTGATTTTTTTTTTTTTTTTAATGAATGTAGGCCTGTAGGCTATAAGCAACCCAAAATATAGGTCTAATATATCTGTCTACAGCCTATCTGAAAAAAAAAAAAAAAGTTTCTGAAAAAAGTAAATGTTGGCCTAACAATTTGAATGCATGGAAATGGCTTTTAAAGGAAAATGCCACTTTAGTGAAGATTATTTACCACTTTACCGGGAGTTACATTATGTGGGTAAAAGCATTTTGGTCTTGGCAAGTCTTTGGCTGTTTTATACTGTATTCCAAACCCCTATGCTGTACTAAAGCTAAAATTGGGGTTGCCAGTCTAGGAAAATGCATGCACTGAGACCAGAATGCTTTTATCCACATACTTGTAACTCCATATAAGAGGATGAATTACCCATTTTCATACTTTCATACGCCTATCCCTTTAACTAATAGAGTGTAACAGTCATCGGTGTTGAGAGCCAGCACCTGATCCAAATGCTTTAGTCGGCCTAACTGAATGAATATACCTGGATGTCCTGTGGACACAAACAAATTTTTCATGATTAGTTATTTCAACAAGACAAGACAGGAGGGTAATTGTATGTAGGCTTTTGCTGATATACAGTAATATTGAAGTAGAACAGATTACCTTGTTGGTTGGCCCTCGTGCACATGGCTGATTTCAACACTAAACTCTGTAACACAAATGTTAATTTGTTTAAAAACGTTTCATGTTGTGTTTTAAGGAATTGCCTATAGGCTACCACATTCTCCAAGTTGGTGAAACTGCAGGCAAAAAAACTTATCTATTTACTACATACAGGACTATTATTATACATAAACATAGGCCTAGTAAAATACTGTACAGCTGTGACTGAACAATGCAATGTACTCCAGGCTTTATGAACACTTTCCTATTATTATTGTTATTATTATTATCATTATTATTATTATTATTATTATTATTATTGTTGTTGTTGTTGTTGTTGTTGTTGTTTTTGATATTGTTAGCCTACAATGACATAAAATAGCACAACTCACCAGAGATCAAAGATCCCATTCAGAAGTCTCTGTGTCTTTCTCTGTCTGTCTCACACAAGGGTTCTGGGCACTGATTTTATAGGCTACCAACACCACTCTATTCATAGAGCGACCTTTGCACAAAGCGAAACTGGACATTCAAAACCGTCACACTAGCCTACGGAATGTAGCAGCTGCTCCGTCATATGCTGCACTTGTGGGCCATGCACTGATTGGCTCAAATCCAGGAAGTTAAAGGCACTTACAGCAAGAGCTATGAAGGAGAGGAAATCGAAAGTACAAAGTGAAAGGAAGTTATTTTTGTTCAAGTTATTTAGTTCACCACCTGTTTGGCTCACAAAGTGGCAAATGCTTAAATACTCAATGTATCAGTACCTATACTGTGTGTACCCATGTGGGCTTTCCATACTTATTCATGTTAGCTGTTTGTTAGTTCATGTATTTATTTTGTATTTATTTATTGTTTGTTAATGACATTCAACTTCTACTTACAAAGTGACAGAACATTTCACTCCATAGCCTATACCATGTCACAAGATATTAACCTAACCTAATTTCAACCTAAGTTGTGCATTAAACAGTTACTGACAGTGATTGTCAATTGAAGGACAGGATTTTACTTTAATTTAGGAAAGAAAACGTGTTAAGAGTCAGTTTCTGTAAGAATCATGCGGGTGGTGATACAAACCCTCTTCATATTCCCTTCAAATTTTGAATACCAGTAGACATGTGCCTAAGAGGGACAAAACTGTATTTTTAAACATTGAGAATGTTCCTAATGAAAGTTAGGGCTTCCCAAAATTTCAGCATAATTTTGAGGTACTGAAAATTCCAGTTTTTGCCTTCAAATATCTCATTGCGCCTTGATCTTACCATCCTGAAATTTTGGCACATAAATGTTGGGGAAATGAACCTTTGAGTAATGATGTCACTTCTGTGGCAAATTAAAGGCACTGTCCTTAAGGGCCTCTTCAAAATTGGACCTTTTACATTTTTGTACCATTTTCGTGTGCCTCTCACAGTTCATAAGACACTCAAAACCTTATTAGTTTGTTATATATATTCACTTTGGAACCTCCTCTTTTAAAATTTGAATAAAATATATGGGCATGAATTGGTGATGTTAAGCTAGAGGCAATTATTTTAGGGAAATATGAAATGAAGTGCCATTTTAGATGCTCATAGCTCTGTGCGCCATCACTCAAAACAGTTGAAATTTGCCTTATTTTGTTCGTCTGCACTCATATTATCTGTGGTCCAAATATCTAGGTGGCTTTTTGTTCTATCACCGAGTAAATTAATTTTATTTACAGCAGATTTGCACCTATGATAACTTCTATGGAGAGTTGTGCTGACTAACCAGAGACGCCAAAGCTCTAATCCTGTTTGAGCCATTGTCAAGCTGTAGATGTGGTGGCACAGTGGTTATGTCACAGACTATCAATCAGCAGACCAGGGTTCAATTCCCAAGCATCACATTATTTATTTATTGCTTTGAGTAAGCAAATTATTAGGCAACATTACTTGATTAGATAAAGAAGGCTACCACTCAAATATATTGCAAACAATACAAAAGTATCAACATTAAGTGTCTTGCTCAGGGGAGTAAGAGGACAGTCAAGTATAGAACCACCAGCTTATCAGCTTACAAGTGTGCTAGGCTGTTTCTTTACACGTTGTGCTATCAACACTCAATTGATGCTGCGTATACTTTTATTCTTTGAAGATGTAGTCTTTTAATCCAAAATTTTGATTTGAAATATGAAAAGACACTTGTGCGTTTTTATAAAATCACTTGTGTGTCTTTATAACTGTTTGCTAAACCTATTCTTGGGAATGGTCTCCTTTGGGGCATTACTAAAGGTAATTGACCAATATCAAATCAATTGTCTGTAAATGTATCACTTTGTTTGAAACAAAAAAAAGTTGAATACACCCCTCAGACAATCTAACTATTCAGCTTGGACATTGCTCACAGAATTTATTTCAAGACTCAGAACATGAGGGTAACACATCCCTCATCAGATCTAATGACCACAAATTTTTCTTGAACATTATATTAGACTTAGAACACTTGTGCAAAAGTGTTCTTTCCATCTGTAAGTGGTGCTTTTGACAAGTTTAAAGGAAGCCAGAGTCAAGCCCATGGTAAAAGTCAAGTACACAAGAATATTGTCTGTGCTGCCAATCAATTAGCAGACACACCCTCCAGTGAAGGGTGAGTCTGACCATGTGTGTAGAACTACACTTCTCTGTAATGGTGACTCAAAATGTCAATTACCCATAACCACCAGTGGCATCAAGGTAACCCTTATTGAGTTGCTTAGAGTGAGACATAGTGTTCAGACATCAACTATGTTAAGTGTTTGTATACCAGCAACCTCCATTCTTGTGCAATTGAAAACAGCAACAATCCTCTTGTTGAACACAATCACTTGACAGTTAGAAATCATTATTGTCTTGTCACACATCTATTCCTACTAATCTGTGGGAAAATTCAAAATTCGTCTGATTTCAGTACATGGCAGATAATGCTGGCGGTTTTTCCCCACTATTTAGATTCAGTGTTTATTAGCAAGTCATTTAATTTCTCACTCTTTCCTGGTCATTATACACTGGCAGTTCTTTAGGGTTAGACATTGCATTTTACAGAGAACTGTGTGTTTTACTAGATCACAATAAAAATAAATACACATGATGAAAAGACTATGCAGAGTGTATGTCATTCAATTTGGTCTATTTGTGAGTGACTTTTTGGCACCTATTCTGTCTCAAAAAAATATTTGTCATAGCAATTTGGCCCAAAATAGATGAATGTCTTTCCTAAATGTGCACTTTTGATTATGTAGCCACACATCTCAAGGGAAGGTGTGCAAAATTATACCTCAATATCTCCAATATTTCTAAGAAAACTATGCCTTCGAATGAACCCACTCCCTATTCCAGAAAAATATTTGGAAACTTCAAACTATAATACAACCAAAACTCTTGGAGACTCAAGCATGCCTTTGTATGTTTGTCAGGTGCCTCCAACTGGCTTCAGTACTGACTTTTTTTTTTTTTTTTTTTTTTTTTCAGCTTTGTCCACATGATGGTGCTGTTTTCAATTTCACATATTTCTAGAGGGCCTATCGATGTAGGTAATTTATGCAGTTAATAAATGGCATTTAATGGTTAATAAAGCAAAATGCCTCCAAGATATTTAGAATACAAATAGATTAGATACATGTCAACATAATAAAAATTGTTTCAACCTTTTTTACTGATGGCGCACAAAGATATGGTCGTCTAATTTCAATTTCAATTTCATATTTGCCAAATGAAACATCCTCTCTATCAGTACTTGAAAATTTTGCAATCTTCAACCAATTATATTTCAAAACAGGACCTTCCCAATGTGCTCATATCTTTATGAATGAGCAAGGTTACGTGTTTGCACAAGCCGTGAGAGGCCCCAAAACAAGGCTCCAAAACTGAAAAGTTGAGTTTTCAATGGCCACCTAATGGCTGTAAGTTGAACTAGTGACCATCATAAAAATATGTTTCAAAACTGTTGGACGCATGCTCTGATTTTGCCAAATGTCAGAGTGCTGTCTTAAAAGCCCACTGAAATATGGACAGGCAAAGTTGTGCATTTTGAAAAGCATCAAATTTCCACCTTTGCCATGTGTCATTTCAAAAGTCCCTAGTTTTTTTTTAGGAAAGGTCCAAAACATTTAAATTGTTATTTTTAAATATCTATCCCATATATGTATCTATGAGAATTTTTTCATTGAGATCTGAAGAGGGTTTGTATCAGCCCCTATGGAAATCCGCATGAGTCTTACAGAAACTGACTCTTAATTAGTAAAGTTTAAAACGTGTTAATCAGTAAAGTAATGGTCTTTTTGTACTACATTGAATGCTCGTTTAAATACAACATGAGCATGTTATAACAGATTGTGTACTAATTTTTCTACATCGTGGGCTCGTTTTGCAAAATCATGAGCTCAACTTATGAAATCGTGCTCTTCCTTAATGTGCTCTCATTTTATTTTGGGTTTCTGTTGTTGTAGCACAGCTTACTTCACACCCAAGCTGATGCAGAACATTAGCGATAGGGTGAAATCAGATTTAATTGTTTCAAACATCTACAGATCACACCTCCAGCTTGCAATCATTTGTCAATGGTGAAATGCCAGACCCTTGTACAAAGCTATAAAGCGTAGACCAAGGGGATGGCCAAAGGCTACAATTTCACTAATTGAAAGCATACTCCGTACTATAATGTCTGTGACTTAGAATCATAGAAGGCAGAATATCAAAAATGAACAAGATCTTAGAGACTGCAGTCAAGAAGTCATTTTTGCATTTCAGAAGTATTGAATGTGAGGTGTGTGTTGTAGGACCTAATGATTCAAGAATGATGAGACACTCTTAATTACAGTAGGTTACTACCCAATCATAACAGTTTGGTGTTATTTAGGCTCATGTCTTTATTTAGTTCAATTAAAAGATAAAAGACATAATAGTTGAGAGGGCTATAAAGTAAGAAAGAAAGAAAAAAACTGACTAAACCTAGGCCCGTAATTACTAACATGAAAGAACATCTTCATGAACTATCTGCATTATTATAGTAGGCACGAAAAAAATGATGCCAAATATCATACCGAAAGAAATCCCATTATTTGAATAAATCAACAAACCATTAAAAGAATACAGTAAAATATTTTCAATAACTAGAAAAGCGCTCTAGAGAGTGCAGACCTCCGCCAATACTATGTGGTCAAAGATGGTGTTCTGGGTCACTGATCGCCACAAATCAGTTCTTCCTTGTCCCAATATACACATTTGTCCGAAGATTTCATCGATATCCGTGCAGTACTTTTCGACTTATGTTGTACACAGACAGACATAACCTCCTTGGCGGAGGTAATAATCCTCTAATGTTAATTAATTCTTACACTGTATTAATGTCATTCATAAAAATAGCAACACATCTAATACACTGTATACACATGCAAATTTAATTCACGGGATCATGGAAAAACTATTTTGCATTATTGACATGACACACTTTCTTTGCTTATATTTTGTATCCAGCAGATTTTCTTTTCCAGAGCGTTCATCTCTCTTATCTTTCCAACATAGTCATTGGCAAAGTTGACAGCTTGTTTCAAGGCATCCAGAATCAAACTGTCAGTTTTGTCGTTCACAACGTTCTCCTCACTGTAGCTCTTGACTGGGAAGATGCAGTTCATAGGAACGCCAAGCTTGTTACTGCAGTGCTGCATCTGAAAGAGACACACACACACACACACACACACACACACACACACACACACACACACACACACATACACACACACACACACAGAGAGTGAGTGTGTGTGTGTGTGTGTGTGTGTGTGTGTGTGAGAGAGAGAGAGAGAGAGAGAGAGAGAGAGAGAGAGAGAGAGAGAGAGAGAGAATATTGGTCATTATGCATCTAATAAAGTTCTATTGATTTGGTTTTCCACACAAAGACCTAATAAAATGTATGACAGGAACATCAGAACTTCAGTCTGCTGGTGTGCATACTGTACACACACACACACACACACACACACACACACACGCATGCACATACAGACACACACACACATACACACACACAGACACACACACACAAACACACACACACACACACACACACACACACTCACTGCCTGCTTGATCTTCTTGCTGGAGTAGATGTGCTTCAGATCCTTGTTAACCAACGGACAACACTGGTCCACATGGGTTAGGAAGACAACCTGAGGGATTCCTGATGAGAAGACAGACATGCAGAAAAATAATAAAAATAAATACGTAGAAAAGCACTCAGAGAGCACAGACCCCCGCCAAGGGGCGATGAGCGGTAGCGAAGTGCTTTTGATCTTGCACACCATTGGTGGAGAGTCTACATTCAAAAAATGACATCATGCAACTTTTAGCAATTTACATATACCTTAGACTCCACTTCTGCCAAGGCAATGAGGTCACGGATGCCTATGTAGCACCCCTCTAGCTCTAAATTAAACCAAACTAAGAATGGAGGTGCTTCTAAATTATATAGGCCAGTCTACTGTAAGCTCGACTAAAGGGGGAGTAACTTGACAACAACACAGGTTTAAAATGTAGAAATAGTATTAAATAAATTTATTATAAATAGATTATTCTTTTCTTATTCTTTGGTTTTCAAGAGTAATCAATATATCAACAAATACCAAGAATCACACAAAATGTTAAATATCAATGAGTAAATAATAAATAAAAATATTAAATCAGAAAGTTCAAAGTATCAAATGAAAAGATTATGAAATAATCTTTTAAAATATTAAAAGAAATTGTCCAAAACCCGGGTGTGTAGGGTGTAAAGGGTATCAGTATATATGAGGGGCTTATCTGGGGAAATGATCCAGGGGGGGTTGGGAGTTCCAGGGGTCCAACAGGGGGGTCAACAGTTCAAGGGATTCGAGGGGGTTTCAAGGAGGGGTCCAGGGACTGACTCGCCATCCAGCGCAGAAGAATCATGTACATAAAAAACCAATCGGAGTTCAAAGGGACAGAAAAATCAAAGGTCTTCAATCATCAGGAAAAAGTAGGGAAAAGGTAGAGATGGAAAAAGAAATTGATTCGAAGGTGATTTCAAGACTATTTCAATTTTAAGAAAGTTTCTAAGGGACAGAACAAAGGAGCGTTCAGTCAAAGTGGATTCAATTGCAGAAGTGAAAAGTCTCGAGAGCCGAAAACAGCAGGTTACCTAGGAGATGACTACTCAGGGGAAATGTATCAAAATAAAAGTCTTTCTATTCTATTTCTATCTAGCTACTTGGCACATTTACTTAAGTTAGGCTTATGGTAACCAACTTTTAGGTGGGTTACACCTATATAAAATATAGCCACAAACAGCAATGTGGCCAAGCACCTACTTCACCCCTCTTGATTCTAAATAGATACAGACGGCAAGTGCGTTTAACACCCCCAAAATGTGAGGGTGGAGTCAGCGTGGGGAAAAACAGAGGCCAAATTAACATTATGGTGAATGGACAAACTAGAGAAAGTTGCATAACAATAATAGATCGCTTAGTAAAGTTGAATAAAGTCCATATTAGCTGTTTTGTCTAATTCTGACCTGTTTGCTTGCTTGGGTTTAGACTAATATAAATTTTCCATGATTTGTTTATTCCAGTAACACTGGACTTTGTTCAATTTTACTAAGCAATCTATTATTGTTAAAACCAACTTTCTCTGCCTTGTCCATTCACCATAATGTTAATTTGGCCTCTGTTTTCCCCAACACTGACCCCACCCTCGTATTTTAGGGGCGTTAACCGTACTTGCCGTCTGTATCTATACCAAGTTTAGTAGCGATACATCAAAGCGTGGACAAGATATGAGGTAGAGTTTAGATTCGCTGCCCGAGCCCGAGCCCGGCCCGAGCCCTACCCGAACTTGGGCCGGGCTCGGGCTGACATTTGCCGTCACTCTATCGGGCTCGGGCCGGGCCGGGCTCATGATCAGTGTTCCATAAATAGTCCTATGCTTAATATATGTTTTTTTAATTTATTTATTTAGCCTATGACGCTATATGGTGTGACACCCAATAAAGTTGCATGTATTATGGTTAAGTAACTCAGCAAAAAATGTTATCTAAGCCTAAGGTGATTAATAAAAAAATATGTTTGGACAGCTCTGCGCAGCGTTGAGCAGCACCTGTCAGCTGCGCTCTGTCGGCTACATCAGACCTATAACGTAATATAAAGCTTCTAATGTGATGGGGGGGAAAAAATAAAATAAATTTAACCCAGTCCAGTGGAAAGCATAAGGAAACATCAAGTTTGTTTGTCAGTAAAATTGTGCTTCTTACGCGTGGGAACCGAAAGTGAAAGTGGATACATTTGGAGAAATTACGGTGTTTCTGAATACAATAAAGGTAAACGTTGCAGCGCACAACGCATTATAACCTCTGTCTATTGCCAGAAAACTTCTGGTTATTAATTATTATTTTTTTCGTGGATTTGCCAGCATGACAGTCTAATGAATGAATGAGTAGCCTATCTAATCTCAGTGAATGAGAGGTGCGCAGAGCTGTGTGTCAGCACAAGGTATGACAGAAAGACGTGGACCTCAAAACAGACATGAAGTCTTGTCAACAGGCAATATGCTTCAAGAATATGCTGAACAAATGTCTGTAAATCAATCCGGAATTGTTGTTGAACATGCAGTTACAAAAGTAGGCCATTATTAGGGCTATTTAACATGTCGGGTTTAAATCGGTCTCGGGCTCATTATCACACGTTATCTCTCGGGTCGGGCCGGGCTTGGGCAGAAAATGATCGGTCTTCGGTAGGGTCGGGCTCAATTTTTTGGGCCCGATCTAAGCTCTAATATGAGGTCACTTCTTGTTTGGCGGCTTCGCCATCATGTCAGGTATGGTTCAAAGATGATGTGTACCAAGTTTTGTGTGAATCGGACAGCAGAAAAGTTTCACTTTTGATAAGATCCATTCACCGACCACCACCAAAATTTAATCAGTACTTACTTGTCCCAATAGCCTACAGATATTGTTCTGGCTCTGGATAGAGCCAGTGTGTTTGAGAGTTCCATTCCTTTGCATTATTTGTTTATGTTGCCATGGACACAGATTTAAGCTGGTAACTGTAATCAAGAAGCCATACATTTCTGTGATACTGTTACTTGAAATACGTCTTGATCTCTATGAGAAGAACAGCTTGTAAGTTTATAATTTAATTGTATGTCTGTAGCCTATATCCTTCTGGTAACTTTACTCCAGCTTAGAATGTTGATACTATACTTTGAACTGAAACAATGTATCTTTCTCTGTGCATTTAAATAGTTTCTATAAGCAATCTGAATACATTGTACAGTAGTGTGAAACTGTAACAAGCTTGTATTCATTGGAATGTACATACTGTCTATTTGAGTTTTCACTTTGCCATTGGGGATCAAGTAAAATCCTTTTAACGGAATCTTCAGTCTTGAGTCCTTTCATTGGGAAGTTAACTATCTGCATAACTGTGCTCAGACAGCAGTGAGGGCAGAATAGATATTGTCCAAAAATTTCATCCAAATCCGTGCAGCACTTTTTGAGTTGTGTTGTACACAGACAGACACACATGCAGATGAAAACATAGCCTACCTCCTTGGTGCAGGTAATAGTAATTAGTAGTTATAGTAATAGTTAAAACAGTTATAATGCAAAATGCATTTTTTATCTAATTAGAGAGATGAAATTCATGACTGTGGATGGATTAGATAATTTATCTGAGCACCAAAAAGATGCATGTGCCACACTGCAAATCTCTCCATGAATTCTCACCTATGTCACTCGCAGCTTCTCTGACATCCCTCATCTTCTTGATGACTCCGTCAGTGTCCTCCCGTAAAGAAATCTTGTTTGCAGGGATCACACTCACCAGGCAGTGGACCTTTTCGCTTAGACTGGGGCTGGGCTGGTAGCTGCTGTCCTCTTTGCACAATGGGGTCACAGAGTTGAACTAGTAAGTAGATAGGGAAAAAAATTGAAATTTAATATGAATTATGAAAAATGAAAGAAAGAATAATGGGTTACACTTTATTTGAAGGTACCATCATAAGACTGACATGACACTGTCATTAACTATGACATGACGTTGTCATGAAGCTGTCATAAACTTTATACACCTGTCATGACTTCTGTCATTGTCACCCGGTATTTGACATGGTTAGGGTATGTCAGAAGTCATGACAGGTATATAACGTTTATGACAGATTCTTGACAACGTGATGTCATAGTTAATGACAGTGTCATGTCAGTCTCATGACGGTACCTTCAAATAAAGTGTTACCGAATAACGTGTTACACTTTAACAGCCGTTCTCTATAAATGGATATGAAATAGCTTATTAGAAGCTGATGCTATAAACTTTTCCAAACATTTCATAATGCCAAAAAAAATTCTGTACATTCCCCCCTGTACCTTATAGAATTCCATGACGTGACCTTGTAATGTACTGATGATGTCAGCAGTCAGCACCCCAGCACTCTCATCATTCTCGAAGCCCATGACATCATTAAAGACTGTTGAGAGTTCTGGCAGAGCAAACCTCTGTAAAGTTGACCTCAGAGCTCCGTGTG
This sequence comes from Sardinella longiceps, assembly GCA_027497455.2. Taxonomy (NCBI): domain Eukaryota; kingdom Metazoa; phylum Chordata; class Actinopteri; order Clupeiformes; family Clupeidae; genus Sardinella; species Sardinella longiceps. The sequence continues at coordinate 39,426 of JAODXP020000127.1, forward strand.
TAATTTTAGACCAAATTCGCACGGCTAGATCATGAAAGCCAGTCAGTGTGTACTTCCTCTAATCAGTTTGTAGAGAAATGAATAGTTCGCGACCATGTGCTTCATGAGATTTCTTGAGCAATGTGAAGGGAACATGAATTAAAGTGTTTTTGTCTAACAATATGGTACTAACAAACCAACAAACCAAAGAAAAAATAATAGTAATCATTTTAAAAACTAATACTAACCCATAATCAGATGAAATCATCACATAATAATAAATCTGTGTGTAACCAATGTGAGTTTGTCATACATATAATCTAAACCGTGTGTTTTAAGTTTTTGTAATCATCATTGTTAACCAATGTCATTTATCATTCATATAAACCGTGTGTTTTGAGTTTTGTAATCATCATTGTTAACCAATGTCATTTATCATTTATCTTAACTATGTGTTTGAGTTTTTGAAATCAAAATGTAAGAACAGATCCCATGTAACTGATTTACTTGTGTATCATCATCTGTATGCTATCATGTAACCTTATATGGTAATGATCATTATAGCCGGTGTGTCTAAAGTGTACTCGGCCTTGTGTGCTGAAACTGAGGAAGTCAATGCCTGCGTGACCTCTGTCACGTTTGTGCCTGCGTGCACACTGTCAGATTCTCTCTGTTACCAACTAGAGACAACCCATCGATGTAAGGATAAGGGGAAGTAGTGTGGAGTATAAGTAGTCTGAGAGGACTTTAGACAGGAGCTTTTTGATCTTGGGGAGATTTTTACTTTGTGAGACTAGCTCATCCTTTTTACAGGGTCTACCTAACATTTGTTGATTCTTTGTAGTTTTCTGATTTTGATTCTTATAGTTGTAATCTTTTTGTAACTTTCCAAATTATCTACAAATAAAACCAACTCTATCTGTGGTAGAGTCAAAAGGCAATTTTTGCCGGGTCAGACCCTAAGTTTTCTTTCGTGCCTCCTGAGTGCCGTGACCACTTCTGTTGCGGGGTGAGTTTTTCCCCTTAATGCAGCAACAGAAACCTTTTTCTACCGGGGAGAGGTAAGTTGGCTTCTATTATTCCTAGACATTCACACAGGCTACAACCGGGCGTAGAGGAGGGAGTAATGCATCTCCATTGACTGTTTCTAGGCGTTTTAGTCTGGGGGGTCTCAAAAATGCTAGATGGCGCCCAACGTGTATTAGTACCGGCCACAAGGGGATTGTGCACGTCCCCTGTGGCGCTATAACACGAACCCTGCCCTGACGGCGAACAGCTCTCGCTGAAACGGGAGTGGAAGGATACCGTTTCGCCAGCTCCCTATTCCTACTCTGCCATCAGGAAGTGCGAACTAGGATAGGGCTTGAAAGGGGAAAGATTAAAAATTATTACTTTTCCAAAAAATGCGCTAAAAAGTCTCGTTAACTCGCGTATGACGCAAACTGGAGCAGTAGTAGTGTAGGACTTACTATACCGGCTAGTAAACTGACCTCACAGGCTACTGTCAGCCCACTCCGGTCACTGAAGTCGACAAAGGCTGACTGTTTTCCGTATCGGTGTCATCTGACTGAATCCGACAGTGTATCTCAGAAACGTAGGCGAAGTGGGGGTCGCAACCCTCGCGAGGAACCGCACCGGACCTAGTAAGCAATACTCTAGACAGGAGCAGAGAGCCGAGACTCTAAACTACCATGTCGCGTAGCGACTGGGCAGAGTCGGCCTCGGAAGAGGAATTAGCACCGTCCTTCCAGAGGCTGAGTCGCCACCTTGTAGCATCCTTGGGCCTTCCAGGCTTTCAAGTCGAATACAGGCGACCGACTCGCTCTGCCCGACCTGGACCTAACTCGAGAGTACTTCTGGGTGATATTACTAATCTAGACTTTGGGGTTAGGGAAGGGATTTTTCTCAATCCGTCTAACACCTATCTGACCCATGCGGCGGGCACTGCTGCTGCGGTTAGAGCTAGATGGAGAGAGGAAACAATACTTAGCACAGAGAGGAATCAGAGTAGACTTCCGTTAAACATAGGAGACACTGTGTTGCAGGAGATTAGAAATGATTCTCAGATCGTGCTTGTAGTACATGTTGCTAATATACCTGAGGATGGTTCACATAGCCTGGAAGAACAGGTGGATCATCTAGGGGCACTCCTACAGAGGGGGTGAACGCTGCACCGCCGGGTCAGTTAGTTACCCCCCTGTTTGGAGAAGGTAGTTTTGGCTTCGACCCCATAGCATCAATGGATGCTATGGCAAGGGTTATAGAAGTAAATCCAAATAGAGCGTTTGTAGTGGTTGTTAACACAGCTGAGAAATTTGAACGGCTGGTTAATATTTTAGGGCGTCCGCCCCCCCTTGCGCCAGAGGTGGTTGGGGGGGAGACTAGTGATATGGCGCAGGGGTTATTAGTACCAACTCTGGCGCCTCCACCTGGGCTTCCAGCCCCGCCATTAGACATTCCTCCACCAGCAGAGAGTGACCAAGAATCTGATGCACCAATGCCGAATTTTCCTCCACCTCCGGAGGAGAGAGTAGGCATATGCTCTGTAATAGGGGGTGAGAAATTCATCTTTGTCGCGGCACCGCCTGACAGGTTACCTTTAGACTCTGGGGTTTTTTTCACCATCCTTAGACAAGGAAACTTAGAGAACGATGGACTTGAAGAGGCGGAAATCAGGCGCACGTATGGTGCCGCTAGATACCGCCTAGAAAGGTCCTTAGTACTACAGGCAGTGCAACCGAAGCCGGGCGAGGTTTTCAGGTTGAACTCCTGTGGAAATCTAAGACACTGGTATTCCTCTGTAAATGTGGTGAGAATAGAACCCCAGACTCTTATGAGGGACTTGTATGGTGCTATGAGACAGAGCATACTGGATGCAGCAGATGATGATGAAATCATGGTCACTATTAGGCTGAGGTTACAAAAGAGGAAGTTGGCGGGACTGAGTCAAAGGGAGTTGTATGAGGCGGCTGCAGCAGCCTACCCCTGGGGTGTGTTATTTAGAAACATGACTCTGAGAATTCTGGTGATGGCGGAGGAGGATGAAGGGTTCTTGGAACAACTGATACATGGGTCCTATAGGAGCAGCTCGATGGTAGAGAACACCTTTAACATACCACCTCGATCCTGCCGCGGAGACGAGTGTGACGAGGAAGGTGGACTCCCTCGAGCTCCTATAAGGAGTACAGTAACAGCACCAGAACACCTCTCCCAAATACGTGAAACACCAGCTCGAGTAAGATATCAGGACACACCACCTACTCACCAACTCCATACGGTGAGGCTAGAGCTTAGGGGCCAGCAGAGGTTGTAGGAAGCCCCCTAGGAGTATACATTTCCATGGTGAACCCCAAAAGGAGGGTGTCATAAGGGGAATGCACTTCAGAGGGAGAGCTATAACCTATAGGCCCATTTAGAAATTTGCTTAGTGAGAACTAATAATACTGTAAAAAATCACAGTATTACAGGTATAAGTAGTATAGATAACAGAAGAGGTTTGTTGCTCTGTGAGAGGCACAAGCCTGGGCAGACTATAACTAAATAAATTAATTAATTTAATTAATTTGATTTAAATTAAATTAAATTAAATTAAATTAAATTAAATTAAATAAAATAAGGCCATTAAAATAGTAACAGACAGCTAGGTTAAAGATTTAACTCACACTAAAAAGTGGGCTGTAATTTTTGAGGAAGCGAAAGTCGATTAAACTCGAGCATGTGCATAGCATACTAATAGAGATGACTTTTTACACTTAGGAAATGTTGAAGCTGACAAACTCGCCCAAGACCGTACAGACTGTCCAGATGACGTATCTGTAAATAGCATTCTGCACAGTGCTGTCTGTGTTTTCCCTAGTGGCTGGATAAATGATGAGGTTACATCTATTCCAGAAGATGAAGCTGAGAGAGTTCTCACTTTGATTCACAGGGCGATAGGGCATCGGGGTTTTGTCAGAACAAGAATGTGGTTAGCGAAGCACAAAATCCAAATGCCGAATTTGAGTTATCTTTTTCAGAAGATCAAATCTAGGTGTGAGGCTTGTGCTGACAAAGGCGGGGCTCCGGTCCCGAAAGGAAGTTAGGACAAGATTAAGATGGATACGGCAGGAGAAATTTTTTTTTCCTGTAACATGGCGGGACCTTTCATGCCCTCAACAGGGCTGAGGAACCGTTACTTCCTGGGTAGGAGACAATGCCGGGGGTAACACGAAAGTGTTCCCTTGTAGGCGTGCCACGGGGCACATGATCCGGGAGAAACTTGCGTTGTTTTTCACTGGCAAAAATCCCCTGACTCTTTGTATGAATAATGCTAGTCACTTTAAAAATAAAGACGTTTTAGGCTTTTTAGAGGAAATCAACGTAAACCTATTTATAGTATGCCTTATTTCCCACACGAACGAAGGCCGAGATCTAATAACTGATATACAAGGCAACGTGATCACTCTTTAAAGGACTGGAAAAGTTCATCGTAGTCAAGTACGACCGATAATATGAGTCAGGGAATTAATAGGCCTGTGTGTTTGTCTAGAGGCCAGCTGGTGGTCTCGGGCACAAGGGAGGGCATTTTTGGTAAGTAAAGCAGCGCCGGAGGATAAGGAGGGAGCCCCACTCGTGTGGAGCCCCGACCTGCCTGGTGACGGTGTCATGCGCGGTGTAAACTGTGCTGATTTGATCTGGCCGGGGCCCGGAAGAGAAAGGGGTCACCTGCTAGGTCTGAAGAAGCCAGTGGGGCGCCGCCCATGTGTAGAACTACTTAGTCCCTGTAGGGGCATAGTTTGCAGAGAGTGCCTGGACCGAGAGGGGGCACTCTATAACATAGCTAGGATCGATCATGTCATGGCATCAGGTCGGTGTTGCAAAAAGGGTTTTTTCGGGCTCTTATCTTGCATACCAACGATGACCGTGACTAATTGGCAGGTCGGATACCTTGCTATCCGATCTGAATGTGGTTACACTGATTGGGACATTAGGAGAGTCTTAAGATCAACATATTGCTCCAAAGCAGAGCATGTGCTGATTTAGAATACAAGGGCAGGTTCCAGTAATGCAATCTGTGTGAATAAGATTTGCACATCTCCTCAGTTTGACCAAGCTTGCTGAAATCTTCTCGTCTGGTCACAGAGCTTGTCTGTGCACCGACAGTCTTGGACTGGGCAACCACGGCCATGAGAAAGAAAATGAGCAGTTTTGGGAAATGAGCATAGTGGATGTGGAAATGGTGTTGTATGAAATCATATACACAGCTGCTGATGGCAGAGTGTGTTATGTGACATGCTATGTTTATGTCTGTTATGTCTGTTAAGTCACACTTATATGGGTAATAAAAGAAAACACGTTAAAAGTGGTCTTGTATGAGGTGCTGGAAAACAATACCAGTTACCATACCTGATCAAGCATGTGAAATACTGCTATAGGGAACTTAACAGAAGTCAGAGACCAGGCTGTGCGTCTGCTCCTGAAGAATAGCACTCTGTGACAGAGCGGTCTGATCTCAGAAAACGTTTCACTGAACTGCTCGGATGAGATGTGGTCTGATGATGTAAGACCCCTGTGTCTGTTTATAAATCAACCTAGTGAATGATATAACAAAAATCAGCTCAAAGTGTGGAATTGGGATAGTTTTGTCTCATGAAGGCCATGTTGAGGAGGGCTCAGGCAGGAAGTGCCAGCCGGCAGGCGAATACAAATTTTTAACTCTTCTGGTGAGCTCACTGTGTATGTGTACCAAGGTGCATAAACAGCAGTGATCTGCTTGATGTGTTAACTTGTATTGCCGCCTATGCATGTGGCATATCTAAGTCCATGGTCTGTTGATGAGACAATAACCCCAATTTACCGTTTTAGAAACTGTAGTTGTTAGCTAGAAGGGGAAAACCTGACCCTTTGTGTGGGGGAAGAATTGAGCGACCCAACTAAGCTCATATGTTGCAAGTTGGGGTGACGCTAGAATTTGGAGCACACACACAGCGTTTTGGCAAGTTTCCATTTTTCGTTAGTTGCAGGGTTTAACTTTGCTAGTGGAAGACAGAGCAAAACTGCCAGAAACAAGAAGTCTGGCAGGAAAGGCTCAAAGTCTGCTCATGGCTCAGAGGCCCGTGAGGGAAGTAAGCTTATACGGGGAGCAAACGACCTGAGGTGCGGTTCAGGAGATGATGGTGGAGGCCATCGATTTAGTTACCGTGACCCCAGGTAAAGTAGACCTAGCGAAAATAACTGCCGATATGAATGTAAAGCTGGGGACGGGAAGCCTGTTCACGGAGCTGGTAGCAACTTGTACAAGGAAACAGAGAAGTGTTGGCCGCAACATCTGTATCCTTGAGGCTGTGATGGCTGAGTTCATGGGAAATCAGTTCTCAGCTCTAAGCTCTACTACCACCTTCCTGAATCACAGTCCCTTAACATAGCGTAATGCTGCCGTTCATTCTGGTGAACGATGAGCCTGTGGACATCTGCAAAGATGAGGCGAAACATAACCGTACTCTATTATGACGGCAGTCTATCAGCTTCTTATGGCACTTTGCCTTCATTCTCCTAGCCTTACTGGGGCTAGTTCTGAGTGTAAAGGCTGCCTAGTTGATACTGAAGAATCAGATATTGATAGGATACAGAAGCAGACAGGAGTAAAAAGGTTTGAGACTGGGGGTCTGGAAACCACAAGGAAATGAGGAAGTGAGAGGTCTGCTTACTGTATAAATTAGAATATTACTGCTGCCCCAGTAATCCTAGGGACAATTCAAGATCTCCCTTGAGAGATAAAGACTGGGCCAGCTCTGCGGTGCTGTTAACGGAAGTATCAGCACATATAGTCTGACTATGGCATCAAATGACTCAAATGCATCATTGGCAACCAATGCTACAAGTGTGTCTGTGGAGCCACAGCTGGTGGTTTTGGAGGTGGTAGGAACAATTTTAATTTCATATGCTATGGTGTTGTTTTTGCTGCCGTCCCTTAGAATATACATCTGTGGGGGATTTAGCTATAGCTGTGTGAACCTGTTCAGATGTATTTTTCTGAAGAAGGGCCTTAGCGGCACTATCATATTCTATAGCATGGGGGTAAATAAGACTGGGCTTCCAAAATGGAGGCCCCTTGTATTTTTTATGTATCTAATTAGTTTAGGAGAAAATGCCATTGAGTGTTTCTGTCCAGATCTCTGGTGGTTCTGCATTGCAACAGGCGGGATAGACTTCGTGCTGTTGTGTGTTTACTATGCGTTCATCTGGAGAACAATTAAGGGGCAGAAATTGCGTCAGGGCATTTTGGAGCTTATTATGCAGCTGCTCATGCTGGTTGTGGTGTGCACCTTGCTTACACTTTTTCAACAAGCATCAGTGGTCACAGTTGTTTCTGCTTATGTATACTACACTGTAGGCCGCAAATCAGTGCGAAGACGGGAAGGCACAGCACCAGAGAGACGAATTTCCATGCTGCGCTTCTCCCCCTCATCCTAGCAAATTTAGGGTTGTACCGCTGGCCGGGGTTAATTTTTGTTTAATTTGTTATTTGTTGGACCCGGACAGACCCCCTTACGAGTGGGGAACCAGCAGAGTGGTACGATTCATTAGGTATACTGCGTGGGGCATCCCCTACAATACAATGACTGTTTTATTCAATGACTGCAGGAGTGGCCGGTATTGCGTTCCACCATTCCCCGGAGGGGTAGGTCACCCAATGCTGCAGCAGCCAGCGGCTGTCGTGAGGTTGACACCACAGTCGGAGCTGACGGAGGGGGAGTTAGTCGCAGGAGAAAGAAGAAGAGAGCACGGGCGGGAAGTCATCAGGGCTCAAACATGGGCCCCACTTGCCACAACGACCTCTCGACGGCCATCTCCACAAATACCTATGATTGTGCTACGGCGGCCCCCAGCACCCCAGGAGTGACGTGGGCCGAAGTGGTGGGTCAAACATCTCCAAGAATGGACTATAAAAATGAACAGGTAATCGACGGGACTGTAGATGATTTTTTTGACAAGGAGTTCCCCCCTCAGCCATGTGTGGAACCAGTGTCATCTCCTGATGTATCTGCTTGGACTTATGTTGAAAATGACGGGCCTTCGGCAACTCAGGTAAATGTTTTGGTTGAAAATTTAGTTTCCCCAGACCCCTCTGGTGACGGGGAACCCCCGCTACGGGTGTCTGATAGCTCTGAGCTTACTATGATTGTGCCCACCCCTCCTCCCGGCTCCCCAGCACTGCTTGGGATTGAGTCAACACCTGTGGGCCCTGTAAGAAGTGGTCAACTGGGACAGGTTGTTGCTCTACACAGCACTGCTGGCTGGGAAGGTCAGGTCCACTCGCAAGGCGGACTGAGTAGAGTTAAGGAGAGGCTGGCTGAGCCGGCCTTCTTCCCCTGCATGTGTATGTGTACCGGTACATTACTGGGGCATTATTTTGTGTACTCATTCCTAGGCGTGGACAATGGCAAACAGGCGAGTTTACGTTGGGATGCCCCTTTCGGAATAACTTCTGTCTGTATGGACAGATTCCGGGAGCTGGCTATAGATGCTACTATAGGTGGTATCATAATCCACCCACTGAAGCAGAAGTGGCAATTTTTAAGCATATTCCTGCACCTCCAGCAGATGTTTACTGCTCCTCAAACCTGATGATTCTTGATCCGGCGCGGGTGAAGGGCGGAAGCGTTTGAGGTGGCATAGGAAAGAGCGATATGGCACGTAGTAGCTCTAAGGTCAAAGGGAGGGTGTTGAGAGTTCTGGCAGAGCAAACCTCTGTAAAGTTGACCTCAGAGCTCCGTGTGTAATTTTAGACCAAATTCGCACGGCTAGATCATGAAAGCCAGTCAGTGTGTACTTCCTCTAATCAGTTTGTAGAGAAATGAATAGTTCGCGACCATGTGCTTCATGAGATTTCTTGAGCAATGTGAAGGGAACATGAATTAAAGTGTTTTTGTCTAACAATATGGCACTAACAAACCAACAAACCAAAGAAAAAATAATAGTAATCATTTTAAAAACTAATACTAACCCATAATCAGATGAAATCATCACATAATAATAAATCTGTGTGTAACCAATGTGAGTTTGTCATACATATAATCTAAACCGTGTGTTTTAAGTTTTTGTAATCATCATTGTTAACCAATGTCATTTATCATTCATATAAACCGTGTGTTTTGAGTTTTGTAATCATCATTGTTAACCAATGTCATTTATCATTTATCTTAACTATGTGTTTGAGTTTTTGAAATCAAAATGTAAGAACAGATCCCATGTAACTGATTTACTTGTGTATCATCATCTGTATGCTATCATGTAACCTTATATGGTAATGATCATTATAGCCGGTGTGTCTAAAGTGTACTCGGCCTTGTGTGCTGAAACTGAGGAAGTCAATGCCTGCGTGACCTCTGTCACGTTTGTGCCTGCGTGCACACTGTCAGATTCTCTCTGTTACCAACTAGAGACAACCCATCGATGTAAGGATAAGGGGAAGTAGTGTGGAGTATAAGTAGTCTGAGAGGACTTTAGACAGGAGCTTTTTGATCTTGGGGAGATTTTTACTTTGTGAGACTAGCTCATCCTTTTTACAGGGTCTACCTAACATTTGTTGATTCTTTGTAGTTTTCTGATTTTGATTCTTATAGTTGTAATCTTTTTGTAACTTTCCAAATTATCTACAAATAAAACCAACTCTATCTGTGGTAGAGTCAAAAGGCAATTTTTGCCGGGTCAGACCCTAAGTTTTCTTTCGTGCCTCCTGAGTGTCGTGACCACTTCTGTTGCGGGGTGAGTTTTCCCCTTAATGCAGCAACAGAAACCTTTTTCTACCGGGGAGAGGTAAGTTGGCTTCTATTATTCCTAGACATTCACACAGGCTACAACCGGGCGTAGAGGAGGGAGTAATGCATCTCCATTGACTGTTTCTAGGCGTTTTAGTCTGGGGGGTCTCAAAAATGCTAGAAGACAAAGGGCAAGGCTCTATCCTCCTCATCCGTGATTGTGTGAGTTGTGTACTGAAAGTAATTGTCACAAATCATTAAATTCCATAGATACAGACAGCAAGTCCGGTTAACATCCCAAAAATGCAAGGGTGGGGGAAATCAGTGGCCACAGTAACATGCCGGTGAATGGAGAAGGTAGAGAAAGTTGCAACTATAAAATCCACATTAGGTGTTTTTTGTTTTCTTTTATCATGACCATTTTGCCTGCTTGCATGGTTTACACTATACATTTTCCATGATTTGTTTATTCCAGTAACACTGACGGAAATGTCATGAGCTGTCTCTGCTGCTGTCAAAAGTGAACTTTCAATTAGCTCAGTTTAGCAAGCTATAGTTAGATACATTTACTGTGGTGAGGAATGAAGATGGCTACTTAGCTAACAAACACCAAATAAAATTGTGCCTAGTATTACATTTGGAGAGGTACCAAGTTCAGAATTCACATCAGACTATCTGAACATCACTAAGGCATTGCCCTTTATAATGTGTCAGGATACTTGTAGATGGTGTTCAGTGTAATTTCTAGCTTGATATGTCATTTACTTCGCCTCTGATTGAACCAATGCTTTCCCCCAAGGGGGAGCTATATTTGCGGGCATGGCAAGGCTCACCTAACCTCACTCACGTCAGATGATTCATAGCAAGGTTACTCCATCTGAGGGAAGAAGAGAGTTCCGTCATCTTACTTCAACCACTTAAGGTAGCTACAGACGAAAGATCCGCGACGAGATGGACTGTGACGTTCTAAAAACCTGCAGCGTTCTAAAAATCCGAAACTGCTATTTGACATGTTAAATCTTTTGCCACGGCTTGCAACTGCTTGCAACAACCTGCAACAATTGATTCACACCGCCACAACTCCTCTCTAAATCGCTTCATCTCCCCACGGATCTTCAGTCTGAATTGAGCTTTACATCAAAACCTACCAGTTGCATCCCGTGATTCCACGCGATTTCTAGTTTTTCACCTGTTCCAAAACAAACATGACCACTATTATCTGCGGCATAATTGCCACCATGCTCGATTTAACTCACATAATATAGATGTCTCTTTCATATAACTGTTAGTTGTGTTTTGTAAGTTTGCAAGAGATGGGCTACGTCAAAAAACCCATCCGGTGCTTCATATTCGGTCTCCTGGTTGGTCCGTCCGTTCAATATCGGTCCTGAAATACCTTTCAATGGACTCATTATCAGATGCTTGAGCCCAAGGGTATATGCTGCATCTGACGTGAGTGAGGTTAAGACTCACTGTCTGTATCTATGGAAAATTTGGCATAAGCATCACACATTGTGAAGTATGGAGGCTTTGATATAAATTGAAAAGTCTCTTCATGATAAAATTGTCTTGTTTGAGACAACTTACAACTTTTGTAAAACTTGTGCCAGAAGCGGCAGCTGTTGGTGCATTGATGTTGATGCGTCCCTGGAAGACACAGTTGATGGAGTTGATGATGCTGGATTTGCCTGCTCTGATATCTCCATGGAGCAGGAAGCGAAGATGATTCAACTGGGCGTTTCTGGGGTGTATTTCTCTCAAGAATGCTTTCACCTCATCATTATCTCTGTTAGACACACACACACACACACACACACACACACACACACACACACACACACACACACACACACACACACACACTTTCCATTAAGACCCAAATGAATGCCTTTGAATGAAATGTGAGCCTAACTTGAAGACAAATTAGTGAAGCAAATAAATTAGACATCCATGATCAGTGCAGACATCAAAAATTATAATTTCAAATTTTTTATCACATTGAGTGCAGAGGTATACTTACTTCATTTTTCTCCAGTCTGCCTGATATTCTGTAAAACACACACACACACACACATACACACACACACACCCACACACACACACCGTACGCGCACGCACACCACCACACGACAAGACAAACAATTTCAGCATATTATCAAATCAGTCATTGATTAGTCTATGGGTAATCATTATTAATAACTTCATGTGTCATTTGGATGGTTGAATAATAGCAGTTTGGTTTCCTCCAAATATTACTTTCTAAACCTCTAAGTTTAAACTTAGTAGCTGTCTCAAAATGAATATATTTTTGCATTATTTGAGGTCTGAATTAGTGTCCGATGTTAATTTCACCCAATGGCAGAACTAGCTTGTTTGCTAACAATCTGGGATTACCGTACGTTGTTAAGGCAACAAAACACAATAGCAACGATACTAGAACACGAGGTGAGTGGGAGCGCAGAGTGAGAGAATGGTGCAAGAGAGGTATTTCTATTAGCGCAGGCGCATAATTTGGACCTTTAGAGTCAGTGGAGTGCAAATTCGACACTTTTCCATGAAAACTCTAGACAATAACAATTGCAATCAGTGTCATCTGCAGTCTGCATGGTGTGCGCCTCTAATTAGAATAGAATACCTGAAAGTCAGGCGAGTATAATAATAATAAAAAAAATAGAAATAAATAAATAAATAATAATAATAATAATAATAATAATAATAATAATAATAATAATAAAAACATCCATCTCCAAAATTCATAGCTTCTTATCATTTCCCTCCAAAAAGGTTTGGTCAAAACTCTGCTGGTTGCGTTTGAATAAGGTGCTGCTTAATGTTATTGCTTGCCCAATTCAAAACTAGCAAGCTTTGGGCCTGCATCAGGCTACACCACAGGAGGACTTGGCAACTTGGCAAACTCTGTGCCCTTTAAAGTATTATCAAAATGATCGAAGATAAAATCTTCATAAAAAAATAAAATGTATGCAGTGGCTTGAACAGTCACTGAACATCCATGTCATTGGATAGAATGTTCGGTTAGGCTACCTAACATTGTTCAGGAACAATGTCAAGTGCTAACCCAAACAAAGGTCTTGCAAATGCGACATCTAGGCTATACGGCTAGAAGGCAGGGACAAGCTCATGAAGGCTGAGGCTCATATCAGAAACATGTCATTTATCAATCCCAAAGAGTTCCAGGAGATATATGGATACAAACGAAATGTTGAATTATTAGTTAAATCCAGCGGGCAAATCAAACAAAACAAAAAATGCCACTTTAACATTACATAGCACAATGTGACATGACACGACTGTGAGCTCCTGTGGCACGAGGCTTCTGGCCGTTCAATGTGTCCTTACACTCTTATTCTTAGCCAATCTGGATGCACCATATTAAATTACTATAGGCTAGACATTACAATTACTACATTACTCAAATGCAAGCTATACAGATATTCAAATTACTCAACTAGAAAAGCGCTCAGAAAGCACAGACCTCTGCCAAGGCAATGTGGTCACAGATACAATATAAATTCCAGATCATGTTCTGGATCGCCAATCGCCACAAAAATCGAATCAGTTCTTGCTTGTCCCAATATACACATTGTGCGAAAATTTCATCCAAATATGTGCATTACTTTTCGAGTTATCCTGCTGACAAACAAACAGACAGACAAACCAATGCGACCTCCTTAGCGGAGGTAAAAATGTTTTTTTTTTTGTTTTGTTTAGCGTAGCTGCTGATTCCACTCATTTCATTTCGTCCCTCCAGTCAGTCAGGGAGAGTACGATTGACTTTAGTTTTCACCGACACAGATCAGTGTGGGCCAAATTCAGCAAGCAGAGTGAGAAACTGAAGCGACAATATTGTGCCCGGATATCACTAACCTCAAGTTAACAAAACATTTTTATATGCATTTTAAACAAACTGTAGCAAAATGTTTCAAAACATTGCATTATGTTACACATAAAACAAACACATGGACTCAATGACACACATTCCTTGGATTTAGTTCACTAGGATGCATCTACTGTACCTAGTGATCTGACCCTAGCAGAGCCGGACACTCTGTCATCGTCATCCCACAGCACCAGAGTGTACTCCCCCTCATCCTCTTCTCTGGCATCTCTGATCGTCAGGGAGAAGGATCTCCCGTCAGCTGATTGGGTGATGCTGATTCTGCCATCATCTTCAAGTGACTGACCATCCTTCATCCATTTGGCATCAACTTTATGTTCTGCCACCCAGCTGAACTTGATGACATCTCCTCTTTTTAAACATTTATCTGTCAATAAAAGGCAAAATGATATATTGCATATTCATTTTAATTTTTTTCTGTATTTATTATACAGGGATTAAATGTGCAACAAACAAACAAACAATGACAAGAACAATAATACAGTACAATACAGCTACAATGGCTACTGGAGGCAGCCATGGCTTACGGCTTCAGAGGAAATGTTGAAGTGTATATTTTACTCTAATGTAAAATTGTACACATATAGAGTAACATAGACACTACATGAGAGAGTGACAAAGTGACCAATTTTCTGTGGAAACCTTTATGTCACTTTAGGAGTACATTTGTAGCCAGGTAACATGTTCTATAGCCTATTATCATGTTCTGTGTAAGGATAAAACCAAAAAAGGAGTTCATTTCAAATCCATTTTAAATGTCTCTCAGGTTAAAGACTATCCCAGTCATTATAAAAATATGCCAAATAGTTACCTTGCAGATTAGGAGCTATGGGAAACAAAAACAAAGAGACAAATCAGTCAACATGCATAAATGTCAAATAAACATTTTAATAATAATAATAATTAATAATTTAGATGAGGACTTATTGCCGCTACAATGTCAAAATAAATTGGAATTAGCTAGCAATCTGTTACTGCTGAATGCTGAAGTGAGAGCCAGCTGAGAGGACACGTCATATCCAAACGGAAACATGTTTCAATTGCATTGTTCCAGACTGTCAGGCTAACACATTCTCTGCTCCAATTTTGATTAAAACCAAACCAACAAAGAGAACAAGCAAATTTAAGAACATCTCTTCCCTGTCTAGAGGTCTAGGCTAGGTGTAAGTGGCCAAATTGCTGTTAAACCATAGAAAGACGCAAAGTAGTTTCACGCTTCATTGATAGTTCAAACATATAAAACGAGGCATTGAAAACTTAGTAATTGTTAAGCATCTAGCATCATGCACCTGGAAGCTATACAACAGTTTTCTCCGGTCTGCACAAATGCATCAAAGTTATCCTCCCCAGCAAATGTTCTAACTTTTCATGATGTTGCAAGATCCTAGACTTTTGAGAACATCAAGGCACCTAACTCCTCACTGCTCCCTTAATTATCATGTTCTGTGTCAAGATGAAAACCAAAAAAGGAGTTCCATTTTAATCCATTTTAAATGTCTCTCAGGTTAAAGACTTTCCAAGTCATTATATAAAAATATGCCAAATAGTTACCTTGCAGATTATGTGCTATGGGAAGAAAAACAAAGAGACAAATCAGTCAACATGCATAAATGTCAAATAAACATTTTGGCAATAACAACAGTAAACAATTCTCTACTTCAATTTCTATTAAAACCCACGCAGAGAACAAGCAGATATAAGACCAGCTTCTTCCCCATCACACTCCTGAACTGCTGACAGGCTGGGGCTCATTGTTGTCAACTACACAGTTACATTTGCACATTTAAACTTTGCACTTACACTCTAGGTAGGCCTACACTTTGTAAAAAAAAAAATTAAATTAACCACGCTCTCAAGTCAGAGACTATCATCTTAAAATATGCTAAATAGTACCTTTTGGTGGAATTGGGAAATCTGTGGGAAGCAAAAAAAAAAGAGACAAATCAGTCAAATAAAGCATTTGCCAATATATATATAACAACAAATTTAAATCGATTAATTATTTATCTCTAGAACCCACACAAAAACAACTGCATTGCACATTTCACTTATAATTAAATTGCAAATATTAAAGGAGAATGCTGGTGTGATAAAGGGCACCAAATATCAGGGGGCATCACTATAAATTTTTTCCTTTTTCCCTTCAGTTACTCACTTCAATTTCTAGAAAAAGGGGCCGGATCTCAAATTTGGCATAGGGCAGCGCAAAGGCTAGAACCGGGAATGCCAGACGGAGTCGTGGAGGGAAATCATTATTGAGCGGAGCTACTTAGGAAGGCAAAACCAGGCTAGCAGACTAGAGAAGACTGCTTACTAGTTACAGCTTCCAGGTGCATATACTGTAGCTATTAAACTGTAACTGTAGCTGTTAAACCTCAAAGTAGCCTCACACTTCATTGATAGTATGACAATTCCAACATTGAAAGCGAGGCATTAAAAACTTAATTGCACTTGCCATCTAGCAATATGCACCCGGAAGCTATAGGACAACAGTCTTCTCCGGTCTGCACAAATACATCAAATGTTATCCTACCCAGCAAATAGTCAGACTTTTCATGATGTTGCAAGATCCAAGAAAGCTGTTTTAGCCTGCTAGGGAGGTGGTGCGCACCGCACTCAGGTCTCGAATCCACCACCTCGTCAACTACAACAAACTCGCACTGGGAGTCAAATGCTCTAAGTCTAAGCACTGAGTTGAAAGCCCAGACTTCCAACTCAGCAGTTAGAAATGTTCATGAAGGATTAAGGGATGTGGATTTACACAAACTGCTGGCAGCTAGCCGAGTTATTTGGTATTAGTTATACTGCCTATCTGAAAATACAAAATAGAAGTCCAATCCCCTTCCCTCAGACTTTCCCTGAAGGTTTTTTTAAGCAATATAAAAGCTTACACCACCTTTAATGTTCATTTAAGCCTACATTTGTGTTAAATGTTGCCCTTTACTTACACTTCAGGTGCACTTTGCTTTTTGATACCTACAGTAATTGTATTTAGATGAGTGCTTGCCTATACGGATAGCCGAGGCTTAGTGTGCCCAATTCTGTCCACTTTTATTTTGTGAGGCTACTGATTGAATGTGTCTTTACAATGTGTAGGATACAAATCTCTTGGTATACTTAAGAGTCAGTTTCTGTAAGACTCATGCGGATTTCCATAGGGGCTGATACAAACCCTCTTCAGATCTCAATGAAAAAATTCTCATAGATACATATATGGGATAGATATTTAAAAATAACAATTTAAATGTTTTGGACCTTTCCTAAAAAAAACTAGGGACTTTTGAAATGACACATGGCAAAGGTGGAAATTTGATGCTTTTCAAAATGCACAACTTTGCCTGTCCATATTTCAGTGGGCTTTTAAGACAGCACTCTGACATTTGGCAAAATCAGAGCATGCGTCCAACAGTTTTGAAACATATTTTTATGATGGTCACTAGTTCAACTTACAGCCATTAGGTGGCCATTGAAAACTCAACTTTTCAGTTTTGGAGCCTTGTTTTGGGGCCTCTCACGGCTTGTGCAAACACGTAACCTTGCTCATTCATAAAGATATGAGCACATTGGGAGGTCCTGTTTTGAAATATAATTGGTTGAAGATTGCAAAATTTTCAAGTACTGATAGAGAGGATGTTTCATTTGGCAAATATGAAATTGAAATTGAAATTAGACGACCATATCTTTGTGCGCCATCAGTAAAAAAGGTTGAAACAATTTTTATTATGTTGACATGTATCTAATCTATTTGTATTCTAAATATCTTGGAGGCATTTTGCTTTATTAACCATTAAATGCCATTTATTAACTGCATAAATTACCTACATCGATAGGCCCTCTAGAAATATGTGAAATTGAAAACAGCACCATCATGTGGACAAAGCTGAAAAAAAAAAAAAAAAAAAAAAAAAGTCAGTACTGAAGCCAGTTGGAGGCACCTGACAAACATACAAAGGCATGCTTGAGTCTCCAAGAGTTTTGGTTGTATTATAGTTTGAAGTTTCCAAATATTTTTCTGGAATAGGGAGTGGGTTCATTCGAAGGCATAGTTTTCTTAGAAATATTGGAGATATTGAGGTATAATTTTGCACACCTTCCCTTGAGATGTGTGGCTACATAATCAAAAGTGCACATTTAGGAAAGACATTCATCTATTTTGGGCCAAATTGCTATGACAAATATTTTTTTGAGACAGAATAGGTGCCAAAAAGTCACTCACAAATAGACCAAATTGAATGACATACACTCTGCATAGTCTTTTCATCATGTGTATTTATTTTTATTGTGATCTAGTAAAACACACAGTTCTCTGTAAAATGCAATGTCTAACCCTAAAGAACTGCCAGTGTATAATGACCAGGAAAGAGTGAGAAATTAAATGACTTGCTAATAAACACTGAATCTAAATAGTGGGGAAAAACCGCCAGCATTATCTGCCATGTACTGAAATCAGACGAATTTTGAATTTTCCCACAGATTAGTAGGAATAGATGTGTGACAAGACAATAATGATTTCTAACTGTCAAGTGATTGTGTTCAACAAGAGGATTGTTGCTGTTTTCAATTGCACAAGAATGGAGGTTGCTGGTATACAAACACTTAACATAGTTGATGTCTGAACACTATGTCTCACTCTAAGCAACTCAATAAGGGTTACCTTGATGCCACTGGTGGTTATGGGTAATTGACATTTTGAGTCACCATTACAGAGAAGTGTAGTTCTACACACATGGTCAGACTCACCCTTCACTGGAGGGTGTGTCTGCTAATTGATTGGCAGCACAGACAATATTCTTGTGTACTTGACTTTTACCATGGGCTTGACTCTGGCTTTTTTAAACTTGTCAAAAGCACCACTTACAGATGGAAAGAACACTTTTGCACAAGTGTTCTAAGTCTAATATAATGTTCAAGAAAAATTTGTGGTCATTAGATCTGATGAGGGATGTGTTATCCTCATGTTCTGTGTCTTGAAATAAATTCTGTGAGCAATGTCCAAGCTGAATAGTTAGATTGTCTGAGGGGTGTATTCAACTTTTTTTGTTTCAAACAAAGTGATACATTTACAGACAATTGATTTGATATTGGTCAATTACCTTTAGTAATGCCCCAAAGGAGACCATTCCCAAGAATAGGTTTAGCAAACAGTTATAAAGACACACAAGTGATTTTATAAAAACGCACAAGTGTCTTTTCATATTTCAAATCAAAATTTTGGATTAAAAGACTACATCTTCAAAGAATAAAAGTATACGCAGCATCAATTGAGTGTTGATAGCACAACGTGTAAAGAAACAGCCTAGCACACTTGTAAGCTGATAAGCTGGTGGTTCTATACTTGACTGTCCTCTTACTCCCCTGAGCAAGACACTTAATGTTGATACTTTTGTATTGTTTGCAATATATTTGAGTGGTAGCCTTCTTTATCTAATCAAGTAATGTTGCCTAATAATTTGCTTACTCAAAGCAATAAATAAATAATGTGATGCTTGGGAATTGAACCCTGGTCTGCTGATTGATAGTCTGTGACATAACCACTGTGCCACCACATCTACAGCTTGACAATGGCTCAAACAGGATTAGAGCTTTGGCGTCTCTGGTTAGTCAGCACAACTCTCCATAGAAGTTATCATAGGTGCAAATCTGCTGTAAATAAAATTAATTTACTCGGTGATAGAACAAAAAGCCACCTAGATATTTGGACCACAGATAATATGAGTGCAGACGAACAAAATAAGGCAAATTTCAACTGTTTTGAGTGATGGCGCACAGAGCTATGAGCATCTAAAATGGCACTTCATTTCATATTTCCCTAAAATAATTGCCTCTAGCTTAACATCACCAATTCATGCCCATATATTTTATTCAAATTTTAAAAGAGGAGGTTCCAAAGTGAATATATATAACAAACTAATAAGGTTTTGAGTGTCTTATGAACTGTGAGAGGCACACGAAAATGGTACAAAAATGTAAAAGGTCCAATTTTGAAGAGGCCCTTAAGGACAGTGCCTTTAATTTGCCACAGAAGTGACATCATTACTCAAAGGTTCATTTCCCCAACATTTATGTGCCAAAATTTCAGGATGGTAAGATCAAGGCGCAATGAGATATTTGAAGGCAAAAACTGGAATTTTCAGTACCTCAAAATTATGCTGAAATTTTGGGAAGCCCTAACTTTCATTAGGAACATTCTCAATGTTTAAAAATACAGTTTTGTCCTTCTTAGGCACATGTCTACTGGTATTCAAAATTTGAAGGGAATATGAAGAGGGTTTGTATCACCACCCGCATGATTCTTACAGAAACTGACTCTTAAACATGAATTTTGAATTAATTGTAGCCTAGTAGGAGGATGAGGAGTCGTAACCTACGCAAATTCATTAGTACGCCTTGTATGAGCGGGTCAGGTGCTATAGGAAGCAAAAACACAGAGACAAATCAGTCAGTATGAATAAATATGAAATTTGTCATTTGGAATTTGTCAACAACATACAGTATATCGTAATTTAAATATTCTCTAAATATTTAACTTTGATTTACTTCTAGAACCCATGCAGAAAAATCAAGGCAAAACATGTGCAGATACATTAATCATAATGGAAGTGGGATACAAATGAATAAATAAAAAAATTAAAATAAATAAACAAATAAATACTGGGGTGATTCTCTGGCAATAACTTGCTTGGCTAGTTTGTTACGTGCTAGAATTGAAAACTGACTGAAATAGAAATGATCAAGTTATTATTTTTTAAAGTTGACAGCTGGTTCTCTCTGTGTTCATAGACCTACATGTACAATGAACTGAAATCTAACCTGATGGTGCTGATGTGCCACTTCCCATAGCTGAAAATCAGAAGCTTTATGTACAATCCGATGCAAGAGATCAACAGGAACCTGCAACACAAAAAGCAAACTATTCTTGCTAGAAGAAGAAGAAAAAGAAGAAGAGGAAGAAGAAGAAGAAGAAGAAGAAGAAGCTTATCACACTTTGTCTGTTTTCAGAGATCTCTATTCTTTTTGACTGCCTCTCTGTATTGTTTGGCTATTTATATAGAAGATCACACAGGGTCACACACTTGTGTCACTGCTGTTTTTAGCCCTAGCACTTCCAGGAAATCAGACCTCAGAGAGGAAATCGAAACTAACATTCCACACCTTAGCCAATCACAGTGCTGCTTTCGCTTTCAGCCTGCTTGCTCTCAAATGTCAGATAATTCAAAGAGCTGCCACTAGGGGCACTGTCTGATGGAGCTTTTGGGGGATTTTGCAGACAGCGCTGGGAGCAAGCTGTATGACAGAGGGGGAATTCACAACCGGACAGACAAACCAGGCAATTGCCTGGAGGAGGTAGACAAATGCATGTTCAACACAAATAATTATTAATGACAGAGTGGTGGTTCATGTAGGTGTTTATGAGGGGTGAAGGGCCCCCATATCCTGTTTGCTTGGGGCCACCTAAGTACCTTGAAACGACCCTGGGGGGGAATTTCCAAGGGGGCATTGAATGAAAGGCAACAGCTTTAAGGCCACAGGTCAGACGGAGCTACAATACCAATCCATACAGTTCATGCAATATCATTATGATCACCCAGCCTTATATCTCCCATATGGGAAGAGGAGGATAACATCTACCACCCCCCTCCTCCCATACCCCTGCACCCCAAACATTTAAATCAAACTAGTGTGTACAGGCTACTGTCTACAGGCCTATTACAGTAGTCTACATGTTTCCACAAATAAAAGTACAGTAGGCTATCAACGGATACTTTTAAGTCTCTGTGTGTGTCTGCTTGCACATATGTGCTTTTTTAGCCTACTGTACTCTCTGCTTGAAATGTGCACATTTTAGATCACTCAACTTTATGAAAAAAAAAACAATCATTATATCTCCCATATGGGAAGAGGAGGATAACATCGTTCTTGCTCAAGGACACCGATGAGGTCAGGTGGAGCGGGGCTCGAACCTGCAACCCACTGGTTGCCAAACGGCGCCTCTACCAACTGATTTTGATCGGCAAAACAAGGACATTCCGATGGGGTAGAAAAGGGCAGGTGTCGTGCAGGTAGTAAAAGGAAATTGAAAAAAAGAGAGAGAGAGCCGCCATTGGCCCGCAGAAGTAGTCCTGACACGCCAGACTATATCATAAGAATGTATAGTCTGAAGACCACTGATAGACTGTGCCTCAATGGAGGGGCGGGTGATTGCGTTGTCTTTCAAACTGCCTCTCCACGTAATAGGCTAGCGTTCCGGCCAGTGGTACCAGCTGGTGTATCAAACTTTTCCCGTAGCCCATTGGTAACACGGCAAAAACATCTTTTTCAGAACGTGCACTTTCTTGTTTCACTTTCAAAGAAAATGACAAGTGCAATTCGTCCAAAACTAAAGCCAAAGACGATTCTGCTCTGGTTTGAGCAGGGCTGTCGTCATCGTACAAAGCCCGCCTTACGATTTCCTGTTCACATACCGCGCTGTGATTGGTTATCCGCCGCCAGAGTCAGGATACAACGGGTTTCTATCAGTGGCCTCTAGACGTATCCGCTGTGCAAATTCAAATTTGCTACCGCTAGGGGTACGTCTAGAGTTCTAGACTACCGCAGAAGGCGAACGTGTGCATCAGGTAGCGCCACCACCACCACAGACCCTCTCTTACATGTGAGAGTGTGGGGTCAGATCCTCATGAATTAACTACTGCATAGATATAAAAGACATTGTACAGGAGGCACTTTATTTAATAAATAAATTAATGCAAATAAATACAAAAAAACATTATTTGAATTAATACATCCATAAACCATTCAAAAATAAATAATAAATATTACATGTTAAGCAACAAGAGTGTTTTCTATACCATACCATATAGATACCATATATCCATCTTTATTTTCAATTTCTCTGTAATTCGAATTAATTTTTATCTTGCATTACTCATTTAATAGGTCTTTTGAACAATTGTCCTGTATGTAGAGTACACCCCATTTTTCTGTCTTTTTGTTGCCCCTTCATGAGTTTGTGGCCTTTTGCTTTTCTAATTTACGTTGTTGTTACATGATTTGACCAGTAGATGGCGCTAGAAGACCAGAAATGAATCTGATGTAGCCTTTAAAAGAGAGAACGAAAGTGAAAGGATTGAGGAGAACGATAGGAGAAAAAGCACATGCAGTTACGTGTAATGAAGCTGTGAATGGAAAATAAATGTTAAACTTTACCCAGCACACGATTGAGGACATTCCTTTATTCAAGTGTGCAACAAAATTGGCGCCTGAACAACAGGGACTTGGCGTGATGCAAGAAGACGTCTGAAGAAAAAAGAAGTTTGAACACACGATGGAAATTGAGCAGCTACAAGACCAGCTAACCGAGCTCCTGTGTCAGCTAACGCTTGAGCAGCTAAAAGAGGTGTGTAACCAAGCTAAAGTTTCTCCAGATAAAGCTAAGAGGCACACGTTAATCCGAGCAATAAATGAGTCTGTGGATGAAGCGGTAGAAAATGAAGATAAGGAAGTAGCAGAGACGTTTGTGCAAGAGTTGCTAGCTACAGCTAAGCGATTGAGACAAAATGCGCCAAAGGGGGATGGGAAAAGTGGAGGCAACGAGGAAGAGCTGAAGCGCTTGCAAAAGCAGTATGCCGAAATGCAGATGAGTTTCCAAGATTCGACGAAAATGCTTGAGGAAGAAATGAGTCGGCTACGAGAGAAAGTGAACAGGCCATCCAGCTCGCCCACAGAGTCTCACTCTCCATTTCCCCGTGCTCCTGAAGTGATCATCAGACGTGAATTTCGAATAAATGGCCAAATCGGTGAGTTGGGGCAGAAAGATAAATTATCCTACACCAATCTCATGCATCAAATTGACACTGGAAAACGTAAGGGCCATAGTGACGCTGAAATTGTTGAAGCTGTAGTGAAAGCTGCTACTCCAGGACTTAGTTTGCGTGATATGTTGGAGAGTAAAAGTAACTTGACATTGACTCATCTGAAGACAATTCTCAAGGCTCACTTTAAAGAAAACAGCACAACAGATATGTTCCACAGACTTGTGAATATAACTCAGGATACAAAAGAATCCCCTCAGAACTTTCTATTTCGTGCAATTGAGCTCAAAGAAAGACTGATGACAGCTGCTTATGATTCTAGCTCAGATGTCCAGTATAGCCCCGACCTCATTCAGAAGAAATTCCTTAGGTCACTTAGTACAGGGCTATTGAGCGATAACATAAAGCTGCAATTGAAGTATTATTTGGATGATCAGGGCTGATGAAGAAAATGAATGATGCTGCAGCCGTTGACTTTGAGAGACAGCAGAAATTAAAGAGGAGCATTCCAGTCAAACCTGCTAGAGTAAGTGAGCTTCAAACAGAGACGTCCACTGAACAGTTGCAAGCAGACACAAATCAGCTACCTGGACAGAGCGCCTCAGCTAAGAGCAGTGTCAAAAGCCAGAAAGTAACAGCTGTGAAAAGTCAAATGGAAAGTGAGTTGATGAATGCTGTCAAGCAACTGAGAGAAGAAGTAGCTGAGCTGAGGAAGAATGTGCAACAGCCACCACGACCGCCTAATCAGTTCCAACCCAGAACCAGACGGGCATGCAGAGGATGTCAAGAGAGAGGTGAAGAGGAGCAATGTGACCACTGCTTCAAATGTGGCCTCACCGGGCATCTCTCCAGAGGCTGTAGAGCTCCGAGGAACGGAAAAGGTAACAGTGGTACTGTGGATGTTTCTGGCCAAAGTGTAGGAGGCTCATCCCCTGCTATTCAAGAACAGCTGAATGAGTCACGAGACACCCAGGCTATTCTCAGGGAAAGCATTCACCAGTTGGAAGAGAGGCTACGCGCAGAAGGAGCAGGACCAGGGGAGAGCTTAGCAGGATCCGTGTATGTCAGCCACATCTCCCCCGGCATCACTCTCAGCTGCTACGTCTCATTGGGAAGAAGTGTATGGTTAACTGCTATCTCGACGGTGTCAAGACTCAAGCCTTATGGGACACTGGATCACAAGTGTGCCTCATCAGTGAAGTCTGGAGGAAGAAGTATATCCCAAAGGTGAGAGTTCGAGCTACTGAAGAGCTGCTTGGTCCTGGCGCTCTGGTGGGAAAAGCTGTTAACCAGACTGATATTCCTTTCCGAGGATGGGTGGAAGTAAAGTTCCAGCTAGAGCCATCACAAGCCCCGCAGTTCACGCTTCAAGTACCCATTCTGGTGACCGATGAGAAAGGTGCAGCAGAAGAGCCGATCATTGGCTACAATGTTATCGAACAGCTGTTGAAGAGTGGCGTGGATCATCCACAAGAGGTAATAACACAGGCTGTTAGCACAGCTTTCTCTTTTGACTGTAAGAAGACGGAAATGTTTGTAAAAGTAATAAAAGCCAGTGACCCTGAGTGCAGTGATGGTGTGGTGAGAATGGGCAGGCAGAAGGAGGTGATTCCAGCAGGCCAGGTGAGAGGCGTGAAGTGCTCGGTGAGGACAGGACCACTGCAATCCACCCAAGAAGCGCTGTTCATGCCCGACGAACAAGCGATCCTGCCAGATGGTCTGAGTGTGACTGAGAGCATGATTAGTTTGAGTAAAGGGACATATTCTCGCTTCACACTGCCTGTCGCCAATGACACCTGTCATGACATCACATTGAGCCCACGCACAGTGTTAGGACAAGTCCAGGGAGTCAAGGCTGTCTATCCAGCAGAAGCCAAGCCAGTCACTGCTCCACCAGTTCCTCCTGTAGCTCCCCCAGAGGTTGACAGAGAGGAATGCGGATCTACAGAAAAGATGGTGAATGACAAGGACAGGTGGGACCCACCCATAACATTGACTCATCTCCCCTTGCTCAGCAACAGAAAGTGAAACAGGTGTTGAGAGAAGAGTGCCACGCATTCGCCAGAGATGATGATGATGTAGGGTGTATCCCTTCCCTGCAACTGAAAATTAGACTGACAGATCCAACTCCGGTAAGACGTACTTATGTGTCTGTGCCAAAGCCATTACACAGAGATGTTAAACAGTACTTAGAAGATTTACTCAATAGGGGCTGGATTAAGAAATCAAGATCACACTACTCGTCTCCCATTGTCTGTGTGCGTAAAAAAGATGGAACTTTACGTCTGTGTTGTGATTATAGAGAGCTCAATAAGAAGTCTCTGCCTGATCGCCATCCTATTCCACGCATTCAAGACATGCTTGACAGCTTACATGGTAGTGCCTGGTTTTCAGTGTTAGATCAAGGCAAGGCCTACCATCAAGGCTTCATGGAAGAGAGTAGCAGACCCCTCACTGCTTTTATAACGCCCTGGGGACTGTACGAATGGCTACGAATCCCATTTGGCCTCTCTGCCGCCCCTCGGAATTCCAGCGGAGTATGGAGGAGTGCCTCGTTGGCCTGAGGGATGAGATCTGTCAGCCATATTTGGATGATAATTTAGTGCATAGCCAGACATTTGAAAAGCACCTGAAAGATGTGAGAAAAGTGCTTCAGCGTTATCAGCAACACGGAGTGAAACTGACTGCCAAGAAGTGTGAACTCTTCAAAAACAAAGTAAGGTTTTTGGGAAAAA
>JAODXP020000128.1:25000-30000 GCA_027497455.2 Sardinella longiceps
AGCCAATACCAGCTGAACTTTCTGGCTTCAGGCACAAGACAGACCTTGTAGGCTGCAATCAGAGAGGGTCAGTATTCCATGATCTTTGCTGCAACTCTGCACATCCTTCTGCTTTCAGAAATACAGACTAACATGGTTGCCTTCTTGTGTGTGTGTGTGCTTTCAGAAATACAGACTAACATGGTTGCCTTCTTGTGTGTGTGTGTGCTTTCAGAAATACAGACTAACATGGTTGCCTTCTTGTGTGTGTGTGCTTTCAGAAATACAGACTAACATGGTTGCCTTCTTGTGTGTGTGTGAGTGGTTTCGACCTGGACAGATCTAGTCAATCATCCACAGTCAGCAGGTTTCCCAAGAGAAAATGGACGTAAAACTCCTAGGTGTCAGGCCGGCTTATTCTTATTCTTTATTTGGAGCCCCATTAGCTTCCACCAAAGTGGATGCTAGTCTCCCTGGGGTCCACAATAAAATACGCAAAGTACATTAAAACATAAAGTACATTACATCAAAAAATAACAAAACCTAATCAATCACAGCAGCATCAATACATTATAGATACAAAAACATGATAAGAGACAGAAAGAAAAAAAGGGATGACACAGAGAGAGACTAATAATTAACCACAACACATATTTAGAAGGTAGATTTTCAATAACCTTTTGTATAATATGTTGTTCTCTGTTTGTTTGAAGTTTAAGGCCAAACTATTCCACTTTATAGAGGCCCTATAGAGAACAGTTTTAAGCATGTAATTTGTGCGTGGAGCTGGGGTAACTAAAAGACCAGAAGTCACTTGTCTAGTGATATGACTATGGCAGGAGCCAGCTTGTTCCAGCCTCTCATAGAAAAAAAATGGTGTTTTTTTTTTCCAAATAACATTATGCATAAACCTTAAAATATGATATTCACACTTAGTTTCCACAGTCAGCCATGATAGCATTTTATGCATGCTGAGAACATTAGAGTAAAAAGAGCAACTTAATGCTAGTCTGGCAGCACTATTTTGGGCTATCTGCAATGTCATGAGATGTTTTTTAGCAGCACAAGACCAAATAACAGGACAATACTCCAAGTGAGATAGAACAACAGATCTAACTACACCATAATGTCTGGTGAGCCATAAGCCCTGCATTTTTGCGCTACGGCAATACCTTTAGTCTAACTCTGTGTCTGAGTGTGTGTGTGTGTGTGTGTGCTATGGCAATACCTTTACCCATCTTTGAAACCATATTTTCAATATGATCTGACCAAGAGAGGAGATTGTCAAGTATCACTCCCAGCAATTTTACTTTTTTTAACTTGGTACATTGTCAGGTACATTGTCAATTGACAGATTCAATTCTGGGTTTTTGGCAAGGGCATGTAAATTGCCAAAGACAATGCATTTTGTTTTAGCAATATTCAGTTTAAGTCTATTCATTCTCACCCAGCTCATTATATTCTGTATCTCACTTAGCTCTTTTTTATTGTGTGATAAGCAAAACAAAGTGGAGTCATCTGCATACATAACTACGTTAGCATATCTAACAGCTGATGGCAAATCATTAATAAAAATGGAAAACAAAAGCGGCCCTAAGCAGCTCCCCTGGGGAACACCACAAGATACAGTTTTGGTAGTTGACAGACTGCCATTGAAAAAAACTCTCTGTCTTCTGCCAGAAAGGTAGCTCTCCATCCAAGAAAGAGCTAAGGGTGAAAAGCCATATTTTTCAAGTTTTGCCAATAATATTTTATGGTCAATAAGATCAAATGCAGCTGTAAAATCCAAAAGTACAGCACCAACCAATTTACCTGCATCCGCATCAGCTAGCCAAAGATCAGTCATATGTACTAAGGCTGTATTTGTGGAATGTCCTGGTGGTGGTGGGGGCCCTAAGCGACAGCGTAAAGCTCTGGTGGTGTGGGGGCCTTAAGCAGGCCGGCTCTGGTGGTGTGGGGGACCCTAAGAGACAGCGTAAAGCTCTGGTGGTGTGGGGGCCTTAAGCAGGCCGGCTCTGGTGGTGTGGGGGACCCTAAGAGACAGCGTAAAACTCTGGTGGTGTGGGGGACCCTAAGAGACAGTGTAAAACTCCTGACCTCAGGCCGGCTCTGGTGGTGGGGGGCCCTAAGCGACAGCGTAAAACTCTGATGGTGTGGGGGCCCTAAGCAACAGATTAAAACTCTGGTGGTTTGGGGGGCCCTAAGTAGGCTGGCTCTGGTGGTGGTGGTGGTGGTGTGGGGGGGCCTAAGCAACAGCGTAAAACTCTGATGGTGTGGTGGGGCCCTAAGCGACAGCGTAAAACTCTGATGGTGTGGGGGGCCCTAGCGACAGCGTTAAACTCTGATGGTGTGGGGGGACCCTAAGACACAGCGTAAAACTCTGATGGTGTGGGGGGCCCTAAGCGACAGCGTAAAACTCTGATGGTGTGGGGGGACCCTAAGACACAGCGTAAAACTCTGGTGGTGTGGGGGGCCCTAAGCGACAGCGTAAAACTCTGGTGGTGTGGGGGGCCCTAAGCGACAGCGTAAAACTCTGGTGGTGTGGGGGGCCCTAAGACACAGCGTAAAACTCTGATGGTGTGGGGGGGGCCCTAAGACACAGCGTAAAACTCTGGTGGTGTGGGGGGCCCTAAGCAGGCCGGCTCTGGTGGTGGTGTGGTGGGGCCCTAAGCGACAGCGTAAAACTCTGATGGTGTGGGGGGGGGGCCTAGCGACAGCGTAAAACTCTGGTGGTGTGGGGGGCCCTAAGCGACAGCGTAAAACTCTGATGGTGTGGGGGGGGGCCCTAAGACACAGCGTAAAACTCTGATGTGGGGGGGGGCCCTAAGACACAGCGTAAAACTCTGGTGGTGGGGGGGCCCTAAGCAACAGCGTAAAACTTCTAGGCCTCAGGCTGGCTCTGGCTACTGGATTGACCAGATCAGATGGACACAGAAATATATATAAGACAGGATGAGTATGTGTAGTATGTGTGTGTGTGTGTGTGTGTGTGTGTGTGTGTGTGTGTGTGTGTGTGTGTGTCTGGATTGACCAGATCAGATGGACACAGATGGACACAAATAGCACTCATGACCTGAGGCAGACAGAATGGATCAGAACGGACTGGGAGGGAGAGAGAATGATGGAGAGAGAGAGATGAATGGAGAGAGAGAGAGAGAGAGAGAGAGAGAGAGAGAGAGAGAGAGAGAGAGAGAGAGAGAGAGAGAGAATGAAGAGAGAGATAGAATGAATGGAGAGATAAAGAGAGAAATGATGAAAGAGACAGAGAAGAGACTAGAACAGAGTTTGAAATAGACAAGCAAGAGAGGAAGATAAGAGAGAGAATTAGAGAAGAGAGGAGAGAGAGAGAGAGAGAGAGAGAGAGAGAGAGAGAGAGAGAGAGAGAGAGAGAGAGAGAGATGAGCATAGAGGAGAAGATAAGAGAGAGAATTAGAGAAGAGAGGAGAGAGAGA
This sequence comes from Sardinella longiceps, assembly GCA_027497455.2. Taxonomy (NCBI): domain Eukaryota; kingdom Metazoa; phylum Chordata; class Actinopteri; order Clupeiformes; family Clupeidae; genus Sardinella; species Sardinella longiceps. Next base: position 28,432 of record JAODXP020000128.1, read on the forward strand.
GAGAGAGAGAGAGAGAGAGAGAGAAAGAGAGAGATGAGCATAGAGGAGAAGTTAAGAGAGAGAATTAGAGAAGAGAGGAGAGAGAGAAAGAGAGAGAGAGAGAATTAGAGAAGAGAGAGAGAGAGAGAGAGAGAGAGAGAGAATTAGAAAAGAGAGAGAGAGAGAGAAAGAGAGAACTGAAGAGTAGAGAAAGAGATGAGCAAAGAGGAGAAGAGAGAGAGAGAGAAAGAGAGAGAGAGAGAGAGGGAGAGAGAGAAAGAGAGTGTATCCCCTCTTGTCTCTGTCCCTGTAGTCTATGGCGTCTGAGAGCAACAGATTGGCTGTGTGTGTGTGTGTGTGTGTGTGTGTGTGTGTGTGTGTGTGTGTGTGTGTGTGAGTGTGTGTGTGATGGTGGAACAGAGACTGCTTGAGCCTTTTGAACAAGATGGCGCCCCCGAGCAATTTATACACACACACACACACACACACACACACACACACACACACACAAACACACCCACGTTAACTACTGACAGAACATTGTCACACACACAGCAGTCAAGTCGACTGACAGAACACTCACACACACACACGGTAGACGAACCCATAACGTTAAGCACTGATGGAACACCACAATAAAAAATGGAGTGTCAATATCCCAGTGTAAACCTATTTCAACCCAAATAGAGTATTTTCAACAATAAAAGGAGTAAAGTCGCTCTAACAGTGGAGTTAAATGTGAGTGTAAAATCCTTCAAACAAGCAGTGAGGAATTCTACTCTACCCAGTGATGAATACCCGCCTCAGCAGGGAGAACGTTAAGTTCAGTATGCTGGCTGGGGAATTGCTCCAGGCTTGTTTCGTCAAGTAAGTACATGTATTATAATATTCTATAGCGAATATTGTCTTTTTAAGCATTGCAATGCCTTTAGTTTGTGTAGTCTAAATAATTGGTGTTGTTTTGGTTTAGTTTTGCGGTGACGTGAATTCATACTTGAACTTGCTAGCAATCACAAGTTAGCTAGACAGACATTTGAATCAAGCAATCAACCAATATTTTTAGGAACCACTGAGCTATGGTTAATGTTGGGTATGTATATTCCGTTTTGACATCGTTGATGACCGTTTTTGGCTGAAAGAAGGCAACGTAAATGCTGCCAAATGTATCGTTAGCTTATTAGCGTAGCAAGCTAATGCAAACAAGCATTCGGTGTAGACTAGCCTATGAATTCATGCTCTGTTAGCTGCCTCACATCAAACATTACAGATATAAGCCTAGCATGCTAGCTTGAGTGAGCCTTTGCCTGGTGCTTACATCGTGAGTTTTTTCTAATGTGCTGAAAGTATGAACCATAATAAATTCAGATTGCCAATGCCAAAATCTTTGGATGCTGTTTTTTATTAACCAGTGACTAGGCGGTTAGGGGTTCTCCAGAAAGGCTCTGTCCAGGTTAACTTTATCATGTTAGCATGCTGCACTTGAGAAACGTCTAGCATTCTAGATTGTTTACTAGTGTAAACAAATTGTAAGATGTAGCCTACTTAGCAATGTGCAGATTACTGCTTGGAAAAGTCAATAAGTAACTTTGT
>JAODXP020000129.1:0-5000 GCA_027497455.2 Sardinella longiceps
TTTCTCCTTTTAGTCTCTCAAATTCAAATTTCAAATTCAATTGGCTTTATTGGCATGAATGTCACAATAACATTATTGCCAAAGCATTGACATACATATAAACATACACATACATACATCATACACATATTGTATAGCAAGTGCTGTATGTAAAACAGACATAACAGTAACATAACTGTAAGACAAACAGACATACATAGTTAATAACTTTATAACCATTGTGTTATTTTGTACATGTGTGGATGTGTGTGGGTGTGAGTGAGTATGGATGTATATGATTGGGTGTGTGTTGGTGTGTGTCAACTGTATGTCTATGGATGTTTGTGCTCACATGGAGCATACTGTACAGTGCATTATGCACTAGTGGCTCGAGTCCCTCAGACTGTCGCATGCCAAGATATACTGTGCTGCGAGGGTTGCTGAAGGCCCCTCTCCTAGAAGTATTGACATTTTTTCTTTTTCTGGTAGATTGCTGAAATTTGGGATATTATTTTGGAGTTTGTGGAAGAAGGTTTGTCTCAGATTGTGATATTTTTCACAATGTAGAAGAAAATGCGCCTCTGTCTCAACCCTCTCTGCCTGACAGTGACCACATATTCTTTGCTCTTTGGGTAGCCATGTTTTTCTTTGTCTTCCTGTCTCTATTGCAAGATTGTGGTCACTCAGCCTGTACTTGGTCAGGATTTGCCTCTGCTTCTTATCTCTGACAGAGATGAGATACTCAGCCAATTCATATTCTCTGTTTAGGGTCAGATAAGCATTCATTCTACTTTGGTTCATAGTTTGGCTTATCCAATGTTCCAAATAGTTATCTTTTGTTTTGTTCATAATTTTGTTGACGTTGATTGGTGTTTGGGAAGCAGAACTGGACTGAGCTTTGGTTGTGTTAGTATTTGTTATTGGGTTAGTTAGCTTCAGTACCAGCTGGCTTAGAGCACTCTTTTCAGGGTTCATCTCTTGGGTATTTAATGCCTCAAACTGGAGTGTAGTGTTGGGACTGGAGTTGAGATGCATCCAGAATTTTAGGGTTCGTTTTTGAATTGGTAGAGCTAATGGGAATCGGCCTAATTCAGCCCTACATGCGTTGTTTGGTGTTTTGGTTTGTACTTTTAAAATATATCTGCAGAATTCTGCATGTAGGGCTTCGGTTGGATGCTTGTCCCACTTCGTGTAGTCATGCATACTGAGTGGACCCCAGACCTCACTTCCATATAGCGCAATAGGCTGAATTACACTGTCAAATATTTTGCACCAGATCGTAATTGGTATGTTTATATCATGGAATTTTCGTTTTATTGCATAGAGAGCCCTACGGGCTTTTTCTTTAAGTGCATTCACTGCCAGGCTGAAACTTCCTGATGCAGTAATTACTAGACCAAGGTAAGTGTACTGCATCGTATGCTCTAGGGCGGTGCTACCTAGGCTAAATCTGTATCTGTGTTCCTGACACCTGGGCTTTTTTTGAAAAATCATAATTTTGGTCTTAGTTGGGTTTACTGCCAGGGCCCAGGACTGGCAGTACTGCTCTAGCTGATCCAGGAGCTGCTGCAACCCCTGTGCTGAGGAAGAAATCAGAACCAGGTCATCAGCATAGAGCAGGCATTTGACCTCTGTTTCTTGGAGCTTGAGTCCAGGTGCTGCAGACTGTTCCAACTGCACCGCTAACTCATTAATGAAAATGTTGAACAATGTTGGACTCAGACTGCAGCCCTGTCTCACTCCTCTGTTTTGTGGGAAGAATTCTGTTCGTTGTTCTCCAATTTTAATACTGCATTTACAATTTGAGTACATTGATTTAATTGTATCATATGTTTTACCCCCTACACCAGTTTGCAAAAGTCTGTAATATAATCCATTGTGCCAAATACTGTCAAAAGCCTTTTTGAAATCTACAAAACAAGAAAATATCTTTCCATTTTTTTTGTCTTTTACATGTTTGTTGATTAGGGTGTGTAGGGTGTAAATATGATCTGTTGTACGGTGGTCTTTGAGAAATCCAATTTGATTTTTGCACAGGGTATTGTGTTCCATAAGGAAGGTTTGGATTCTGTCATTTAGAATGCTACTAAATACCTTCCCCAGATTACTGTTCACACATATACCTCTGTAATTGTTAGGGTCCAATTTGTCTCCACTTTTATAGATTGGGGTAATAATCCCTTGATTCCAGGTGTCAGGGAAACAGCCAGATGAAAGGACAAGGTTGAACAGTTTGAGCACAGCTTTTTGCAATGCAGGAGAGCTGCATTTCAACATTTCAGGTCTGATGTTATCAGGGCCGCATGCCTTTTTTGGTTTTAGTGATTTTAGTTTTTGTGTCAATTCTTCAGCTGATATGGGGTAATCAAGGGGATTTTGGTTGTTTTTGATAATTGATTCCAAATTCTGAAGTTTTTTGTTGATACTTTCCTGGGTTTGGTTTAATTGTATTTCACTGTACAGGTTTTTAAAATGTTCAGTCCACCTTTGTCCATTTTGGATAGATGGACCTGAGTCTTGCTTGGTGCCCAAACTGTTCCACCTCTCCCAGAACTGATTAGTATTGATGGAGTTTTCAATTTGGTGAAGAATTTGGTTAGTATGATTAATTTTCTTTCTTCTAATTGTGTGTTTGAAGTTTTTTAATGTTTCTGAGTACTTAATTCTGAGAGCTGTGTTTTCTGGCTGATGGTGTTTCAGGTTTGATATTTGCCTTAACTGCTTTCTGATGCTTCGGCATTCGTGGTCAAACCACTCACAGTCTTGATTTTTTGTTTTCCTTTTTGCCTTCCTATCCAGTTCAGCCATGTGTGCGGACTTGTGGAATAACATGTTCAGCTCATTCACAGCCGTATTTACACCTATTGTGTTGTTAGGGAACTCTTTGTTAGTAAAGTTAGTAATCTGTTTGGTCAATTCGGGTGTGTTTAATGCTTGAGTAAATTTTTCAGGACTATCAGAGGTCCATCTGTATGTCAGGTTAAGTTTGTACAGCTTGCTGGACTCTGTGGTCTCTCTAATTTCTGATATCCTTTTTAGAAAGATGTTAATTTGGTTGTGGTCAGAGAGAGGAGTTTGATGCCTGACGGTGAATGCGTTGAAGGAGGAGGGATCCATGTCAGTCATTGCATAATCAACTACACTGCTTCCAAGAGATGAACAACAAGTGAATCTCCCTAAAGAGTCTCCTTTTATCCTACCATTAAGAATGTACACGCCCAGGGCTTGACAGAGGTGCAATAATTCTTTACCACTTTTGTTTAGCACTTGGTCTAGGCTATGTCTCTGAGTGAGGTATGGTGTGGTATAAGGGGTGTCTCTTCCAAACACATGGTTATTGCCTTGTGGGTCTGTTTGGTCAGGCTCAACTGCTGTTCTTGCATTGAAATCCCCACACAGTAGCACATTTCCCTGGGCCTGGAAATTGCTAGTTTGTGTTTGTAGCGTGTGGATTATCTCCTCATCAAAGTAGGGTGAATCTGCAGGGGGGACATATACTGCACAGAGATATACATTTTGTTTTGAGATGCCAATTTTACTAATTTTTATCCAGCAGTGGTATTTTTCTATTGTGATTACAGATATGTGTTTGGCTAGGGTTTCCCTATACCACACCAGAAGCCCTCCGGATGCTCGGCCACGTTTGACTGTTTTTGTTTTATAAGAGGGTACTATTATTTCCCCATATCCAGGAGGACAACCAGTTGGTGTGTCCTTGCTGCACCATGTTTCAGTTAAAATGATAATATCAACATTTGTGATACACCTCAAGAATTCAGGGTCCCTACTCTTCAGTCCGAAGGCTGAGGAATAGAGGCCCTGGATGTTCCAGCAACTAACAACAAATGAGCACATTTAAATTATTTGATTGGACCGTTATGAGATTTACTTAAACAAACACTACTATTGAACTATGAAGTAAGTTAGGTCTAGACTAGGTCTAGGCCTATACCAGGCTATGGCAAACATTTTAAAAGATTTGTAATATTAGAATACATTTACAATAACAATATATAACAGCATTTTTTTTTTTCAGTTACTGAACACTAGCCAGTAGGCTGCTGCAAAGAATATGCAACATCTCCTTTATCTCCCCTAGCTCACTCTTCTCTGTAAAGGTGGGCTGGGAGTTGGGGGTGGGTGGAGTTGTGGCCAAGTGTTGCTGTCGTGGGGCTGCTGCAGCAGCATAGCTGTGGGGTTTTACTTGTAGTGTGGCAGGTGGGGGTGTCCTCATATACACTGAGGGGTGGGTGTGTGTGGTGTTGGGCGGTGGGCCCATTGGCGGATGTGCGGTCCAGGCTCTGTCTTGCTCAGGTGAGTGGTGGGCGTTTCTTGGGGTGTGGGGGGGCCTGGAGAGGGGCCTGGCAGGTAAGTGGGGGCTGTTTCCTGGGGCGTGGGGGGGCCTGGAGTGGGGCCTGGCAGGTAAGTGGGGGCTGTTTCCTGGGGCGTGGGGGGGCCTGGGGTGGGGCCTGGCAGGTAAGTGGGGGCTGGTGGGGCTGTTTCCTGGGGCATGAGGGGGCCTGGAGTGGGGCCTGGCAGGTAAGTGGGGGCTGTTTCCTGGGGCATGAGGGGGCCTGGAGTGGGGCCTGGCAGGTAAGGGGTGGGTGTTTCGTGGGGCATGGAGGGGTCGGGCAGGTGAGTGGTGGGTGTTACCTGGGGCTTGGGGGGGCCTGGGGGAGAAAGTAGAGTTGGAGTTGCGGCCGAGGGCAGCATCCTTGAGGGCCTTTGCGAATGGCCGCACGCCATTCTCATGGAGGTGGATTCCATCATACATGTCGCGTAGGCTGATCATGGGGTTATGTGCCAGGTGTACATTGGAGAGGGTGGCACATCTCCAGCTGATTTCTGCGTTGATCCCATTGATGACATGCAGGGCTGTGTCGTAGCGTGGAAGTAGCATTGATATTACTATGCGTGCCCTTGGGAATTCTTGGGTGGCTCTCTCTGCCACCTTCTGTAGCGCCTCCGCTGTTCCGCCTTTCAGTGCATGGAGATCATTTGTGCCAGTGTGTATGATGATA
>JAODXP020000129.1:10000-15000 GCA_027497455.2 Sardinella longiceps
AGACACTTATCCCAGGTCTAGTGATTCCGGTTGGGAATGTTTTAGGTGTGTGTGTGTGTGTGTGTGTGTGTGTGTGTGTGTGTGTGTGTGTGTGTGTGTGTGTGTGTGTGTGTGTGTGTGTGTGCTTGCGTTTCCATCTCCGGATAAGGCCTCAGCTTAAGCCCTTATTTGATTCCCAGCCCTGCAAGGACTAAAAATATATCAGCTCTGAGATCCCCACCGCAGCCACAGGCAACACAGCCCCAGGGCATCTCTCTCTCTCTCTCTCTCTCTCTCTCTCGCTTTCTCTCTCTCTCTCTCTCTCTCTCTCTCTCTCTCTCTCCCTCCTTTTCCCTTTCTTTGCTCTCTCTCCTCTCTCTCCTCTTTCACTCTCTCTGCTCTTTCTCTCTCTCGATTTCTATTTCGTTCTCTTCATGTTTTGTCTCTCCTCCTGTATTTCTCCATCTCTTTCTAATGTATATTTTCCCTCGCTCACTCTCACTCACTCACTCGTTGTTTTGTCTCTCTATCTCTTTGTTCCTGTATTCTCTCTCCATGTCATTCGTTCCATTCTCTCTCCATATGCCCTCCTTTTACTCTTTCTCTATCATTCTATCTCTTATCATTCCCCTACCCTTTTTTTAATAATCTTTCAGACAATCTTTCTATGCTCTTCTTTGATTGTTTTTAAACATTAACCCCCCTCCCTCTCTCTCTCTCTCTCTCTCTCTCTCTCTCTCTCTCTCTCTCTCTCTCTCTCTCTCTCTGTCTGTCATATCATTCTCTTCCATCCATTCCTGTATGCATGCATAATTGAGAGTCTTTGTTTTCTGCCACTATAACCGGTAATCACGGAGATCAGTAATTATGTACTCTGACATAATCATGGGTGACAGTGTGTGAGCACACACACACACACACACACACACACACACACACACACACACACACACACACACACACACACACACACACACATAAACATGCATACACACTTACAAATTAAAAGAGGGGTGTGTTGACTTACGATATGTATGCATTGTCTATAGCTGATTTTATCACTTTACCCCATTGTGTGTGAGTGTGTGTGTGTGTGTCCGTGTGTGTGTGTTTGCCCTGACTGATTAAGTTGCACTGCCTGATTAAAAAGTTAGCTATAGTGTACAGCATCAATGAGACATCAACATATCTTAGTCAGGACATGAACGTGCGCGCACACACACACACACACACACACACACACACACACACACACACACACACACACACACACACACACACACACACACACACACACACGCACACACACACACACACACACACACACACACACTACTGCACTGCTATGTCGCACTGTTATAACAGCAGTTCTCCAAAAGCATCAAGCCTTTCCTCCTGTGCTTGTTTAGCTCCCAGCCATTCTGGCCATGGGCATAGCATTCCCCGTGAAACTGACCCACCCAGGAGTAGTCATGTTGTTGTTTGTTGTTTGTTTGTTGTTGTCTTCTTGTTGATGTGGAGCGCATCCTCCAGGGCTGGTTAGAGCCAATCTCAAGCACTGGGAGTCCAAAACGCCTGCAGCACAAAGACCACAGCAGCTGGGCTCTGGAGCTGATGTGTGTGGGGTTAGCATTACCTGTACAGTTCTTTAGCTCTCCTTCTGTGAAGTGTCTGTGTGTGTGTGTGTGTGTGTGTGTGTGTGTGTGTGTGTGTGTGTGTGTGTGTGTGTCTGGGATTAGCATTAGTTATACCTGCACAGCTCTTTATGCCCATTTTTTTTTTTTTTTTTTGCCCAAGACAAATTTCTTTGCAAAGAGAGAATCAAATTCAATTCAATTCAATTCAATTCAATTCAATTCAATTCCATAACCTCATATCATCACATCAACTCCCAACAGGGCATGCTAGATTTTTGGACACTATAGCATTTCAATTTCAGCCCATCATCCTTCTCTTGCAGTGTCAAGGAACTCAGGGTTACTCCCCCTGCAGTTCTGTACACACACACACACACACACACACACACACACACACACACACACACACACACACACACACACACACACAGATTGGTTAGCATTCCGACCAGACAAAGCATCAACGAATGCCTGCCACAGGTGTGTTCAGATTTGCAAGCATGGGCAATTGTTTGTAAATGTTTGCAAATAGTTCTCTCTGTTTGCCTTCAGCCCTTCTGCAAACACTTGCAAAGCAGTTTGAGGAGGCAGCTCTCTGCATACAGACATTAGAGGTGGCCAAGGAGGTTACTATTGGTTATTGGCAGTTCAGAAAAAGAAAGAAAGAAAGAAAGAAGAAGAAAGAAGAGAAAGTAAAAAAGAAAGAAAGAAAGAAAGAAAAGTAAGAAAGAAAGAAAGAAAGAAAGAAAGAAAGAAAAAGCTTTTAGCGCTCAACAATGTCTGCCAACGTTGAACAGTTCTCAGAACAGTTTTCAGTGCTGGGTAAGCCTCTACTGTCAGGCTGTGTTTGTCAGCTGTTGTTGGCATCAGGACAAAAGGCTTCAAAGATTGCTTTGCAGTCAGTTTGTCTGTCCAACTACCTGTGTGTGTGTGTGTGTGTGTGTGTGTGTGTGTGTGTGTGTGTGTGTGTGTGTGTGTGTGTGTGTGTGTGTGTGTGTGTGTGTGTGTGTCTGTCTGTCTATTTATCTCAATTTACTTAGATTTGGATCTCTGTGTTCTCTTGTGTCTGTCCTGCTCACTAAAATGCAGCAGCACAAGAGTGCAGTCCCAGTCAGTTTAGAGGGGCTGGTGGAAGACAGAGAGGCTGAGAAGAGAAGGCAATGGTAGATGCTGGCAACGCTGGGTCAAAGTGCAAACAGCTTATTGGTTGTTGTTGTGTGCATACATTGTGTGTGTGTGTGTGTGTGTGTGTGTGTGTGTGTGTGTGTGTGTGTGTGTGTGTGTGTGTGTGTGTGTGTGTGTGTATGTGTGTGCATTTGTATGTGTGTGTCTGTGTGTGTGTCTGTGTGTGTGTCTGTGTGTATGTTCCTGTGTGTGTGTGTCTGTGTGTGTGTGTGTGTGTGTGTGTGTGTGTGTGTGTGTGTGTAAGGGGAGAGACCTGTAGACTAAAGCTGAGGGGAGTGTAAGGGGAAACCAATTATGTGCCCTCTAACTGAGAGAGCAGTGGATTTTCATCTGGGATGCGTGCCAGCTTGTCTTTCTTTTTTTCCCCTCCTCTCCTCCCTCTCATCACTTCTTCTTTCCCTGTCTCACTCTTTCCTTTCTCTCTTGTGTGCAGTGTCTTTCCGTCCTTCTCCTCCTACTCCCCTCTCTCTCTCCCCCCTTCTGTCTCCATCCCCCTTTCTGTCAATCAAACCATTCTTCTTTTATCCTCATTATTTTCGTTCCTCCCTAGTCGATTCTCCCTCCCCACTCCTTCTCTCTATTTTCATTCCCTTCTTTTCCTTCTCTGTCCCTCTCTCCGTCTTCCTCACTTTATCCATCCCTCTCTCCCTCCATCTCTCTCTCTCTCTCTCTCTCTCTCTCTCTCTCTCTCTCTCTCTCTCTCTCTCTCTCTCTATCTCTGATATGAAGCTGATTAACTGAGAAAATGAGATATTGAAATATGTCAGAGATGGTGCGAATGAGGCAAAGTGGCAGAGACGTTTCATCAATACTCTAATGCCCTCTCTCTCCATCTCTCTCTCTGGCAGTAACACACACACACACACACACACACACACACACACACACACACACACACACACACACACACACACACAGACACACACACACACACTTTCCCTCTCTCCCACTGTGCCACCTGTTGCCATTAGAGGTGTCATTGTGTGTGTGTGTGTGTGTGTGTGTGTGTGTGTGTGTGTGTGTGTGTGTGTGTGTGTGTGTGTGTGCGTGCGTGCGCGTGTCTCCTGTGTGTCTACTGTGTGTGTGTATCTGGGTCTGGAGGTCTGGACAGAGGCCAGAAAATGTGAGCCAGTGACGCACACATAGGATCTTTTCAGTTGGAACCACTGACCCATATTGAAGCTTAGAGGCACACAGACAATCACACAGACACACAGACACATACAAACATACACACACAAAACACACAAAGGTTTTGAGAAGTTCAGTTGTGATGAGTGTTTTTCATCTCTTGCCAGTAATAAATTATTATTTTGGACTCTTGGACACACACACACACACACACACACACACACACACACACACACACACACACACACACACACACACACACATAAATGAGAAGAAAAGCCCCTGCAGCTAAAAGAAAATATTAATTTCAGACATTCACATTCATATTCAGTTAATTCATTCATATTCATATTGTACTTTATTTTCTAATTAAGTTGTGTGATTCTGATCCAATATATCCTTTTGTAAAATGTAACAATTCCTAGTTAAAGTGCTTTAAGCTATTTAGACATCATTCTCACTTTAAAAGTTCATTTAAACAGTTTAAAAGTGACTGTGATAAACATGTCGCTTTAGAAACATGGAAACAGATCGGGTAGAATTTGATTGGTTGTTGAGTATAAACATTGACAACCTTTTCCCAGACTCACAGACTATACACTTAGAAAACATCTTCAAGTCCTTCCTATTCTGTGTGTTCCGCCCAGAACCCTTTCAAAGGGAATTGGTCTTTGAATGCAGGTGGATTTTATTTATGAGCTTACATTTGTGCCTGTGTGTGTGTGTGTGTGTGTGTGTGTGTGTGTGTGTGTGTGTGTGTGTGTGTGTGTGTGTGTGTGTGTGTGTGTGAAGAAGTCGGTGTGTTTCTTCATCCGTGTGTGTGTGTTTTTTTTTTTTTTGTAACAGCATGGCTGTGTGTGTGTGTGTGTGTGTGTGTGTGTGCTGTGTGTGTGTGGGAGAGAGAGAGAGAGAGAGAGAGAGAGAGAGAGAGAGAGAGAGAGAGAGAGAGAGAGTGAGAGAGTGAAGTACTGAAGGATTTATGTTCTGCAGCCTTCTTCCTAAGAGCCACTCCTTCCCTCTCCGGTGTCATTAGTTGATTCACCAGCCACTGTCTTAATCATTCACTGT
>JAODXP020000129.1:25000-27500 GCA_027497455.2 Sardinella longiceps
TCTCTCTCTCTCTCTCTCTCTCTCTCTCTCTCTCTCTCTCTCTCTCTCTCTCAGTGACCACTGATAATGTTCCCTATGTTCCCTATGATAATTTATTCTGGGAGCGTGCTCCTAATCATTAACCAGATGAAGTGCGGCCGTGCAGCCAGACAGCCTCTTGTTCTTAATGAGTGCTGCTTATTAGACCTGAATCAGTGTGCGTGTGTGTGTGTGTGTGTGTGTGTGTGTGTGTGTGTACATACATGTGTGAATCTGGATGTGATTTGTGAGTAGGCCTTAAACCTCATTGGACCAGATTCTATGGTGTGTGTGTGTGTGTGTGTGTGTGTGTGTGTGTGTGTGTGTGTGTGTGTGTGAGAGAGAGAGAGAGAGAGAGAGAGAGAGAGAGAGAGAGAGAGAGAGAGATTCTCAATGCAGTAATTTCTGTTCTGTTTAAAAGCGACCCTTCTCACCTGAGCATTCTCTTAAGCGCTGACAGGTATGATGAAGGTTAGTTGCCACAGGGACAGCAGATGTGTCTCTATGCCTCTCATGGGCCCTGTAATCTGTGACTGAAGCTTCAGCATAAATCAGGAAATTACCTGCTAGCTGTTTTTACATCCGCACCATAGACAGGTACCAGAAGCAGTAGAATGCAGACGTCCATGCAAGCTAGCTTCAGCAAAAGCCTTTTTGCTAACACCTGAATCTCAATGCCCTGACTTAACTTTTTAAAGACATAACTAGCGTGAATCTACCACATGGTTATGTGATTCATTGTATTTGAATGGGAAGTTAGCATTTTTTTAACATGTTTAGCACCTTTTCTGGAGTGTCTGGGATGAAATAGAATCATTGCTATGAAAATAGCGAAATACAGTTTCAGTCACGTTATACTTGGTGTTTTGAACATTCTGGAGCTATTTTTTCTGCATAGTTATACCTACTAGTCAACAAAAAGGCAAATAAAACTGGATAGGAACTGTATTCCGCTAAGATAGTTGTTTTGGAACAATGGACACACCTAACCACTCTGTGAATAGCATGTTTTAAAATAAGGGTTTAAGGTTGTTTTAAGAACATTATCAGACATGCACATAACAAAGTCATTCTGAAGCAGACAGGGGGATTCTAAATGAGCCAGGACCAATCGTCAAAATCTAAATCTATTTCATCCTAGACACTCAAATGGGCTGAATATGCAAAAACCGAACCTCCCCTTTAAACATTTTAGGGTTCAGGGTTTAGTGATGAGGGCAGTGGGATCTAATTTGGAGTTATGTTACAACCTATTATGTAAATTTGGTAATATTTACATAATGGAGAGAGGTTTATTACATTTTGTCAGGTTTCTAAATAATGTGTAGTTATTACACAATGGGTTATACTAACAGTTCAATCAATATCACAAGGATTGAAAGTTTCAGACAAGGAGCCAATCAAATAAGTCGTCTCTCATTTGTACTTCTATGACAACAGTGCTGATTGGCTCTCTGAGAAAGTGTATGCCTTTGTCCGAGATTAAACAGATATACTATATGCATGGGTAATACTTAATTTGAAAGGGTTTACATAAGGGGATATGAGTTGGTTACAAATATGGTATGACCTATCATGAATATTAATTACATGACATGTTACCCTTATATAGACCACTTCAAATAAAGTGTTACCATTGTATGTAACTAATTCTAGTATAAATGCTTGTATTTTCTGATACCTCTTGTATCTTACCTGCTGCTGTTGTGGTGTCACGGCCATGATTGCAACCTTGTTTGAGTGCGTCTTTGATGTGTATGTGTACTTTGTTTTGGATGCAAGGGGATACTTGAATTTCTTACAGGATCAATAAAGTATCTTACCTTAAAAAAAAAAAAAAAAAAAAAAAAAAACTCAGCTTCTAGTGTTTGTCCGACAGCTCAATAATCCTTGGCTTATGTGCTTTTTATTTTCTGCTCTGTCTGCCCTCCAGACAACAGTGACTCATTTTATACTGTTTGGCCCCACTGTTGAAGTAAGCAAATGTTACACAAATGTTATTATTTCTGCTTAGTTTAGCGATTAATCAGCGGACCTGCGTGCTGCTTGTTGACTTAACTCCTCAGCTCTGAGAGGGCTTTTTGCAGATAGTGCAGGTGTCCCCTGTGTGTGTGTGTGTGTGTGTGTGTGTGAGTGTGAGTGTGTGTGTGTGTGTTTGTGTTTATGTGTGTGCATGACTCACACTGCTGTAGCTAAAACGCTCCGTCTGTTATTCCCATGAACAGTGCTGATATTGAATCCCATCTTCTTCTCCATGCTTGCTGAAGCGCATGCTGATTGGCTAGTGTAGTGTAGTGTACAGTACTGAGTGTCTTTGTCTGGGCCACTGTGTGTTTGTGTTCACATTGACAGACTGGACTACCTGCATAGTGTAATATACTGTAAGTAATGTCTGCTAGCCTAGCTGTAGCTGTGCAGGTACAGTAGAAACTCAGTAACCTTCCCTCCCAGTAGCTCAAGAGACTGCTAGTCAGTCAGCTAG
>JAODXP020000129.1:45000-47500 GCA_027497455.2 Sardinella longiceps
ACTACTGGCTGGCTGTTAGCGAGGGTGTAATGTCAGAAGTGAGCCCCATGGCCCGGCCCCAGTAAAAGGCCTCTGGTTAAATGGAGCAGAAGAGAAGGCCGGCAGGCTGACCCCTCTTTGCCCAGCAGTGCTGCACTCACACTGGGCACGGTCTTCAGCAACCCCCCCCCCTTTCCAGTTAGAGGTCTGGACAGGATGTAGGAGGTCCCCATACACACACACACACACACACACACACACACACACACACACACACACACACACACACACACACACACACACACACACACACACACACACACACACACACACACACACACACACACACACACACACACACAAAACCACCAGGCACTCTGGAGACTCAGTCAAAGGGCAAGCACATTAAACATGAGAAACTGCACTCTCCTTTGCTAACTCTCTCTCTCTCTCTCTCTCTCTCTCTCTCTCTCTCTCTCTCTCTCTCTTTCTGTCTCCCTTGTTTGTGTGTGCGTGTGTGTGTGTGTGTGTGTGTGTGTGTGTGTGTGTGTGTGTGTGTGTGTGTGTGTGTGTGTGTGTGTGTGTGTGTGTGTGTGTGTGTGTGTGTGTGTGTGTGTGTGTGTGTGTGTGTGTGTGTGTGTGTGTGTGTGTGTGTGTGTGTGTGTGTGTGTTTACATGATACCAGTGTGTAAGTAAGCCAATCATTTGGGATGGATGTGTTTTGTTTTGTGTGTGCATAGCTGATGGTGACATTTAACAGAAAATGATTTTGGATGAGTGGTTCTCTGTGTGTTTGTGTATAATCTGAGTATATGTGTAGGTGTGTGTGTGTGTGTGTGTGTGTGTGTGTGTATGTCTCTGTGTCTGTGTGTGTGTATGTCTGTGTGTGTGTGTGTGTGTGTGTGTGTGTGTGTGTGTGTGTGTGTGTGTGTGTGTGTGTGTCTGTGTTATAGGACACAGGCTCAGTCAGTGAAGGCCATGCATACTGATGATGCAGTCCGTGGTGTTGGCTGATGGGTAATCGTGACTGGCGTGCCCTTTTCACCACACTGGCTTCCTTCCTGCCTTCATTCCCGCCTGACTGACTGACTGGCCGAGAGACTGAGCCTCTTCTCACATCTTACAAAACAGCTTCACTCTTGTTGACACCATTTAGATTTCTCTGTCTGTACAGCAACAAGTGGCCCTCAGATTGGGACTATAAGCAGTAATCACCAACAGCCATTTTATACTGTAGCACAGCTGAGCTGAGGACTGTTGTAAGCAGAGGTGTTGTAGTTGGGGGGAAAAGGGTGACTGAGTTACCAGGGCCCCAAGAGGGGGGAGGGCCTTGAAGAGTCTGGATTAGAATTGTATTCCAGATGATGAGGGGGGCCCATGGCCACTACTTTTGCATAGGACCCAGAATTTGATGCTCCGCCGTTGGTTGTAAGACTCTGGGCACGTCATGCCCAGCAAGTCCCCTAAGCTTGGGTAAAAAAAAAACAGTATAACCAAAGATCATGGAATATTAACCACGAAAGAGCAACACAATATGTTTCAATGGAAGCAAACATGAATATTTCCAGACTGCATAAGTGGATTACATCACAATGTGAACTTTTCTACTATCTTTCATATCAGCTCGACTTTTGGTCTGCATAAAGGGGGAATTTCTCCCCTCAATCTTGTGAAAATAGAACATGGAACTCAAGGAACGTTTGGACCTCTCGCCTCGCTTTTATCTTCTCTGGTATAACTCATAGCCTCTAGTGGATCAATGCCTACTTATGCTTAGCCAGAGACACTTATATAGGAGCCTCAGAAGAACTTTGGCTTACCCTACATCTTACATAGTTATCTACTTTACTGCAGCATACAAGGTTGCATAATGTAAGCATGAAACAGCAACCAATTAATCAAAGCAATAGTATAAATATCTTGATAAAGCCTACTTTTTTATTTTCAATTATGAATATGTTGGATACAACTATTGTAGGGTATATGAATCTCATATAATATGATATAATATAATGTAATATAATATAATATAATATAATATAATATAATATAATATAATATCTCTATTATGATATCTCTATTATATATGTATAGATATGAAGAGTTCAGATGCAAAACCCCCTAAACACCATTTTTGTGAAAACTGAGTTAATGATATTGTGTGAATCCTGTATAAATCTAGAATATGTAAAGGAAATGTTTTTGTGAAGAAATAGAAAATATCTGTTTACAATCAAAACACTGTAAACGCCTGATTAAAAATGGCCTTTTTCTCAAAAAGTGGTCAAGTGGAGTTAGGGGGTTTTGCATCTGAACTCTTCATATATTGATGAAGGATATAAAGCAATGATGATCATTTTCAAGGTGTTTTCATTATCAAAGACTGACAATACAAGGAGATAAACACAAGTCCAATGAGAGGCCTCATTTGAAGCTGATAAATTAACTTAAAATCCTTGCATAGTGTAGCTATTTCCATATCGCTACAGAGCACCCATCCAGTCTATGGCAGCGCAGTGTC
>JAODXP020000130.1:0-39993 GCA_027497455.2 Sardinella longiceps
ACAGCCCCCACATCCAATATTAGGGTGTAGTTACAAGTAGTTTTGGGGTATTTAGGTAATTCCACTGTAGGTTACTTGTTCTTTACTTTTCAATAGGGTAGCCTACCTACAGTAAGTGGTGTACAGTAGCATGCATAGTCAGAGGCAACAGTTTGACAATATATTGCTATATATATATATATATATATATATATTGCTATACTACGCATCTAGGCTATACCCATTTTGTAATTATGGCAATATTACACATGAAGTTCTATTTTGTTACGTTGTTCTTACCTGTACTTACCCAGTACTTCACGGGCTGTAAAATTAAGCGTGAACGTGTGTTATACCAGCAAACTTACGCTGTAAGTACTCAGTAATTTATCCCTTGATATTTTTTTTGTTACACCATTATTACCTAATACTTAATACTTACCCAGTACTTCAGGGGCTGTAAATTAAAGTGTTACCGAAAATGAATATTCTACTATATACCCCACTGCTAGAAGTTTATACACTTTTGTAGATAACCCTGCACTAGGGTATGTCCAGTGATTCTCTACATGAATATGGCGATGTTATTGGCCTGACAAAAACTGGGAGATATAGCTACTGAGGCCTAGCCTGGTCATAACCAGCCCCTCAGTCTACACTTCTCTTCATACAAGAGTCTGGGATCTCGACTATTGAGAAATGACAGCTTGTTGAAGATTTTAAATTCAAAATGATGGGATTAGCCCATGATGTATCATATCCTCACACTGCATTCTTAAAGTTGGCTCATTAGCTCAGGCTCAATGCAGCCCATGTGAACAAGGTCAGTGGCCGGAATCTCAGATGGAGTCATGGAGGGAGATGGAAGTCGGGCGGATTTAAGCCAATAGCCAGGCTAACTGAAGCCCTATGGCATGTTTTTTTGATGTACATGCTTAGCAAAACCATTTGCTGCTGAGCATGTCTAGATTTGTGTCCCAACTCACTCTAGTCCTTACTGTAAATGCTGGTGTGGTTGCAGTAAATTGCGAACTTACTGACACTGCTGTTTCAGGAAACCCACAGAGGAAGTGGCAGTCACAGGTAAAGGTTGACTCAACCAACATGATAACTGCATCTTTAAGAGAGAAGTAGGAGTGACATCTTTTTTGTCTCTTACATGTAATCTGATGGCCTTTGGACTTGCAGACATACATCTGCGGACATAAAATATTTTCACAACATTTTGCATGTTTTATGGCATAGAAATAATGGGCCCACTTTACACACTCAACTGTTTTTGCCTATTTTAGAAATCTTATAGCATAGGTTCTCAAAATGCGGCCCGCGGAAACATTTCTGTCGGTCCACGTTGGCATCTGATAATATCTGTAAAACTTTTAAAACTGTGCTTTGCTTTCAAAGAATGAATTTCCAAGAGATAGAGCAAAGGGAAGGATGGAAAAATCAAGGAATTTCAAAGATCACCCTCTTTCCAGTTGAAAAATATATGCCTTTGTGGTGGCTGTTGTTGTTGTTGTTGTTGTTGTTGTTGTTGTTGTTGTTGTTGGAGTGTGTGTGTGTGTGTGTGTGTGTGTGTGTGGCGTGTGCATGTGTTTTTTTTGGTAATGGTGTGGGGGGTGATCTCTTACGATTGCATGTGGGGACTATTTTGTCTGTATTATAGGCTATATTTTGCTTGCTTCTTTGGAACTATAAAAAATAATTTATTTCAATAATGTCATTAATATGATTTAAAAAGGGATTATGTCTCAGTTTTTTCTTTCTTTTTTTCTCCCACTGCTCCTTTGGCAGCCCACATTTCAATGTTGGACCCCAAAATTGACCCTTACCCACCAAAACTTTGAGATCCCCTGTCTTACAGCAATCAGTAACCTCACACACATCAGATGATACGCTGCACGCATCCATCGGACATCAGTTTGTTGTTACGGGTTGTTACTTTGATTTTACCAACTTACTACCACAAAACTACCACTCTCATTACCAATCTGGGTCCAGTTCCCCAAAACATTCTTATCGCTAAGTAGTTCTTTACCTCTTCCTTAATCTTCCTCTTAACGTTAAGACGTGATCCCCGAAATGTTCGTACACTAAGTGTATCTTCTGTAAGTCACACTTCCGAAAGGGTGGTCTGGACCATTCGTAACCTTTCTCCTATCACAGTATTTGGGTTACTCATAGGCTTTACAGCTTTAAAAAGTGTTGTATTGATCTCAATACTTGCCACTTACTGCCAAGGAACATCTGAATTGGTTTCCTTGCATTTTGTGTTTTATTTCGCATTTAATAAAAATAGCCAAAATTCACTAAGTTGCTTTGCTTTTCAACCCTTCTAAAATGCAAACATACCACATACTGTACACAATATTGGGACACATAAAATTTTTAATTTTATTGTATTACGTGTATTTCTTGTTAATTGCAGTGCTTAATTCCGGAAAACACATTTTCACGCATGCTCTAAAGAAGCGCAAATGACAACAATCAATGCCAGAAACATGGATTTGGCACCTTATAGCTAAGAACAACGCAGTAAAGAAGACTCTAAGAGAAAGTTTGGGGAACACACTCAGAAAAGTAAATAACTTTGGTAAGATATATCTTTCGAGTCTTCTTAGTGCGAACCAGGCCCTGTAAAGTGTGTATGATGCTATGGTACATGCTGCTCATCATAGTAATAATATGCAGCGATAGAAATTTGTAATTAACAGTACCTCTTAACAGGAGAAGCAATAGTCATGGGAATTTGGTTTACAATAGCACAAGTACTTAGAAATGGATACAGCTTCTCAGTGAAGGATACTTCAGTAAAGGAATGGATGTGATACCAACTATCAGCATCATAAAAGGACACGAGACCTTTCTCATAATCCACATACACCCCCACCTTCTGGGGTTTCTCTTTCAGGGAGAGACGAACAGCTACATGTTCAGGTGCAAAAAAATCATTAGCCCTCATCATTATTAACCAGTATCCATGATCAGTCCTGTAAATTATATTGCCTTTTCTGTTAATAGACTCCCTCGCCACTCCTATGTCCCAACACATCTTTCGACTAACTTGTACCTCAAAGTAAAATCTCCCACCAGAGAAACCCTCTTTTCCAAGGACACAAGGCACACTAGTGAATCTCTTTGAGTAGTTAGGCACGTTTAGTTGTACCCCTCCAAGTCGAACTTCTTTGCCATCAGCAGAAAGCATAAGATTGGGATGTGCTGTGTCAGGATCCAGAGTCACATTCACTGAGAAATTAGAAAAAAAAAAAAAAAACTGAGAAATTAGAAAAGAAATCTACTCACTACTTATTATGTGTATGAGACTATTAGACATGTTTCTCTCTGGGACAATAAAGTTAAACTGAGCTTCAGTGAAGGTATGCGCTGTTATAACCAGCGCCTGACGTTGGATGTCTTTCTGTTACAGGGCTGAATTTGAGCATGTGAGAGAGGATCACTGATCTCAAAGTGGAGAGGATGGTGTAGGAGAGCTATTTCTCCTGGTACAACCATGCCTCATGTTAATGATACTGCAACCTAAGCCAAGGCAAAATGGATTGCTTTTGTACTTCTCAGTTAAACAAACAGTGGTTCTTCTAAATGCACAGACGTGAATCTGTCATCACAGATTGAATATGGATCTGTCAAACAATGTTTGTGTGGCAATACCAACAGCAATAAAAATATAATTATATATAATAATAATAATAACAACAACAACAATATTCAAACAATAGCAATAAAAACGTACCTGCATGTTGCTTTATCTTGCTTTTTGACACTATGAAAATAAATTATACATATTACATGTCATAATATGCCTAGGAGTGAGCATAATTGGTCTGTCTGGTCTGTCGACTCAATAGTCCTTCACCTCAACATTCCGAGGTTCTAAAAGCATTCCATGGTAGTAAACTGAACATTCTATCATTGAAATGCATTGGATTTATGCCTCTTTCTGACTTGAAAAAAATGGGTAATAACATTTAAAATAGGTCTAAATTCACTTTCTTTCAAATAATACACATTTGAAGCACACAAATTTGGAGGTCCCGAGTAGATAAAAGTGGTTTTACATTTATGTGCATGAAGCTTCAAACTATTCTGGACCTCCCAATTTGTGTGCTTCAAATGTGTATTATTTGAAGGAAAGTGAATTTAAACATGTTTGAAATGTTATTATCCATTTTTTTCAAGTCAGAAAGAGGCATAAATCCAATGCATTTCAATGATAGAATGTTCAGTTTACTACCATGGAATGTCGGAATGTTGAGGTGTGAAACAAGTCTATTGGTCTAACAGTATAGGCTTCATCAGGCCACACAGAAATACTGCTTTCATAAAACCAGGTGCCGAAGCATGATGCGGTGTATGGCACACATGTAAAAGAATAATAGCTCAGTGTGGGATGCCATTTTCGTTGTAAAACTAGTGAACTAGCTGTCGAAAGGCACACAAAACATTCCAAACGTTATTCAGAATATTGCTTAGAACAGATCTTGGGACTTTTCCCCAAGTCCCAACAGGTTAAATCACTCACCCAAACGTTGCAGCTCATCTCTTTCATCAGTAGTAGCACTGCAGTTGGCCTCTAACTGAGATTTCTCCTCCTGCAGTAGATGATATCTGGTCTGCACTTGTGATTTCTCCTTAACTACATGAAAAAAAACAGTTATATTATATTATATTATATTATATTATATTATCCTGAAAGTACTTTTGCAGACATCACTTTGCAGGTCTAAAGAAAATGGTTCTAAGGGCACTTAGAACATGACAGTGCTAAGAAAGCAAGCATTAAAATGAGGAGGCTGGCAAATTATTTCACCCTATTTAATGTCAATGTCAACCAATTTAGAAATATAGCACTGCAGTTGGTGTCTAATTGTAACTACAGTAAATGTCTACACCAAGTACAGTATATTTAATCTGATCTGTACCCATGATTTCTCCTTTTCTAAATGACAATACATAATGTGATACATAAAATGGATAATTTTTTTCTCAAAACTACTGGTTCAAATTATACTAATCATTTTGATTTAGGCCATTTTTGATCAGGCTCAAAATGTACTGTACAAGTTTTCAGTGAATTTAAACTTTGTTATGTACGCATATAATTGCCTTTGCCAACAGAAATTTGAAACCATTCTCAATATTTTTTTTCAATAGTCCTATTAAGCATTTTGACCGTAATGGTCATAATAAAAATTGGAGCAAGGCCTTCTTTGATACAGCATTTGCCTTTTGCGCAAAAATATACTGTAAGCATGCTCTGAAAGAACAAATTGCACACTGACTACACCATGCAATTGAATGTGAGAATGTGAAGCACTGTTGCATTCCTCCATTAAGAAAATAATCATAAATGCTTTACATATGTTTTTTTTATTTATTTATTTTACCCAGGAGTGTATACATATTTAAATGTTGGCAATGAAATAAATATCAAATAATGCGTAGCCTTATCTTAAAAGAATATGCCACCTTGAAAGTGGATTATTCACCCAGAGTTACATATATTTATGTGGATTTATATTATGCTTTTACCCACATGAAACTGAAGCTCCTGGTAAGATGGTTAATAACCCAATTTCATCAAAAGGTGGAATATTCCTGTGGCATTGTCAGTCTCTACCTGCAATTTGTCTTTGTTCATTGTAACTAACATGTCCTTGTGTTTTTTTTTTCTAATTAAATTCAGCACATAATATAATTATAAATTTGGTCAGTGTCTATCCCACATCCCCACCAATGGTTCCCCACTGGTTTTTCCCCGCTTTGGTTCTTTCGTGAGATTGGAATTAAAATGATCAAAACTCAACCTACACATCATCTAATCATTTTTGCGCATTATACAAGCAATTTATCATTACTTTGAACTAACAGATATGGCTTTTATTTGGCATCTGCTTTTGTGACATGAACTAAGTATTTTCAGCAAGTCATCCACAGTGTTTTGCAGCTTGAGAGTGCACTTGCTGTTATGCAAACTGATTATGAAACCACTTCACTGTATGTAAAGCACTTTACTGTAAGATCGCTTTATAAAAAGACTAACTTTTTCTTAAATCTCACAAACAATACTGTATACATTATCTTCTTCAACACTGACTTAAATATTTACTCACCCAGTTTAACAAGACGTAGCATAAGTTCATCCCTTTCATCAGAAGTAGCTCTGCAGTTAGCTTCTAACTGGACTTTCTCATCATAAAGTTGCTTGTATCTGATCTGTGATTTCTCCTTTTCTGATTTAATGAGATGTTTGTGCAGTTCATCTCTTTCTTGGGCAGATGCATTGCTGATGACTTGGCTGATAAAACAACCCTGTAACTGCTGTCTATCCTCAGTGATCATGATTCCGAGTCCTATGATGACAAGAAGAAGGGAAGCACACAAAAGCCCAAGGAACACCAGCAGCAGTTTGGAGAGTCCTGCCAGTGAAAAGGTAAATAATCAGTGACATGTCAACAGAACCGATAAAATAATACAGTCCAGATTTGCATATTATTATTATTATGATTATTATTATTATTATTATTATTATTATTATTATTATTTTATTTGCACAAATGTAGACTACTATATATTGGTGCTGCTGCGTTCTTTTCTCTCTCTAGAACATGAGCAAAATAGATTGAGTGAAACCTGCTCTAAAACCTGTGGATAGGACAATGGGTTAACAAGAGAAGACAGAATTGTCCAAAAAATTGGTATTTATTTACCCATGTATTGCCTATCCTGTGCAGGAGTTGAGTGATGAGCTCTTCTAAAAACCAAATGAGTGTATAATCCTTCATCTTCGTTAACAGCAGGTGATTTAAAAGTTCCGATGCTTTTGTAAAGAATCTCAGTTGTCATCATCTTACAGTATAGGTTATTCTATTGTCTCTAAACCAACAGCTATTGTGTTGATGCCCGGGGGCTTCCTGGAAAAGACACGTGTGACAGACTTCAAAAGTTATGCCATTTGTCACAAGACAAACAATTATAGGGGTTGAGTGTGGTCACACACAGCATGCAATAGTCAGACCAAACCCCTGCATGAGGTTAAGTCCAGTTATAAAATTATTTTGATGACACTTTTGATTTCATATGTAATTATAAAAGGCAAAGCCTATTGAAACTGTCAACCTTAAATCCACTATTATAAACATAAACAAGGCATTTTGATTTATTACTGATAGTGGTAGGCCTAACATGGTTTAACTGACTGATGCCTGCATAAATGTCAAACCACAAGAAGCTCTAACGGTATTTCAAAAATAGTCTAGCATTCTTTAAATGTTCCACCAACAATAATGCCCAAGACTGTTGCATGTTGCAGATAGCAATGCAATGCCTGAGTAAGGCCTGCCTACCAGTGTCTGACTGCAAAAAGCTTTAGAAGATTCAAACCACAAAGCTCTTAACCTGGTTAATTGACTGTGTCCTCACTGTTCAGTGTTTAAGTGAGAAACTTACAAAAACTTTCGACTTTTTAAACATGCCAATTTCAACAAAGTGCTCAATTAAACAAAGAGTCAGAGTGTCTCAAAATATGTACACAATAAATCCAAATAATCATATTTTCCCATATTTTTTTTTTTTTTTTTTTTTTTTACAACATATTGCTTACAAGGTCACGGTTTTCTGTACACTGAATAGGCTACAGAACATAATTCATTGGCATCTGAGTAGATTTCTTATTTTATAGTTTGTGTATGTTTTTCAGTGTTTTACTTCTGTGTTAGTAGTTATACATTATTCATTCATTCACTCATTCACTCACTCGCACATGCATTCACGAGCATGTGCACACTACACACGCACGCATGCATATTAACACAAACGTACACTGTAAAAAATATTGCACCAGTTTAACTTAAAAACATAAGTTGATTTGCTGCCTTAAAACTCTGAGTACAATTGAATTGGGTTTTTGAGTTAAGCTCTGGTTAAAAATAATGATCTCTAGTTGATTTAATGCAGGAGCATATATTGTCTCAACTTAAAAATGTAAGTTCAACAAACATACAACTTATTAGGATGCATTCATATGACTTTTACAAGTGAGTGGGCTGAAATTATTAATGATAGTTAAAAGTCTTGACATGTCTTTCCTATTTAACATAACATTTAAGTCTTCATTATTTTAACTCAAGAAAATGAACTGAGATGGACACTTGAAGTAAGTTTGTAAGTTGTAGTATTCTTTATTGCCTATTCATGTACAGCCTATTCAGGGCAATAGGAGGTGTAAATATACACCTAACATTAAACTCACATTAGTACAATGTAAACAACTCATGATTAAATTAAATAAATTAAATTCACATTAGTGCAATGTATAAAGCTAACAACAAACAACAAAAATACACAAAAAACATCAGAGTTCATAGACCTCTTCTGAAAACAGCCCGATGCTGAAGCGTCTGCTGAAGCTAATTCAGCATCAGTCACTCATGTACCCTTGTGTAGACTGGTATTGATGCCATTAGGTGCTGCATTGCTATTGGGTCCTCTTCTTCTGGGGAAGATGACAAAGAGTTCAGGTCCTGAAGTCTGTGACCTCCCGTCATCTGGCACTGAGGAGGGACTGTCCTGATGCAAGGGCTTGGCTTCTGCCTGAAAATCTTCTGTGAGAATCCAACAAAATGGGCCAGGGGTTATCATGTGTAGGGTAGACTGAGTACAGTTGAGACAGTTTTTGCTCTCTCCACTACGACTCAAATTTTCGTCACTAAAAACATATTGAAAACGAGTTATTTTTTAAATGGTGCATCCTATAAGTCTGCACTACTATAAAACCAAAATGCTATGTTGTTTATTTTTTTCACAATTAACTCTTAAAGACAAGGTGCATTTTATCTCAACTGTACCCATAGTTCTAAAGTATTGTGTACAGTTGAGACACAGCATGGCACATTGAGAATGCATAGGGCTGACAAGCCAAGATGGCTCATTTTTAAAATATGTAATTTTAGAGTTTCTTTTTAGTTAAATCCATACTTTTTCCTCTAGATCAGCTTTAGAAAAAGAGATACAACAGGCACATCAAGTTTGAAGAGGAAAAAAATAATTTTTCTTTGTTTTATCATCACTCATTTTATAAAATATTATATTATCTTTACAGCCATCATGTTAGAAACGTATATCCTTTAATAATATGTAGTTTAAATATGAAAAATGTTTTATTCTATTGACATTTGTGTTACATATTGCCTAAATTCTATCATAATAGACACAGATAAACAACATGCAATCCAATGGGAATTCATCCAGGGGACAGTTGAATCGTCATGTCTCAACTGTACCCTGCTGACCATCTTGCACATTTTTCTAAATAATGCAACCAGCTTGCATAATATGATTATATGAAATATGTCAATTTATAGAGCAGAGAATTGCCTTTTAAATGGTGTAAGATAAGTTCAACAGTCTAGCAGGAGTATTAAGATATTCACTTTGGAAGGGACATGGTTAAGTGAAATTCTCACTATGGTAAAAATACTTTCCCCAATATCTTTGGACTGGAGGTATGCACAATATCCAAATTTTCCATGATTAAAGAGGGTACTAATGCCCATGTGTGTAGCAAAAATCATAGTTCTATCTTGTTGTGCACGCAAGATATTAACAAGTCTCAACCGTACTCCTGTCTCAAATGTACTCAGTCTACCCTATCATTATTTCACTATTATCTCTAAAATAATAAAAGCTTATTGCTTAAACACCTGATTGTTACTTTACACAAAGGCATTGAGAACAGTGCTGGTAAATACTGGTGCTTCATTTTACTGCAAAATATCTTTTAACACTGCAGTTGCCCTGTTTGCTTGTTAGGGACTGTCATGCTGGAGATTCACCTTTGTCATGTTATTCCTGTGGCTGTTGGATCTTCCATCCGCCCCTGTAGGCTAGTCATAAGAGCAGGAAGGAGACTCAATCCTCTGTGGCCTGTCTGTTGGTAAAGTCCCAGGTTCTAGGTAAATGAGAGGTGAAAAAACATCTTTATCCACATTATTACACCTCTTAAGGCCTTACTACTGCCCAGTTGGCTATAGCCAGTAAGCAATTTAGAACTAGCAAGTAAGCTAAAGCTCGCTAACTAGCGGTGGTTAGGAGTAGCCTACTTACTAGCATGCTACCAGTAGCCTACAGGGAAGCTTTTCCCATGGACTAATGTTTTCTTACACAAAATGATACAGGCTACAGCTATTTGCCCATGGAAAAGATTGAAAATGCGGTCTGCAGCTGTAACTAACTTCGTTGTTATATTCAACCCTCATTTGAAAGCCAAATGCTAAGCTAAATGTTAGTGTCTCTGAGGTAGCCTATTCTGGAGTTAAACTTCGCTAACATGTTTATGTAGGCACATTAAATTACCAAAACAAGCAAAATGTTTCAGTTGAATGTCCATATCTCCAAATGAAAGCATTAACTTATTATCTTCGAAGGTTCTTGCTTTCTTTATGTCTTGACTTGGTAACTTTCAACTGTCTGATAGCTTCCTTCAAAATCAGCGAGCTTGAATCTGGCTCATATTACACAAATAGTATTCATCCGCCAGTTACTTTAATAATCTTTCATATCCTGCTGTAGGCCTACATTTGAAAAGGACAGGCTATGAAAATTAAAGCATCATTTTAGAAGCTGACTTGGAATTAAAGTCCAATACAGACAGTTTTTAAATTTATGGAGAAATGGATTTATTTATGGTGCATTTACACATTAGTAAAATGGCTGTAGTTCGACCTCAACTTAAAGCATTAAGTCAGAAGAACTTGCATTTAGTGTTGTTTAGTGTTGCACCCTCAAAATGTACATTTTGTTGAATTGACTTATAAACTAAATTTTAAACATTGAAAACTCATGATATTAAGTTGAAAAAGCATGAATTATGTTTGTGAGTTATTGTAAGTTAAAATTATATTTCACTTGAACTTTTTGACCATATCATTTTTTTCATATCAATATGCACTTACTGAGGAAAAACTGTAAAGGACACTTAGTAGGACTTACTTTACTGATGATTTAATACTAGGCCTATTTATTTCATGCTTTCATTCTTATATGTGCTCATCTCTCCATTTTCATCAAATTTACACATCTGTCTTTAGGCCTACTTGCATCCAGCCATGGACTGGCCATTGGGCATATAGGGCAATGCCCAGTGGGCCGACTGAAATTTTTGGGCTGGGGCTGTCATGATTTAGCCTACTCAGAATTTTATTGAAGTGTATTGGGCTAGTCAAGTGAAATCTCTCATGTCCATGCAATGTGTCCAACGTATAGTGTTATTTTAGCTTGTCATAAAGTTATTGCTGAATAACACCACACCAATTTGATAAGTTGGTTATTGGAATCGTCGCTTGAAAAAAAAAAAAAAGAAATGCAGAAATGCCCTCCATTGCTGTTAATTTACCTTCAGAGCATTTTTTTTGTTTGTTTGTTTTGTTTCATTTTTATTTCCCTTGCTCGCTCCATATTTTTCCAGAAAAAATCTGACAACCAACTACTCAAATTGGTGTGGCCTAAAATGAAATCATGGTGGGCCACCATGGCCAAAAATGTCCAGGCCACTTTTTGGTCCCAGTCCAGTTGGCCATTGATCACACCGCCGTGACTCCTCTCTAATGATGCTTTATTTATTGACCTTAAAATCCACAGTCTGAAAACAACAGACATGTATTGGAATTGTGTTGGACAAAGAAAGTTAGGAATGGACTGTAGCTTACCACAGTGAAATGAAGTTATGGCAAGTTCACACTTGCCGATTTTATTGCCGAGACGATTCCAAGGTCGCAGGATACTTGTGGGGAAACTCGGCAGTTGATCTGCGAGTGCAAGTCGTTGTGTGAATTACTCTCTGACACGATTTAGGGTAATTGTGGGCTTGATGAAATTGTCGAGGGACATTTGGCAAACTAGATATTTGAAGAAACCGCAAGCGATTCACAGGGCCACAGCCAATCAAGAAGCATGACTCTTGTCTTTAAATTTTCCAAACTCGGCTTCAAAAAAAAAAAAAAATAAACTTATTTAAAGTTGCACTTCTTCACCAAGCAATCATGTGAAGTTTACTTGCTAACAGAGGACAAAATTGGCTATCCAGACAACCTCGTGAATAATTCTAAAATATTTTTGCAGCAATAACGAGGTTGAAACAGTACAGACAGCATGAAAGCATAACAGTGGCAAAGAAATGAGTGGCAGACAAGCCTGTATAGTCTGTATGCTATTATGCACTTGTTTTGTTGTGTCATGACTAATATCGGGTAATCTGAACTTGGCTTTAAACTGATTTCCATTCACAATACAAGACCAGGAGGCAGTGAAAAGGCTGTGTTTTACAATCATTCTGTGAGAGAGAGGAGTTGTCTGTCCAGGATGGATATATGACGGCTAACATAAAAATGACAAGAGTCATATATGTATGTATAATCCATTTATTCAATAGGTAAAAACAGAAGTCCAAGGAATTCATCTTAAAATTCATTCTAAAAATATGAAAAAAACCTGAAGTGGCTATTTCATGATAGAAATCTTTAAAACAACCTATATATAGGGCATATGTAAAAGGTGAAATGAAAAGCAGTACACATATAATATCACAGACAGCCTTTAAAGAAATATTCCACCCTTTTATGAAAATTAGTGATTCATGCGTTTTCCTTTGGCAACCCCGATTTCAGCTTTAGCTTAGCATAGGCGCTGGAATGTAAAGTGGCCTGAGAGTTGTTAAGCTATAGTTAAAAAAAGGGTGAATAACTTTCACAAAAAGGTGGAATATGCCTTTAACCCAGGGCTTCTCACACTTTATTGGGACGCGGACCCCTCATGGAGCCAAAATATTTTCAAGGTTATTGCAACAAAATCTAGTTATTTGTTCTTTCAAATGCAACAGTTTTAAAGTGACAAACCACCATTTTGGGAAAAATGCTCATTTCCCATTTCCCCTGAAGTTAAATAGGCATGTAATTGCATTTGGCAAAATTTGACAGTGCAGAAGCAGTTTTCTAAAGACAAGTGTATGTTTTGTAGCATGAATATAGAAGCAAGAAACATAGTAGGCCAAACAAAAGTTATTTTTCTAAAAAAGACTGCAATGAATGCCATAAAATTACAGCTTCAAACTCATTTAGATGAAATACAAAGACTTATAATAGGCATACTGTGTATTATCCATCATGCCGTACAGCATGATTGCTCATTCCTCATTTAGGGCAGACAGAGGTGATGATGAGAGGGGAGGAGTTTTTACCTCCTTTATTAAGAAACGGGCTGAAGTATGGGTAGAGAGTCTCAGTGAAGGCAGCATTAGTATAAGAGTAGAGAAGAGACCAACTGTCTGCATCATAGAAGGAGACCAGACCTGCCTCATAATCCACAAACACCCCCACCTTCTGGGGCTTCTCTGGCAGGGAGAGGGGAACAGAGGGATCAGTTAGTGCCTCATACTTATTCCCATTTCTCAGCCAGATTGTCCAGAATCCGATTTTAGGACTGAGGTTTATCTCCCCCTTTCTGCTAATGGACTCTCTGGCCACTCCTAAGTCCCAGTCAGTCTTCCCTTGACCTGAACCTCATAGTAGAATCTGCCAGAGGAGAAACCCTGTTTTCCCAAGACACATACAACATAACCAAACCTCTTTGGGTTGTCAGAGACATTCTGTGTAGTGTCTCCATGACTCACTTGTTTCCCATCAGCAGACAGGATGGGTTCGGCATGTGCTGTGTCAGGATCCAGAGTCACATCAACTATAACAGAGAAATAGAGGCAATGTAGTTAAAAACTGATTGTTTAGTGTGAAGGAAAATGATCCATAACAAATGTTTGACGTGTATTAGAGAAACTGTGTCACTTATGTGTAACCATTTGTGTTCCTCATTATCATGCACTATTTAACAATATTTTCCATAACCATACCTATGTATGTATCTTTATAACCATACTGTATACTGTAGTTTATACAGGGTTTTGATGTGGAACTGGAGTAGGCCAGTTCTTGAGTTCGAATCCAGGCAGGAATGCTTTGCTGACAGTTTGATTTTAAATCAGGAATTATAATATGACTCTTACAGGAATAACCGGAGTGGGGCAACTCCAACAATAGTGCTATTATTAGCTAGCCATAGCAAAGTCCTTCTAAGGCAAGTCACATCACTCGGCCGCCATATTGGATACGCCTTCGGGCAGCTATTTGGGCTTAACAAGACCAGACCCTCCAAAATGAATGGGGAAATATCCATAAGTACAGATTGGCTGGTCGTATGGACTTTAAAAGGTGTGAATCCTTGTTTAAATCTGAGTTGAACAGTGCCAAAAATTACCAGACAGACGCTAAAACAAAGCTCAAAAGACGTTATTTGAAACGGCAAATTGCTTACTGCACCTGCGCTGACAATCGCGGCATGGCTATCACCATAGTGACGGAGGTAGTAAACAAAAAAGCTAATCGTCAGTCAAACAGCGTTCAGCAACACGATTGGCTATTTCCACCGTAAGGCAGGACTTCCAGTTTCTCTACTCCGCCATCTTTGCGTTACGAACAGCCGTAGTGCATTTCAATGGGAGGACTTCTGAAGTGATTTGTCTCCTCCTATAAATGTCTCTGGCCATAGACACGCCGTCTGCTGGCTTTGCTCATTTCATTTCGTTCTTCCAGTCAGTCAGGGAGAGTACGATTGACTTTCTTTTTCATCGATACAGATCAGGCCAAATTCAGCAGAGAGAGTGAGAAACTGAAGCCATGATATTGTGCCCAGACATCACTAATCTCGAGTTAAGATAAGAAAAAACAATTTATATGCGTTTTTAAACAAACCGTGGCAAAATGTTGCAAAACATTGCATAGTGCATGGCGCCCTCTAGAGAGGAAACGATTGCCAATGGAGATATTTCAGATGCTTTGCACGAAGTGAAACGATGTGAAAGTGGATGATCATATCAGGCTAATTGTTAGCCAACAAGGTTTCGTTTTAACATGCTCCATTCTGTTAGTGTCAGCCGCCGTTTCACAAACTCAGCCTACGTTGCATGAAATTCTCTGTTTTATTACAACTGATACATGACTAAATAAAGTGACAATGGATGATGATGATGATGGTAATTATTATTTGACAAGTGACAACAGAGTACATTTTGGCACTGATTCTTCAGGGAAAGTCTGAAGAAAGGGGCGAGGACTCTTGAATTTTGTATTTTCAAATGCTTAGTTTGCTTGAACCATTTTTCCAGAACTTCTTACCCCTAGAAAATGCAAAAGATGTTTTAAAGAAATTCATCTGCATTACTTACCAGCATGGCATTTCACCTTCATCATAGATTCTGGTTAAAAAAGAGAGGGAGAGAGAGAAGCTTAAAGCAATATACTGGAGTAAGTTTAAGCATAGTCCTGCTGCATGAGCCTTCTAACAGCAATATACTTCGCATGAAATTAAAGATTTTCGAACAGCACAGACCTAACGCGAACGCGAAACACTTTACATTGAGTCAATGTAACCTCAGATCTTACTTTCGGTTTCCAACAGTCACGTCCCATTGATTCAGTGTAAAGTGCCTGTTCGCTTCTGCGTTCGGTCTGTGCTGTACCAAATTATTTTGGTCCACTCGCTAACTAGCGCATTTAGCAAGCTCTTTCAACAGGGCTATGCTTGAATTCACTCCGGTACTCTCCTTTAAGCATTAGTTCAGATGACTTTTTTTTTTTTTTACTGATGACCAACACTAGTTCTGTCTTTAAAGTATAAGTAGAAAACAAGAAAACAATTTATGTTATCACGTCCGTGCTCGTCCATTCAACCATTTAAACTAAGCCTGTCGTGCATTGTGGAGGGGATACCAGTTTGCTGTTGATCCTCCATGTTGCCTTGGTTTTGTCCAACTGTTTAAATTTGTTTGTTTGTTTGTTTGTTTTGTTTTCCTTTTTGTTTTCCCTTTTGTTTGTGACTGTGCGTATGTGTGTGTGTGTGTGTGTGTGAGCGTATGTGTGTGTGTGTGCAGGGCCGTCGCAACAGGCTAGGCAAACCAGGCCCAGGCTGAAAGGGGCCCCCAAGATTGTTTAATCATTTTAGAAGTTTGGTTGGTGGTGTCTTTCAACAAATAACAACTTTGGACAGAAGGTAGACAAATGCATGTTCAACACCAATAATGATATGAAAGATGGGTAAGGTACCATCATAAGACTGACATGACACTGTCATTTACTATGACATGTCATTGTCAAGAATCTGCCATAAACTTCATAAACCTGTGATGACTTCTGACATACCTTAACCCTAACCCTAACTATGACAAATACGGGATAACACTTAATGACAGAAGTCATGACAGGTGTATATAGTTTATGACAGATTCATGACAACATCATATCATAGTTTATGACAGTGTCATGTACATCTCATGACGATACCTTCAAATAAAGTGTAACCGAAAGGGTAAGAAGATTATAACAATGTGGTTTGTGTAGGTGTGTAATATGGTAGGTTAAAGGCTTCCATATCCTGTTTGCTTGGGCCCCCTAAGTACCTTGAAACAGCCCTGTGTGTGTGTGTGTGTGCTTGTGCGTGTGCATCTGCCTGAGACCCTCAACCAATTTTGTGTTCTGCTCTTGTCGTGTGTCTAGGAGCTGAGTGCTGGCAGTGGGGCAGCGTCTTCCAGGTGGTGGGCCTTCTCTGTGTGTAGTGTGGGTGTTCTCACTGTGTCACCAGTTTCTATGCCGTGAGTGTGTGTGTGTTTGGTGATCGAGCATGTGTGCCTGGGGTGGATTCTTGGATGTTTATACTGAATCACTGGACGCCCACCAGTAAGCCTCAGCACAACGTTGTGTGAGTGTATGTGCGTGTGAGGTATATGTGTGTGCATGTGGACATACAACTCTGTGTCGGTTTAAATGTTACCCACCCATACATGAAATATATATATATATATATGGGCAATTCCACGAAAAAGTAAACCTCACCTTAAAACTTTAAGTCTCACCTACATGGACATACAAATTCTTTCAGAAAACTTCCAATACAAAAAAGTATTGTCTCGATGTAAATATTCAACTGAGCAAGTTTCGAAAGGATATCTGTTTGTTAAAATTTTTACCCTATTCAGCTATAATGTAAGTCTATGGAGGGGCTTATAATGGGCATAAGTGGGTGATAACACACACAAAGCTGCAATACTATCAGTTATTTTTCATTGTTATATTACTATTTATCTTGTTACAGGTTAAAATCCACCGTTCACAATTGTTTTGTATCGTTTTGGAGGGTTTTTCCAGACGTCACGTCCATAACGTCACATCCATAACGCCATGTCTCCCAATGAAAACCAACTTTTTTTACATTTACATTTGAAATTAAGTCTTTCTCTGTCTTTACTGAGGTGTCCTGTTTGGTATGAATGTAGTAATATTTACATTTCTCTAGAAATTTCACACACTTCACAGCAAAAACTACGCTCTCTCAAAAGTTTGTCCGTTTTTCGTCACGTCCATAACGCAAATTGAAAGGCTCATATTCTTATGATGCAAATCATGATATTATTTTTTTCTGTTTGCCTGTATTTAGCCATGGAGTTTGCAGAAGAATATGAAAAAAATTTGTGAAATACTGCTAGGTTTGCAGAGGTTATCTGGCCTTTTGTTCATCAATAATGCACGAAAATGTCACGTCCATAACGCTGGAATTGCCCATATATATATATATATATATATATATATATATATATATATATATATATATATATATATATATATATACTGTATATATATACAGTATTGGTTGCTAGGTAACGGGTACGCTGGCGAGTCGCCGCTCCGTTTAGCTCCCTTGTTTTTGTTTAGTTTTTCATTGTTTTTGTCATTTTAATGTCACGTCCTTTTTTGTTTATACGTCTATTTGTCCGTTTTAAGTTATTCGCTATGTCTACATGTGATTTCGGTTCGTTTTGGTTCATATTTAGTCCATATCAAGCTCTTCACTGTTCATAGGAATAATAGCCTACTTCCCTGCTGGGCTGGATGCTAGCTAGCTTGACCATGCTAGTAAGTTTTGATCACTCATTCAGAACAAGGACGATGTGTGGCTGCAACTTTTCCAGTACTTGGACTGTGAGATCACCCAGGTCTGTGCCAATAGCGATTAGATCTGCTACCACAACTCCACGGAGATGTTTTGTGCTGCTAGCTGTCGTCGCTAACTGTCCGGGGAAGGAGGATAAATAACCTGAGCTGCTGGAAGGACAGCTGTGAACCGCTGTGTGCATCCAGAGCATCCAACAACAGGTCTTTTTGAAGACCGTCTGGTCTGATGATTGCCAATCCATGAGCGTCAGCCAGCTGGATTTATGAGAAGGACACAGCGGTCATTGGATTCTGTTCAGCTGATATGGACTTCATTTTGGACTTGATATGGACTTCATTTGTTGTTTATTTGTTTCATGTTTTTCCGTTTTTAATTTAATTCCTATCAGGGCATTGCTGTAAAAGAGCCCAGAGCTCAGTCAAGTTCCCCTGAATAAAGAATGGTTGATGATGATGATGATGATGATGATATACCATATTATTCTTTTCTGACTGATAAATTATAGTTTACTGTGATTTCTTTCATTCAAACCTATTGTAGTGAGTCCTATCAAGTGTGCAGTGTTTTGACAGCTTTTAGAGTGCCATTTCTTACTGTTGATTATTAATAAATTTTAATTTGTATTAATAAAGTACTTGTAATTTCTTGTATGGAATCACGTCTCTGCCACTCAGTACACAAACCTAATTGGCTTAGTTAATAGGAGTTTGGTGGTTACTGTTCCTACATTCCACCTGGGGGTGGCGTAGTCGACCTCAATTACTGCCACTACTACATGTGTACCACAACAGGTTTGATTTTTAAAAGAAGACACTGGATAACCATAGATACAATTTGCCAATTCTTATACGCCTACGAACAAATCCTGAGAAACATAATTGCTGCACATTTTCTAGGGCCTTAGTATAAGATGTCCTACTACAATGAAGTTGAAAATAGTATTCATGGATATATGGACAAGTTCCATGACTGAAGAACATCTACACGTACATCTACACAAAAAACTATGCTTTCAAAAGGTAAATGACATGGATTATACGCTACATAGCCATTAATCTGAGGATTTGCTGTACAGGCCACTTTTCCCCACTCACTTTTGGGCCAAATTATTTTGGTGCCAACTGCAGGAGCCTAGCTTTCTCACACTTTTGAAATCTTGATAAATATCAGTTCGTCACTTAACAACCTCAACTGCCACATTGGGTACAGTGGACCAAGAGAGCACAAGATGCAGCATGATGTACTATCGCTTGTGCACACGTTGCTGTTACTCCATCTCCACGCATTTTTAACTCGGTTATCAGCTGACCTTGCAAAAATCCAGTACCACTTCTGTTTACCGTATGCCAGTCAAGGGTTTCTAAAGACTAACTTGCCACATCACAACTTACATACATACGTATGTAGTGCAAAAAAATAGTATAGTATACACATGAGCTCAGATTAGATTACATCAGATAAAACGCCCGCTAAGAAAGATGGCCAGTCTGTCTATTCAGAAAGCATTGTGATGCAAAAGATGAGTCTTGGTTTGCTCTGTGGATTTCTCCTTCAAGCAGTCTTTATCTCCCTTCAGAACGCCATTATCTTCTCTGATTGGCTGCTAGGTGACCATTATTTCCAGATAACTGGCTACTTTGAAAGTAGTTCCAAAAAATAACTCATCTGATAGCTGATTACCGTTCCATACGAATGCCTTTTAGAATGGTAACTATAACAACAATAAGCAGCCTTGTAGATCTACTTTCAACTGAAAATAGTACCCAAACCGAACAGGTTAACTTCTTTTAAATTTGAGTTGCATGTTTCTTTTACGTTTTATACGCTTCTTTAAATATACGAGAGATAAATAGAAACGGGAGATAAGCGGATAACGGCCAACGAGGTGACCAGTTCTTCATTAATAATTGGCGTGGCGGAATAACTCTGTGTCTGCGCTGCGTGCGTCGGCGGAGTTCTAGATTCCACCTCGCCAATTATTAATGAAGAACTGGTCACCTCGTCGGCCATTATCCCTTACATACTCACAAGTCACAACAAGGATAATGTGAATGAGTTTGCTAAAATATTGATAGGGACAGTTCTGTCATGGGAATGACATGTCACGCTTGCATTTGACATGTTTTTTTTTTTTTTTTGTCTTGTCTTGTTTATCCAGTATAATCTTCAATGACATTCAAAGAGATTCAGAGACAGCATTCACATGTGGTAAAATACTCCATCCAAACAACAGACGACAATAAATGAAACTACAATGACATGTTGAACAAATTACTTACCAAGTTTTTCAAGACGCCTCTGTAGTTCATCTCTCTCAGCAGTCATGGTCCTGAAGTTGGTCTCTAGCTGGGATTTCTCAGCAGTCAGAGTGGAGCTCCTTGTCTGTAACTGTTTATTCTCTCTAATCAAGTTATTATTACGGGCCTCTAAGTCTTTTATCATGTTGGTCTGATTAGTTTCTAGTTGCTTATATTCATGCATGACTAAGTCGTTCTCATTGGTTAAGTTGTACCTGAGTTGTAACTGTCTTGCCATGATTCTCAGTCCTATGATGGCAGCCAAGAGGAGAACACACAGCAGCCCCAGAGACACCACAGCCAACTTGTAGCAACCTGAGGAGAATATACCAGACTTTAATTAGAACAATAAGATGATATGTAACGCAACTTTCAGAACAATGGACTGCACACTTACCATGATTATGACCTCCTGGACTATCCTTTTTCAGTTGCACTTTTTGCCTAGAACTGTTCCAAACTACATTTGCATATTTAGATTCGGTACCTGATACAGTACCAGGATTTGCGTTATTAAAAGTATCATCTGGCTCTTCATAAATACTTTCAGACATGTTTGTCTCTCTGATATTTGCTAAGAGTGGAGTATGAACCTGCAGCCCAGTTAAAAGTGAGTGTGCACTCAATCTGTTCTCACAGACTACAGAGACGTACGATAACGCCACCTCATATCTCGTAACTTGGTAATATCAGAGAGGCTGGCTGAAAGAGGAAGTCAAAGAGTTGCAAAATGAGATGCAAAGATAAATGTTTGCTTACTTTCTGAAGAAATGAGTCAAAAGAATAGCTATTCATTAAATTCCCATC
Organism: Sardinella longiceps; assembly: GCA_027497455.2. NCBI lineage: Eukaryota > Metazoa > Chordata > Actinopteri > Clupeiformes > Clupeidae > Sardinella > Sardinella longiceps. Next base: position 21,150 of record JAODXP020000130.1, read on the forward strand.
CTCATTCATTACATTTCCATATACTTATTGTGGAGCCCATACTGTAAGCTCCTCTCCATTAGCTCCTCTCCTCAGAATGAAAAAAAAGGTTTTTGCCAGTGTAGGATCAATGGTCGAATGGATCTTTACCCAGATAACGGTTATGGAGATACAGCCTGTGTCACACCCAAATAAACCCAAATAAATGGTACTCAGTGTGGTCTAGGTGTGTGTGTGTGTCTGTGTGTGTGCGTGTGTGTGTTGTGTGTGAGTGTGTGTCATACTTAGGACCTGAAATAACGATGGTACATGGCCTCCAGTGTCACAGATGCCAAACTATAACCTTTGAGAAATGGAATGGTAGAGAGCCCTTCCTCCTGACACTTGGAGAGCCATGCTAGTCACATGACTGGCTCTCTGGGCTTTTCAGTCCACTGGCTTGTGCACTCCAAATCCCATGTTCATGTGAGGTCATCGGTTTGAGGCTGGGTCTGGACATAATGGTCCTTGGTAATGGTCTGCATATTATAGGCATGATGAAATAAATCATCTTATTTAGTGTCAGTGATTTTAAATTCACCCAAGCTACAATGAAGTCATATATGGTCTTTGGTATTTTTTACCCTCAATGGTGCCTTCCAGGCAGCGCTGCCTTTAAGGCACTAATCCTTTCAGTTTAGGGTTAGGATGATGGTTGAGGGGGTTAGGGTTAGGAATAGAGTTAAGATTGTGCCTTTTAGGCTGTTTTTGTTTTTGGATTCATCCTTATGTTGTGTGAAGTTAAACACCTGGAACCTGATGTTGAATTGCAATTTACCTACAGTCATCTGGCATAGATTCATATATATTTCACACATTCATTCTTACATGCTCATATTTATGTTTACAATCTTCATACTCCTGTCCTTACATGCGTGTAATAATTTTGTAAACCCATTGGTTCTCAAAATGTGGAGTGAGCCCCCTCTAGTGGGGAGTAGAAACATGGCAGGTGAGGCATGATATTGAAATGCAAATCCATTTATTGACCATGCACATCAGTCACACAATAGAAACAACCTTCAGTTGTTTTTTTTTGTTTGTTTATTTTTCACTGGTGTACAATCAAAATAAGCAAACACTGTAGTAACAAACATTGTAAATAGGTCATGACCAGTATTGTCCTTTGATATCAAACCTACCGTACGTCACCAATCTTGGCAATATTGTGTGTGCATTATATGTGGATATCTAAAAAGGCCACAAGATGATTGTGTTAATTTGGTCCAGTCAAAAATGTAGACTACTGTACAGTACATGTCCCTGCAGTGCTGAGAAGTACAGAGGTCATATCTATGCACATGGTAAAACCCAATCAAGGAATACATATTCAGGCTGCTTACTGAAGTGGATATTTCATGCTACAAATAAGTGTACTGTACATGTAAAAGATGAGGAGTAAAATGAGTACTGGTTTGTGGGAGTATTTCACACACACACACACACACACACACACACACACACACACACACACACACACACACACACACACACACACACACACACACAATGCACATTCCTTTGCTGTCAGTTCTTTAGAGAAGATCATTTCATAGCCACAGCTATGGACACATTTGATATGGAACCAGAATAATGACATCAGATGGTTGCAGGCAGCTGCAGTAAGTGAGGAGTGAGGCTTCCCTCCCCAAGCCTCTGGTTTTACATGAACAACTCTCAGGAGAGATCATGTCATTGATGAAGCTGTATGAGGGTCAAGGACTAGTAGCCTGGGCCAAAACAACCTAAACAACCTCATGATTGCCTGTCTTACACTTCTATACAGAACAGAGTGATGGTACGGGTGGACTGTGTACATACAACCAAGAGCTGACTGGCTCACAGTAGCCCATGTCATCTCTCAGAGTTTCTGTATGAAGTTATTCATTCGAGAATTATTCAACCCATATCATAATTTATATTCAAAAACTAACTTAGGTCCTACTTACTATGAAGCTCCTACTAAGCTGTACTAATACTGTAGGCTACAAATGCTTACTTAATGATCTACTATGGCTAGAATAAGGTCATGCATAATAAGGTATTAATAAGTGATTTGTATTGACTAACAAATGGCTCATATGCTATTAATTTGTAGTTGACTAATGACTAGTTAGTTAATGCCGAATGTGTATACTAATAGAAAGTACCAAAAAAGAGTTACCAAAAAAAAAAAAAAAAAAAATAGCAATTGCATCTGTATTACCTACCAGCATGGCATTTCACTTGCATCATAGATTCTGGTAAAGAAAGAGAGAGAAAGAGAGATTTAATGTGTGATTTTACAGTATTTTTTATGCTTAGCTGTAACACTGCAAGGTCATCTGTTTCTGAGCCTCATTTTCTCCTCCTGGTTCTTGTTCCCATCTCTGTCTCTGCCTGACGATTCTGTGCTGTTGCCTGCTGACTGTTTGCCCTGCCTGTTTATGTGTTGTTGTTGTCTTCCTGCAGTTCTATTGTACTGCACACAGTGCTGTTGTCACATTGCTATCATTCTGAAGCATTATTGGGTAACACTTTACACCAGGCATGGACTGGCCATAGGGCATACAGGGCAATGCCCGGTGGGCTGATGGTCATATTTGGGATGGGGCTGTCATTTACTCATAATTTTCATGAAGGATATTGGGTTAGTTTAATTAAATCTCTCATAATCATGCAACTTGTCCAACTTTAAGTGTTATTTTAGCTAACCAAAACTATATTATTATTGAATAATCATACTAGGCTGTTTTTTGGTTCCAGTCCGGCCCTGCTTTACTAAGACAGGGATTCCAGAAGTTGTGGTAGGTGTGGCCAATATAGGGACCCAACGTGGACCTGAGGGCCACCAAAGTATAGCGGTGGGGGGAAAAAATGAGGGGGAAATAAATATTTTGTAATCATTTTATGTTGCATCTGTAAAGTTCACATTTATCACAATAAATAAGTGATGCTGCTTAACACCATTAAAAGGAAATTCATTCTTTCAAAACAATCATCAGTTTTAACAGCTATTATCAGATGTTATTGCCAGCCACCAGAAATATTTTCGCAGGCCGCCCGCCATTCGCCCCCGGGCCGTACTTTGAGAACGTATGCACTAAGGATGATGGTGGGGTGGAGAGTGAGGGAATGGATGAATGAGCCAATTACAGGGAGGGGTGGATGATTAGGAGGCCAGATTGGGACTTTAGCCAGGACACCGGGAGACTCCCTATACTCTTTTTGCGGCAAGTGTCATGGGATCTTTTATGACCACTGTGAGTCAGGACCTCGGTTTAACGTCTCATACATCTTCCCCTCCTGGTTACAGTGGTTACAGGTACAGAACACAAAATACAGGTAATTTGTATTTCAGTTTTTATTGAGATGTTTTATAACAATCAGAGGTGTCATTTTTTCCTTTTTTTCTATAAGTTATAGAGTAGGCTACATAAAGTTTTTGAAACAATAAAATGTCTCCATTTAACTTTCACATCCTCTTGCATGGATTTTTCTAAAATTAGAAATAAGAAGTGTTCCACAAGTAGCTCTGTAAGCATAAATACAGCAGAAGAGGAAGATTGTAAATCAAATGGAACTGTAAGTGAGTTCCAATTTCATTTGTATTGGCTGCCAATTTGCTATTTTATGCTGATGTTCTATTACCTTTTTCCCCTCTCATCAACATTACTCAGTAACTTCAATTAAATGGACTATGGGTTGGGTAGGTGGTGCTTAAATAAACTTTCACAGAACACCTGACAGGTACGTAAGGGGCGGTGACCGAATGGCACCCTTGGTTTGCCATATTGACTCTGAAGAAGACGTGACAACGTCGAAACGTTAGTCTTGGCACTTGCCCAATAAAACAGTTATTTTTCCACATCTGATGATGCTCCGGTGATTCTCTTCCTTGCATCAAATGTAGTCCATTTACATCTTCCCCTACTGGTTGTAAATCAAATGGAACTGTGAGTGAGTTCAAATTTCATTAGTATTGGCTGCCAATTTGCTATTTGATGTTGATGTATTACCTTCCCACCCCCCAATCAACATTACTCAGTAACTTCAATTAAATGGACTATGGGTTGTTCATACTGGATACTAGGCCTACAAGAAATCGGTCTTTGGCCTCTCTTTACTTTTATCCAATGTTTCATGAAAACTTAAAATAATAAAAAAGCCCTGCCAATGTAGGCGTAAAAAGAGACCATTCCATTACTTTTAGGCTATCCCTCACAAACCCCCTTCACCAAAACACTCAGACAAACACACAGATACACACACACACAAAACCTTTATTCATTCGCTAATTAATTTATATATGTACAATTTAATAATAATAATATTTTCCAAATATCAACGCAGGTTTGTCTCACTTGATGTAGATTATATCCTTAACTATTCATCCTGGACACTGTTGTTTATGATTAAAAAATAATCCCTCAGTAATTGGATATTCACTACAATACACACTGCTACAAGGAGGAGGATGTAGTAAACCATAAAAAATAGATATGTCTAACCTAAAGTCTAGATTTGAGCACAGCAAGCAAGAAATGACTAGCCTGTTTCATTTTAAATGTTAAGGCATGCTGTTCACAGAACACTGTGAAATAGGTAGGCTACAGAAATTATTTTCAGTTGCTATAGATATCCTAACTGGTTGCAAATTTTCCTAATCTAATTATATATTCAGGCACATGAAAAAAATAGCTATTTTGAGAGTAATGTATCAAAATGTGCAGCTTGTCATACTCCTGACATGCACTTAACTACAGGTTGGATGATTATTGGAGCTAAATCCTCCCCAACAAAGAAATATGGATAAATCCTCTCGTTGAAGTTGGTATTTGTAAAATTATACAGATGACACCAACAGTCTGCATCATAGAAGGAGACCAGACCTGCCTCATAATCCACAAACACCCCCACCCTCTGGGGCTTCTCTTCTTTGGAAAATGCCTTGCTAACAGTCCCATTTCTCAGCGAGATTGTCCAGTATCCATTCTCAGGACCCAGTGTTATCTTGTCATTCCGGTTAATGGACTCTCTTGCCACTCCAACATCCCAATCACTTTTCCCATGAACTTGAACTTCATAGTAGAATTTTCCAGAGGAGAAACCCTGTTTCCCCAGAACACAAGTATGAGTCCAAAACCTCTTAGAGGTTTTCAGGATTCCAGATCTTCTATCGCCAACTTCTGCTTGTTTTCCATCAGCTGAGAGAGTTAGTTTGGGATGTGCTGTGTCAGGATCCAAAGTCACACCAACTTGGACGGAAAAAAGTTTAAAATGTATGTGAGGTCTTTTCATGCATGCATTTCCTATTCAACAGATGTAAAGCTGTAGCCATACTTTCTATATTGAACACCAGTTATGCGAAGTATAGAGAAAAGTAAAATATTTTATATTCAATTCATACCAATTCACTAATTGTAAGGCCTAACACAAAAAGTCTTGAAAGGATGAGCGGATCCCCACTGATTATATGGCTACAACCTAATAAATACTGTAGGTATACTGTATAGTTACTGCAGCATTCATCACATTTTGAGAAAATGCATGTACAGTAATTGTTGTCTGTCCCCTATAGTATTGGGCAGCAAATAAAATAAATAAATAAATAAATAAATAAATAAAATAATAAATAAAAAAAAAAGAAATTTGATTAAAATTGGCAGACACGTCATCCCTAAGTGATAATGCACTGAAGGAGAGCTATAGAGATCAGGAATAGCTAATGCCCCATTTTATGATCTCCCTTTTTCCTAGCCTGACACGCCAGACTATATCATAAGAATGTATAGTCTGAAGACCACTGATAGACCTCAATGGAGGGGCGGGTGATTGCGTTGTCTTTCAAACTGCCTCTCCACGTAATAGGCTAGCGTTCCGGCCAGTGGTACCAGCTGGTATATCAAACCTTTCCCGTAGCCCGTCGGTAACACGGCAAAGACATATTTTTTCAGAACGAAAGACTTCAGTGCACTTCAGAAACTTTGTTTCACTTTCAAAGAAAATTACAAGTGCAATTCGTCCAAAACTAAAGCCAAAGACGAATCTCTACATACGGCTCTGGTTTAAGCAGGACTGTCGTCATCGTACAAAGCCCGCCTTACGATTTCCTGTACACATACCGCGCTGTGATTGGTTATCCGCCGCCAGAGGAACGATTACAACGGGTTTCTATCAGGGGTCTCTAGATGTATCTGCTGTGCAAATTCAAATTTGCTACCGCTAGGGGTATGTCTAGAGTTCTAGGCTACTTTTTCCCTGGAAAATCACAAAACCATACCACGACCTAGCCTGGGAATTCCCATGCTCCTTTGAGCGCTTATTTCATTTCACTCTGCAAAGCAGCATGGTGACCATGGCCGATTTTCTCGCCTGCTTTCAGTATCCAATCACAGAACAAAAAGGGACTAGTACGACCCCCAATTGCATTTTACGTCACGTGGTGGCTCTGGTATTGGCTCTGAGCTATTTACAGTACAGGCGCTATGATGGACATTCGTAGCGCCCAATAAACGGCTCTGGACATTCATAAATGATGCTTCCGCTATGAGAGATGCAATAGTTAGGTCTCCACACTAAATATCAATTTTGATTTTAGTTTGGCATTCGCCAGGCTAAAAGAAACTGTTATACAGTATATACTGTACAGGGGGCACACACATTGTACGGTTGCACCCAGTCCAAAAACAATACTACAATACAAAAACATGGGAACAGTGAGGTGTGTGATTGTGTAGGAGTGCAGACGCGTCATTAGACCTGGCCATTCGATTTGAGGCTAAAGCCCTGGATCTCTGTAGCCTGGTGGTATTTTATTTTCTATAAGTGATATTTAGTCTGGAGACCTACCTATTGCTTTTCTCGTAGCGTCCTTTTCTCAAAGCGTCATTTACGATTGTTCAGAACCGATTATTGGGTGCTACGAATGTCTATCATAGCGTCTTTGGCCATGGTAACCAGGGTAACCATGCTACTTTGCAGAGTGAAAAGAAATTGAGCGCGCAAAGGAGCATGGGAACTCCCAGGCTAGGGTCTCTGTGCCATCAAGTTAAAAAAAAAAAAAAAATGACTGGCTCCATTCCGACATTCCCATTCCCATTCCGTAGCGGACTAGCATGACCCCATAGCAAATAAGTAGGGAAGACAATACATTATATCTGTAGGGCAATGAGAGAAAAAAGCAATTGTTCTGCCTATATTTCTAAGTAAATATACAAATACTACCAATATTTGTTCAAATATACTGTAGATAAATTGTGAGCCTTTTGTGGAACCATCAAGTTGGTAGAGTCCTGTATAGGGGTCTTCAGAGAACCTACAGGTTTGGTACCCGTAGCCCCAAGTTGGGTACCTGACCGCTTTCTATCTATCGTCTATACAGTATAAATAATTGTTCAGCTAAATAACTGTTTCTCTGATGAGAAGCAATGCTTACTAATCTTTCAAAAAGTTAGAAACATGTCCGGATATATCTGGACATATCATGTTTATGCATTTTTTTTACGTTATATTCTGCCTACCTGTCGACATCACTGCCCTTCCCCACATGAAGGGGATTTATATGAAATTTTTCCTACATGTTGTATAAGAATCTTGTATTTTATAGGGGGCTCAAACCTCATACAAAATCCATATAAAATGCATAATGTGAAACTTGATTTTACAATGTTTTTTTATGTTGTATAAGAATCTTATATGGGGTTTATAGGGGACTCAGACCACATGCAAAATCCATATAAAATCCATATAATGTGAAACTTATATAACTTTGCACCATGTAAGAATTGTAGATGACATGTCCCATGTGACAAAGACTTATATAAACTTTACAATGTTTTTAGGCCTATGTTGTATAAGAATCTCAGGGTTTGTAGGGCAGTCAAACTAAATGCAAAATACATATAAATTGCAGATAAGCTACTGTATGAAGCTTATATAACTTCCTATATGGAAAAGTTTTATCTAAACTTTGCAATGTTTCTATATGTTTTATGTTTATGTGATTCACACATTGGTGAAATTAAAGGAATACTTTTTTTTTAACTAAAAGGTTGACGGTTTGAATCCCGTCCAATGCATCATCAAAAAAATCAGTAGGCCGACTCTCCAGCAGGCAGCCCTCTATACCAGAACTGTGAACACAGGTTGTGCACATCTACAAAACATCTGTACAAGGAAGACACTCCACAGCATACGAAACGTGTCATAAGTAGTAGAAGTTTTAGTAGGCTACCATTAGTAATAGGTTGCTTTTATCATGTTGACATATGTTATATTACCATGTGCTATTAGACAGTGGCACAGCAAAAATAGGCCTACCAGTTGAAATATAAAAATGAATCACTTAATTCTAGCAGAAGTACTGAAGTGAAATTATAAGATTATAACGATTAGTCCTTACTTCTACACAGTATCACATTTCATCATTCAACTGTTATGACAGATTTAAAATGAAAAAAGGGGGAAAGCAATTAATTTGTTTACATACCAGCATAGCGTTTAATCTGCTTCATTGATTGTGACTCTGAACGGAATAAGAAAGAAAATGCTTATCTAGAGGACATTTTCACTGCAGATTTGTCAACAGCAAACATGTTCAGTTTACCTTTATTTTACATGCTTGGGATTGGACATAATAACTGTTCTTAAGTATTAGTTACTCTGGGTACATCATCATCATGAGTCATGATTAATTAGCATGAGTCATGATTAATTAGCATGATCATGATGAATTCATCATGTTTGTGCCCCCTCAACTAAAGTGTTGACATGGTTAAATTGGTCAAATTTAGTTGACGTGTGGGATAGATATGAGGAACTAGGCCAAAGTAGGCTAAATAAGTACCTTTATTATATCAAATTATATCAAATTCTTTTGAACAAAACATCATGATCATGTGTAATTAGTCATGACTCATGATGATGTACCCAGAGTAATTAATGCTTAAGATCATCTGCTATTTCAGCAGGAGGTCATTAATGATAAACAATGAATTCATGCTAATACCTGATGAATCATTAGATATTCAGAGATGAAGTAATGCATGAATCACAAATGAATCATGAATGAAATCATGCATGAATTAATGATCATTCATGTACCCTTACCGCAAAGTGTTACCAATTTTTTGAAGTATTTTGGATATAAAAGGAAGGTTAGATATAGGTCTGTAATTAGCCAGAACATCAGGGTCAAGGTTAAGTTTTTTAACAGATGGCTTGAATGACTGATGTATTGAAAGGACTACATGTCACACTAAGAGTGAGCTATTTATACTTTCAATTGATGTCTCAGCATGGACGTCGTTAGGTCCATTTTTGGGGGCTCAAGCCCCCCTAAATTTCCCCCAAGCCCCCTAAGGCTGGGCAGATGATTTTCATTGTAAATTACATCCATTCTTAGCGGTTATATTACTCGCGGAGTTAACGTCAGATACGCGATCTCCATCGGATTCAGTAAGCAAGCTCCAAGCTGTCCAATGGTACTAGACACTAATTACGGTCCACGAGCAACATCACTTTGAGTGCAAGTTAAATTTCTTAAATTCTCCAGCTCTGCCTGCATCCACTGAGAGCATTTTTTCTTGTTGTAACTGATGACAAATATGCTTCAAATTGAGCAGGAAAAATAGTCTTATCTGAAGTTTGGTAGGCTACTAGTCTGATTCAGCAAATTTCTAGGCAACATATTTTCCAAAAGACTGAACTATGAAATATAGTAGTCTATGCCAGATTAGGTTGTCCTACATGCATAGATGGACACATTGAAGGTACCTTCAAGTAAAGTGTTACCGAAAGTTCTTGTCCTTTGAGGATACTGAAAAGTTAATACATGCATTTGTTTCCTCCAGACTCGACTATTGCAATGTTCTGTTCTCAGGGTGCAGTAATACCTGCATTAAAAACCTACAGCAAATCCAAAATGCAGCAGCTAGAACACTCACTAGAACTAAGAAATATGAACATATCTCCCCCATTCTTGCTAACCTGACGCCGCCAGATTGACTTGCTCCCGCATGTCCATCTGGGAATGATTCGTTGAAGAAGTTTTGGTTTGTTAGTTTTGTTTTTGTTAGTTTAGTTTTGGCTGATTGGATAAGGCATCTGTCTATCACGACCTATGTTTTTGATAGATGGGCCAAATCAACCAATCAGACCAACGAAGCATATAACGTACTAACACATGTTATTTAGACCCGCCTCAAAGCCAACGCTGATTGGTTCGTTTGTTTTGCAACCTGCTCCGAATTCTCGTCAATGGAGCATTGCCAGACTGAGCTGCGAGTGAAGACCTGAAGCTCGCAAGATCAGTTTGGTCTCATGAGGCAACATTCTTGCATCTCTACACTGACTTCCTGTCAAAAGCCGAATTGACTTCAAAATCCTTCTTGTGACGCATAAGGCACATAATGGCTTTGCCATTTCCTATAATTAGGAATGGTGCATGGCATATCACCACTCATGGGCTTTCCTGGGAAGGGCTGCTTCTGCTGTTTTTCCAAGGTGGCCACTGACCACCCCATCTAGGTTGGTGAGATGCCATACACCACTGGTCACCAAATGGCGGCCCGTGGGCCAGATCCGGTCCACAAGAACCAAATGAGAGGCCCACAGCACCATCTGACTCATCAGTTATTTTCCATTAATGTGCTTACAGACCACACAATCAGTAGGTCTACGAGTAGCCATACTAAGCAGTTCATTAAGGTGTATTAAAGAAAGCAAAAGGCTATAAGAAGCCGGCTTTGTGATGTTCTAACTAAGCCCCCTTTCAACGCATATTTTTTTAATGTTTGCATGGTCCCTTGAGGAAAAATAGTTGGGGACCACTGCCATACACCATACCTTAGATGCTGCGATAGCTTAGTGCTGCCACTTACTGCACACATGCCATCCTGTACAACCGTCTTTCTCCTCTTTCTCTCCCTCTCCTCGCTCTGACATACAATATATCACACACTTATATCATGTAGTGATATCCTCCTAGACTGCCCTAATCCTTTTGTTTCTTTTGTCTCTTCTGCCCCTACACACCAGAACCAGTCTCCCTTTTTTTCTCAGAGGCCCCATGATGGATCTGGCCTGCGGGCCCCCTGTTGACACTACCTAAGTGGCGACATCCACCCAATGAACTCTAATGCCACCCCAACCACTCCATCCCTGTCTCTTCTACCCTATTGACTGTCACACAAACTATTTTTTTTTTCTTTTTTCCTTTTTTTCTACCATCTAGTAAGTCAGACAACATTCAGTACTCATGCTGTTACTCTGTGTAAACCATGGTCAATCTATGCATCAGACTACTGACTGTACGGATACCTTAGGTGGGCTGAGCCCATGAGGCATGGATCTGCGTTTCTTCCTAAATATGAATTATTAGTAAGCAAAGGGAGTTTTTCCTTGCCCCTGTGCTCCCCGTACTGTCTATAAAGCGCCGCGAGACAATAAATTGAATTGAATAGAAAAGTCTAGATTGGCTGGTCGTTTGGACTAAAAAAGTATACTGTGTGAATCCTTGTTTAAGTCTGAGTTGAACAAAAAAAAGAAAAACTTTATTTAAAACGGCAATTTGCTTACTGCACCTGCGCTTACTATCGCGGCATGGCTATCACCATAGTGACGGAGGTAGTAAACAAAAAATCTGTCAGTCATATAGCGTTCAGCAACGCGATTGGCTAGTTTCACCGTAAGGCAGGACTTCCAGTTTCTCGACTCAAAATGGTTCACTTATCATTACTTTTGAAATAAAGAAAACTCAACATTTCAACGTGATATTATTTGTTTCACTGTAAATTGTGGTATATAGATACATTGTAAAAATGCCATTAAAATACGTGGCCTTAGCTGCAACTATGAGTAATAAACGGCAAAAAATACTTCTCATGGCACCAGACCTGCATCTTTTCATACAGGCTGATCTTTCCTTTAAACTGGGTCTCCCCTACAAGACAATTTACATATCAAAATATGTACATTAAATGATTACATCAATCACAATGACATATTTTCCATACTTTTTTGTTACTTGTAAATTTACTTAGAAATACTCACCTAGTTTAGTAAGACGTTTCTGGAGTTCATCTCTTTCTCTATTTATGGCACTGTGACTTGTCTGTATTTGGGATTTCTCATTTGTCAGATCTGTGTTCTTGCTCTCCAATTGGGATTTCTGTCGGTTCAGTGTATCATAACTGGTCTGTAGTTGGGATTTCTCTCGGTTCAGTGTGTCATAATTGGTCTGTAGTTGGGATTTCTCTTGATTGAGTGTGTTGTATCTGGTCTGTATTTGGGATTTCTCTCGATTCATTGTGTCATAACTGTTCTGTAGTTGGGATTTCTGTCTGCTCAGTGTGTCGTAATTGGTCTGTAGTTGGGATTTCTGTCTGTTCAGTGTGTCATAACTGGACTGTAGTTGGGATTTCTCTTGATTCAGAGTGCTGTAATTGGCCTGTAATTGGGATTTGTGTTGGTTCAGTGTATTGTATCTGGTCTGTAGTTGGGATTTCTCTTGATTGAGTGTGTTGTATCTGGTCTGTATTTGGGATTTCTCTCGAATCATCGTGTCATAACTGTTCTGTAGTTGGGATTTCTGTCTGTTCAGTGTGTCGTAATTGGTCTGTAGTTGGGATTTCTCTTGATTGAGTGTGTCATAACTAGTCTGTAGTTGGGATTTTTCTTTGGTCAGATTTGTGCTCCTGATCTCCAGCTGATATTTCTCTCGACTGAGTGTGTTGAAATGGGTCTGGAGTTGGGATTTCTGTTGGTTCAGTGTGTCATAATTGGTCTGTAGTTGGGATTTCTGTCTGTTCAGTGTGTCATAATTGGTCTGTAGTTGGGATTTCTGTCTGTTCAGTGTGTCATAATTGGTCTGTAGTTGGGATTTCTGTCTGTTCAGTGTGTCATAATTGGTCTGGAGTTGGGATTTCTCTTTAGTCAGAACTGTGTTCCTATTCTCCAGTTGAGTCTTCTCTCGGTTCAGTGTATTGTAACTGGTCTGTAGTTGGGATTTCTCTTGATTGAGTGTGTCATAACTAGTCTGTAGTTGGGATTTTTCTTTGGTCAGATTTGTGCTCCTGATCTCCAGCTGATATTTCTCTCGACTGAGTGTGTTGAAATGGGTCTGGAGTTGGGATTTCTGTTGGTTCAATGTGTCATAACTGGTCTGTAGTTGAGATTTCTGTCTGTTTAATGTGTCATAACTTGTCTGTAATTGGGATTTCTGTTGGTTCAACGTACTAATTTGTTTGTCTAACTCAGATTTCAAGTCATTACAAGTTTGCTGTAAGTTGATTTTCTCACTGGTTACATTCTTGAAATTGATCAGTAAATGGGACTTCTCACTGCTTAAGTTATAATATCTGACATGCAAGTCTTGTTTCTCTTTATTTAGCGAATTGCAACTTGTTTGTAAAAGTAATTTGGCTTCCTTCAGTCTACTGTAATTAGTCTGTAACTGAGACATTTGTCTGTACAAATACCTATAAGCAGTCTGTAAACGGTCTTTCTCTGTGGTTATATTATTACAAATAATTTCTAACTGAAATTTGTCGTCATGAAGGTTGTCATAACTGGCCTCTAAGAGCGATTTCTGTCTGCTGAGTTCATGGATATTAGTTATCAACTGTTCCTGTCCACTGCTCAAAATGGCATAGTTGGTTTCTAAATGACTTTTCTCCTTCATCAGGTCATTGTAACTGATCTCTAGGTTTAGCTTTTCTTCTTTGAGGTTTTTGTGCTGTGACTGCAAGTCAGAAATCTTTTGGTTCAATTTCTCAAAATCATTCTGTAACTCAGATTTCCCCTTGTGCAAGGCATTGTGATGTGTCAGTAGCTGAGAATTTTCTTCAGTTAAATTGTTTTTTCTTGTCTGTAACTCCATGTTTTCCAAAGCAGTCTTGATGAACATTGCAGTGATGGCAATCAGCAGTAGTCCAAAACAAACTGCAGCCAGATAGCAGGGTCCTGAAAGACACATATTTAAAAATTGGAATATATTTAGCACTGTTAGCCACCTTACTGGGGTGTTTCAGACGAAACAGAGCGGTTGATATTTAAATTTGGACGATTGACCCTGTCTTTGCTATTTGGCTCATATAGAAACTCCCCTGTCTGCTTCTGAATGACTTATTATGCACACTCTTAATCCTGTCCTTAAAACAACCTTAAACATTTGTTATAAAACATTTGCAACTCACCGAATGGTTAGTAATATTCATTAATGTTTAAAGACAAGTCTCGTAGCAAAAAAATAAATAACCTTCCTGTCATGTTTTCTTTGGTAATATTTAGAAAATTCTGGAACTATTTTTTCACAGTCTTTCAACAGAAGTAAATGATTCTGTCATGTTTTCTTTGGTATTTAGAAAATTCTGGAACTATTTTCCTCACATACTTCACGATCTTGAATGAACTTCCGCTGCACAGTCAACCACTGGGTGGTGACATACCTTTATTTTTAGCATGGTTTAGTGCATATAGGTTCTTAAAGTGCGTCCCATAGCGGCCCACAGAAACATTTCTGGCAGCCTGCGATAATGTCTGTAAAACTGTTGAAACTACTCCATTGAGTGATGTTTAGTGGCTTCTACATGCATTTATTGCAATAAATGTAAACTGAAGAGATGCAAACTGGTCTTTAAAATTATTGCAAATGGGATTTTTTCTTCCCCTGTTCCTTTAGCGGCCCTCAGGGTCCCTAAATTGGCCCTTACTTGTCAAAACTTTGAGAACCCCTGGTTTAGTGGAATGGTACCACAAGCCATGAGTGTTCCAACAGAAGCAATGGTATTTGCAAAATGCCAAATAAAACAGAACAGGTATTTTCCTACAAAACGTATTTATGGTAGCCTACATCAAGGAACACCCCTAACCATTCGGTGAGTTTACATGTTTTATAATAAACGTTTAAGATTGCTTTAAGAACAGGATTGAGAATACGCACCACTCTGAAGCAGGCTGTGGCGATCCTTAAATGAGGCAAATAGCCTAGACATGACCAACTGACCAATTTTCAGTGTCAACCTTTCTATTTTATTTTAGGAACCCCAGAAAAGGGCCTAAATTAGCTAAATTATACCATGATTATTTCACAATAGATAGCTAAGACACATAGAAAGAAAGAATTATGCTGGGCAAGTTATAACTATAAAAAATCTGAAACTGTCATCCAGAATAATGATGGTGACAGCCATCTACCACTCTGACATTTGATGTGGTATAGTTTGTATATTTTTATGATAGTAACGAGTAACGGTTCAGCACATGAATAACGTTTCAGAGTAAAAGTATTAAATTCGTCAAAAATATGTAAAGTAAAAGTGGGAATAGGAGAAAAGAACAATATTGCATTTTAGTACTTAAGAAGGCTACTTAAGTACTTCTACTTTGATACTATACATCTCAGTAGAGGTAGAATAGAAGAGTACACTTTCTCTAAATGATGCATTAGCCATAGACCAAAGCATAAATCAGCACACAGCCACTAGCACATCAATAGCAATTGCAAATCAGATCACCTTTTGTGGCCTTCCTGGAAACATCCTTTTGGTTGAAATCATCTTGATGAGGTGTTCCTTTACTGTCATCTGCATCTGGTTGGCTCACATCATAACTGCCAGTCTTTCTATGAATGTGTTCAACCATCTCCATTCTTCTTTAGTCGTTTATACTCTTGTCTGATAACAGCATCATTGACAGTCACCAGTCTATCCTCCGAGCATGTCCCAGCTGACATCTTTTATATGTGACAAATGAAAGTGCACATATAATGAATGTGAAAGTGTGATCTAAAAAGGAAAGTACATGGAATCTGTATGTCCTCAGATTAGTGCTTTAAATGAACTTCAATTTTCAGCTTGGCTCAGCAAAGCTCAAACTAAAGCCAGGTACAGGGTGAACTGAGTTGAACTGATAACTGGGCCTTGATCCCAGATAGCAGAACATTTGGTTTCCCAATCCAGATCACTTTGATCCAAATCTATTGAGCACATAGACTCTTGATCCTGTGAGACAAATGTGGTTTTGCATTTACTGTATTCCATAATGACCTAGTGCTACACAGCAGCACAAGTGGAAACACACTAACCCAAAGCAGAGGGCAGTTTGCTGAAGCTGTGGCGCCTGGGGTGTTATGAGAGGACAATAATTTCCAAGCACTGGAGGTGGTTTAAGGGCTCTAGCTGTCATCAGAGAGTTTCATTTCTCTATCAACGTATGAAAAATGTGTCCATTGTGCACAAATGTGCACTCAGGTTGCTGTTTGAACTCTTGTTCTGACCTCAGACTATTATTTAGGCAATAGGCCTTGATATCTGGGGTTTCAAGTAGGCAGAAAGAAGTTCAGATATTTTTCTGACTGGCTTCAAGATTTTATTATTTTAGGCATTACCATAGGGCCTTCTCATAGACAGCATGATTGGATGTGGGAAAATGGTTAATTTCACCATAATTTATCGGTTGTCATTATAATTTGTGTGTATTTAATATATTCCTATAGGCTACCCACAAAAGATGGAAATAAAAAAAGATCCAACAACATACCTGCCCATTTCTTAATTTTCATCTCAGATTCTATGAAACAAGACAAAGTTTGAAGTTGTCAAAAACAACTTTTCACTGATAACAAATGTGTGCTGGGAACAGACCTACAGACTTTCTCAGTCTTTTACGATTAGAACGTGATTGAGTGAGCCAAACCTACAGACTCGTTTATGAGCGCAAACGTAACTTTTGAATATCATAGTAACCACAAAACGGTATTATGTTAGTATTATGTTAAACCTTCAGAAACCACTGTTGTGGAATTCATAACCACACAGTGAATTATGGACAGGGATAAGTGGCTAAACACAAGGAAACAGTTTACACAGTTTTACACAGGTAACACTTTAGTCAGCAATGTGTAATAATATTGCTGACTAAAGTGATACCTTATCTCTTCAGCCTGTATGCTTTGATTAATCCTAGGGTTCGCTGACGTTGTAATATTAGCAGAATTTTCGCTAGCTTGTTATCGACATCATTGTAAACAAACATCAGCGGATTCCTCGGGTGAGATATGGTCACCGCCTGCGTGAACAATGTTGTCACAGGCCCTGTTTTCAGGCCTTGAGATACGTCCAACACAAGTGACCTCAAGTGCTGCCCTTTTGGAAAGTTTGTGGCTTCACCTGCCTCGCTCTTTGAATTTCTGTCCACAGAGGACTCCCGCGCGTTGCGCAAGGACATTGGCTAGTGACGAGGAAAGGTTAAAGAGCTGCCGGTCAAAAGAGACGAGGTGGCCGAGTGGTTAAGGCGATGGACTGCTAATCCATTGTGCTCTGCACGCGTGGGTTCGAATCCCATCCTCGTCGAGATTATCTCTCAGCTGAGAGGTGCTCTCTGTTTGAACGGAAACTATTGCCACAGCAGGTGTTGTGATGCGTCCAACACAAACTTTGGAAAGGTCCAACGCAAGCCACCTAAATAGCTGGCCTGTTGCGAGAGTCACGGCGTCGTGCGCCTGTCTCTTTGAGTTTTTGTTTGCAAAGAGCAGCCTCTCCCTTTCAAAGAGAATGCCGCTGTGGTGGGGGATGTTTTAACCCAGGCTGTGCGCATGAGACGAGGTGGCCGAGTGGTTAAGGCGATGGACTGCTAATCCATTGTGCTCTGCACGCGTGGGTTCGAATCCCATCCTCGTCGACTTTATCCTCGGGTGAGATGTGGTCACCGCCTGCGTGAGCGATGTTGTCACAGGCCCTGTTTTCAGGCCTTGAGATACGTCCAACACAAGTGACCTCAAGTGCTGCCCTTTTTGGAAGTTTTGTGGCTTCACCTGCCTCGCTCTTTGAATATCTGTCCACAGAGGACTCCCGCGCGTTGCGCAAGAACATTGGCTAGTGACGAGGAAAGGTTCAAGAGCGGCCGGTCAAAAGAGACGAGGTGGCCGAGTGGTTAAGGCGATGGACTGCTAATCCATTGTGCTCTGCACGCGTGGGTTCGAATCCCATCCTCGTCGAGATTATCTCTCAGCTGAGAGGTGCTCTCTGTTTGAACGGAAACTATTGCCACAGCAGGTGTTGTGATGCGTCCAACACAAACTTTGGAAAGGTCCAACGCAAGCCACCTAAATAGCTGGCCTGTTGCGAGAGTCACGGCGTCGTGCGCCTGTCTCTTTGAGTTTTTGTTTGCAAAGAGCAGCCTCTCCCTTTCAAAGAGAATGCCGCTGTGGTGGGGGATGTTTTAACCCAGGCTGTGCGCATGAGACGAGGTGGCCGAGTGGTTAAGGCGATGGACTGCTAATCCATTGTGCTCTGCACGCGTGGGTTCGAATCCCATCCTCGTCGACTTTATCCTCGGGTGAGATGTGGTCACCGCCTGCGTGAGCGATGTTGTCACAGGCCCTGTTTTCAGGCCTTGAGATACGTCCAACACAAGTGACCTCAAGTGCTGCCCTTTTGGAAGTTTTGTGGCTTCACCTGCCTCGCTCTTTGAATATCTGTCCACAGAGGACTCCCGCGCGTTGCGCAAGAACATTGGCTAGTGACGAGGAAAGGTTCAAGAGCCGCCGGTCAAAAGAGACGAGGTGGCCGAGTGGTTAAGGCGATGGACTGCTAATCCATTGTGCTCTGCACGCGTGGGTTCGAATCCCATCCTCGTCGAGATTATCTCTCAGCTGAGAGGTGCTCTCTGTTTGAACGGAAACTATTGCCACAGCAGGTGCTTGTGATGCGTCCAACACAAACTTTGGAAAGGTCCAACGCAAGCCACCTAAATAGCTGGCCTGTTGCGAGAGTCACGGCGTCGTGCGCCTGTCTCTTTGAGTTTTTGTTTGCAAAGAGCAGCCTCTCCCTTTCAAAGAGAATGC
>JAODXP020000130.1:40093-59718 GCA_027497455.2 Sardinella longiceps
CTTCCTTCCCGTGTCACTTGATGGATTGAGGCCCCACCCAAATGGCGCATCTTTGGAAGTGACTTTACCGAGCGCGAGCCAAGCGTGGCCATCGGGCCCGGTGGCATCTTGGTCTTTCCCAACTCATACTTACCTGGCAGGGGTGATACAATGATCAGGAAGGTTGTTTGCCCAGGGCGAGGCTCGGCCATTGCACTCGGGCCATGCTGACCCCTGCGAATTCCTCAAATGTAGGAATCTCGACTGCACAATTTCTGGTAGTGGGGGACTGCGTTCGCGCTCTCCCCTGATTTGAGCTTGTGGAAAAGAAAGAAACAACAAACAAACAAACAAACAAAGCAATCAACAAACAGGCAGAGCAAAAGCCTACCAAAGGCCAAACATGACAGCCAGTGAGCAAGCCAACATCCAAGACAGTCTGCTGGTTAGAGAATGGTGCCTGTCTGGGGACATGCGTTTGATTGAGTCCAGGTGACATGGACTTGTGTGTGGCCGCTGAGATGGCCCGCCCCTTCCTTCCCGTGTCACTTGATGGATTGAGGCCCCACCCAAATGGCGCATCTTTGGAAGTGACTTTACCGAGCGCGAGCCAAGCGTGGCCATCGGGCCCGGTGGCATCTTGGTCTTTCCCAACTCATACTTACCTGGCAGGGGTGATACAATGATCAGGAAGGTTGTTTGCCCAGGGCGAGGCTCGGCCATTGCACTCGGGCCATGCTGACCCCTGCGAATTCCTCAAATGTAGGAATCTCGACTGCACAATTTCTGGTAGTGGGGGACTGCGTTCGCGCTCTCCCCTGATTTGAGCTTGTGGAAAAGAAACAACAAACAAACAAACAAACAAACAAAGCAATCAACAAACAGGCAGAGCAAAAGCCTACCAAAGGCCAAACATGACAGCCAGTGAGCAAGCCAACATCCAAGACAGTCTGCTGGTTAGAGAATGGTGCCTGTCTGGGGACATGCGTTTGATTGAGTCCAGGTGACATGGACTTGTGTGTGGCCGCTGAGATGGCCCGCCCCTTCCTTCCCGTGTCACTTGATGGATTGAGGCCCCACCCAAATGGCGCATCTTTGGAAGTGACTTTACCGAGCGCGAGCCAAGCGTGGCCATCGGGCCCGGTGGCATCTTGGTCTTTCCCAACTCATACTTACCTGGCAGGGGTGATACAATGATCAGGAAGGTTGTTTGCCCAGGGCGAGGCTCGGCCATTGCACTCGGGCCATGCTGACCCCTGCGAATTCCTCAAATGTAGGAATCTCGACTGCACAATTTCTGGTAGTGGGGGACTGCGTTCGCGCTCTCCCCTGATTTGAGCTTGTGGAAAAGAAAGAAACAACAAACAAACAAACAAACAAACAAAGCAATCAACAAACAGGCAGAGCAAAAGCCTACCAAAGGCCAAACATGACAGCCAGTGAGCAAGCCAACA
This sequence comes from Sardinella longiceps, assembly GCA_027497455.2. Classification (NCBI taxonomy): domain Eukaryota; kingdom Metazoa; phylum Chordata; class Actinopteri; order Clupeiformes; family Clupeidae; genus Sardinella; species Sardinella longiceps. The sequence goes on from JAODXP020000130.1 coordinate 41,527, forward strand.
TCCAAGACAGTCTGCTGGTTAGAGAATGGTGCCTGTCTGGGGACATGCGTTTGATTGAGTCCAGGTGACATGGACTTGTGTGTGGCCGCTGAGATGGCCCGCCCCTTCCTTCCCGTGTCACTTGATGGATTGAGGCCCCACCCAAATGGCGCATCTTTGGAAGTGACTTTACCGAGCGCGAGCCAAGCGTGGCCATCGGGCCCGGTGGCATCTTGGTCTTTCCCAACTCATACTTACCTGGCAGGGGTGATACAATGATCAGGAAGGTTGTTTGCCCAGGGCGAGGCTCGGCCATTGCACTCGGGCCATGCTGACCCCTGCGAATTCCTCAAATGTAGGAATCTCGACTGCACAATTTCTGGTAGTGGGGGACTGCGTTCGCGCTCTCCCCTGATTTGAGCTTGTGGAAAAAGAAAGAAACAACAAACAAACAAACAAACAAAGCAATCAACAAACAGGCAGAGCAAAAGCCTACCAAAGGCCAAACATGACAGCCAGTGAGCAAGCCAACATCCAAGACAGTCTGCTGGTTAGAGAATGGTGCCTGTCTGGGGACATGCGTTTGATTGAGTCCAGGTGACATGGACTTGTGTGTGGCCGCTGAGATGGCCCGCCCCTTCCTTCCCGTGTCACTTGATGGATTGAGGCCCCACCCAAATGGCGCATCTTTGGAAGTGACTTTACCGAGCGCGAGCCAAGCGTGGCCATCGGGCCCGGTGGCATCTTGGTCTTTCCCAACTCATACTTACCTGGCAGGGGTGATACAATGATCAGGAAGGTTGTTTGCCCAGGGCGAGGCTCGGCCATTGCACTCGGGCCATGCTGACCCCTGCGAATTCCTCAAATGTAGGAATCTCGACTGCACAATTTCTGGTAGTGGGGGACTGCGTTCGCGCTCTCCCCTGATTTGAGCTTGTGGAAAAAGAAAGAAACAACAAACAAACAAACAAACAAAGCAATCAACAAACAGGCAGAGCAAAAGCCTACCAAAGGCCAAACATGACAGCCAGTGAGCAAGCCAACATCCAAGACAGTCTGCTGGTTAGAGAATGGTGCCTGTCTGGGGACATGCGTTTGATTGAGTCCAGGTGACATGGACTTGTGTGTGGCCGCTGAGATGGCCCGCCCCTTCCTTCCCGTGTCACTTGATGGATTGAGGCCCCACCCAAATGGCGCATCTTTGGAAGTGACTTTACCGAGCGCGAGCCAAGCGTGGCCATCGGGCCCGGTGGCATCTTGGTCTTTCCCAACTCATACTTACCTGGCAGGGGTGATACAATGATCAGGAAGGTTGTTTGCCCAGGGCGAGGCTCGGCCATTGCACTCGGGCCATGCTGACCCCTGCGAATTCCTCAAATGTAGGAATCTCGACTGCACAATTTCTGGTAGTGGGGGACTGCGTTCGCGCTCTCCCCTGATTTGAGCTTGTGGAAAAGAAAGAAACAACAAACAAACAAACAAACAAAGCAATCAACAAACAGGCAGAGCAAAAGCCTACCAAAGGCCAAACATGACAGCCAGTGAGCAAGCCAACATCCAAGACAGTCTGCTGGTTAGAGAATGGTGCCTGTCTGGGGACATGCGTTTGATTGAGTCCAGGTGACATGGACTTGTGTGTGGCCGCTGAGATGGCCCGCCCCTTCCTTCCCGTGTCACTTGATGGATTGAGGCCCCACCCAAATGGCGCATCTTTGGAAGTGACTTTACCGAGCGCGAGCCAAGCGTGGCCATCGGGCCCGGTGGCATCTTGGTCTTTCCCAACTCATACTTACCTGGCAGGGGTGATACAATGATCAGGAAGGTTGTTTGCCCAGGGCGAGGCTCGGCCATTGCACTCGGGCCATGCTGACCCCTGCGAATTCCTCAAATGTAGGAATCTCGACTGCACAATTTCTGGTAGTGGGGGACTGCGTTCGCGCTCTCCCCTGATTTGAGCTTGTGGAAAAGAAAGAAACAAACAAACAAACAAACAAACAAAAAGCAATCAACAAACAGGCAGAGCAAAAGCCTACCAAAGGCCAAACATGACAGCCAGTGAGCAAGCCAACATCCAAGACAGTCTGCTGGTTAGAGAATGGTGCCTGTCTGGGGACATGCGTTTGATTGAGTCCAGGTGACATGGACTTGTGTGTGGCCGCTGAGATGGCCCGCCCCTTCCTTCCCGTGTCACTTGATGGATTGAGGCCCCACCCAAATGGCGCATCTTTGGAAGTGACTTTACCGAGCGCGAGCCAAGCGTGGCCATCGGGCCCGGTGGCATCTTGGTCTTTCCCAACTCATACTTACCTGGCAGGGGTGATACAATGATCAGGAAGGTTGTTTGCCCAGGGCGAGGCTCGGCCATTGCACTCGGGCCATGCTGACCCCTGCGAATTCCTCAAATGTAGGAATCTCGACTGCACAATTTCTGGTAGTGGGGGACTGCGTTCGCGCTCTCCCCTGATTTGAGCTTGTGGAAAGAAAGAAACAACAACAAACAAACAAACAAACAAAAAGCAATCAACAAACAGGCAGAGCAAAAGCCTGCCAAAGGCCAAACATGACAGCCAGTGAGCAAGCCAACATCCAAGACAGTCTGCTGGTTAGAGAATGGTGCCTGTCTGGGGACATGCGTTTGATTGAGTCCAGGTGACATGGACTTGTGTCTGGCCGCTGAGATGGGTTAATACTCAGCTGAGTATTAATTGTCTAGGGGCCAATCAGGACGTTGACCACTCCCCTTGGCCTTTAGTTTCTGGTAGATTCTCACTGGATGGTGTCAAACGGGTATAATTAGTAAACAGCTGCAGTCAATTAATTTCCATCATAATAGTAGTATTCACACTGAAGCGTCAGCGGAAGCGGCAGCCCTTGTGTTCAGCCCTTCTTGTGTGAAGACATTCTTGGGTAAAGACAAAGCGTGTCTACCTGTGCGTGTCCACCGAGCAGGGGACAACGATCACTGGCCAGCTCTGGCTTGTGATCTATTCACTTCATCAATATCTTCAAGCGTAGTCTATTCCTATCATCTCCTTCAGTCGTTGGCTGTTTCACTTCTGCAAACCCAACATCCAAAACACTCACTGTTTCCACTACCTCCTACTACTTGACTGCTAGGTACTAATCATATACTGATGTCTTTAGATAGCAGGGTGTAGCATGCAGTACATGACAAATACCACAGGGGTAGCATGGGGCTCAATTAACTATGAGTCAGGTAAAGCACCTGGGGTTCGTTCAACGGCACATTGTTACGCACCGGTGTGTTGCGTTAGCCTAATTGAATGATAAGTTTGCCCGTTACGCTCCACACCGGTGCGCAACATGCTTCTAACGGATCATTCAGACAGTAGCGGCAGGCCGGCAGCAACGCTCGGCGTTAACGCTCACATCAGCCAGTCACAACCGTGAATCTTTTGACGCTGTGTTTTGATAGGACATCGCTGGCTGCCGCTGGCACGTCATCCGGCAAAAGTTTCAATGCTCTGTAGCCAGCGTTGTCCTATCAAAACACAGCATCTAAAGATTCACGCTTGTGACTGGTTGATGTGAGCGTTAACGCCGAGCGTTGCCGTCGGCTTGCCGCCCCGTCTGAATGCTCCGTGAGGTAGTTCACTCTCATTTGATGGGTGTCTCAGAGGTGTTCACCAATAAGCATCTAGGTGTATCGGAAGCTCTGACATTTAAAGCGCTAGTGCTAAATATAACACAAATTCATGTTGTGTTGGATTGTCCTCTGGTGACAGCAAAAGCAGTGGTAATATTATCATTTTGTAGCATTCCTAACAATGATACATTTAAACTACTGAGGTTGTTGTCAAGTTCAGCTATTTCCTTGTCTGCCACCACGTGCAGAATGGCCCTCCAGGCTTCCATTGTTGCTGCACTGACGTGACACAACAGTATGTTCAGCCCGACATCGTTTGCGTTAGTTCAACGTAATGCAACGTTACAGCCGTTTTGAATAGTCTCCTGGTCTTACCCATCTCATACCTACCTTGCAGGGCGATGCAATGATAAATCAGAGATGCTTTATTATGGAAATAAATCATGTGGACCCACTTCCTTGAGTCATGATAGTCCGTGAGCCAGAGGGTCGGCCGTTACCGAAAAAGTGGCAAAGGTTACCATACCTTTTCTGAAAGCTTGGAATGTCAGCTTTCCAATGATCCATGATGACCATCTGAGAAACGTAGCTGTTTCGAGTTATCGCATATAATGTAAGCTAAAGTAGAGGAAAATTATGCGAATGACTCAAGCAGAAGACTGAGATAGCTGAAAATCTAAAAATGGTATAAGAACAAATGAGACATGGATTCCTATGTTTAAGGGTGTGGTAAACTCAATTATGACATTTCCATTACTGTAAAAGGTCAAGGTCATGACCTTTTGGCAAGGTCAATGTCATTTTTTGCCATTTTCGCACAGATTGCTTAATTCATTTTCTCCATTCTCCCCACCCATAGTTTTGTGGCAAAGGCCATCATACCTTTTCTGAAAGCCTAGAATCTCAGCTTTCCAATGAGGTATGATGGCCATCTGAAAGAGTAGCTTTTTCGAGTTATCGCACATAATGTAAACTAAGGTCCAGAAAATTATGCTTATAAATCAAGCAGAACACTGAGAAAGCTGAAGATCTAAAAATGGTATAACAATCAATGAGACATGGTTTCCTATGTTTTAGGGTGTGGCAAACCCAATTATGACATTGCTGTTACTGTAAAAGGTCAACGTCATGACCTTTTGGCAAGGTCAAAGTCATTTTTTGCCATTTTCGCACAGAATACCTAATTTATTTTCTCTATTTTCCCCATCCATAGTTTTGGTGGCAAAGGCCATCATACATTGTCTTAAAGCCTGGAATCATAGCTTTCCAATGATGTATGATGCCCATCTGAGAAGAGTAGCTATTTTGAATTATCACACATAATGTAAACTGAGGTCGAGAAAATTATGCTAATAAATAAGCAGTTCACTGAGAAAGCTGAAGAGGTAAAAATGGTATAACAGTAAATGAGACATGGATTCCTATGTTTTAGGGGGTGGCAAAACCAATTATGACACTGCCATTACTGTAAAAGGTCAAGGTCATGACCTTTTGGCAAGGTCAATGTCATTTTTTCACATTTTTGCACAGATTGCTTAATTTTTTTTCCTCCATTTTCCCCAACCATAGTTTTGTGGCAAAGGCCATCATACCTTTTCTTAAAGCCTGGAATCGTAGCTTTCCAATGATGTATGATGGCCATCTGAGAAGAGTAGCTTTCTCGAGTTATCGCACATAATGTAAACTAAGATAGAGAAAATTATGCTTATAAATCAAGCAGAACACTGAGAAAGCTGAAGATGTAAAAATGGTATAACAATAAATGAGACATGAATTCCTATGTTTTAGGTGTGGTAAGCCCAATTATGACAATGTCATTACTGTAAAAGGTCAAGATCATGACATTTTGCCAAGGTCAATGTCATTTTTTCACATTTTCACACAGATTGCTTTTTTTTTCTCTCAATTTTCCCCATAATATTTTTGGCAAAGGCTACTATACCTTTTCTGAAAGCCTGGAATCTCAGTTTTTTTTCAATGTATGATGTATGATTGCCATCTGAGAAGAGTTGCTGCTTCATGTTATCAAAAACTAAAGTTGAGAAAATTATGTGTAGGAAGCAGAACACTGAGATAGCTGAACACATACACACTTAACAAATGAGACATGGATTCTCATGGCCAATATTGACAGTGCCATTGCTCTAATAGGCAAAGGTCATGACCTTTTGTCATGTCCAGTGACTTTTTGTATCTTTTTAGGATTTTATTTTATTCCTCTATTATATTATTCCTTATTTTATTCCTCTTGGAAAGCTGTGCAGGGCCGTAGACGGTCCTCAATTAAATTAAATTAAATTAAATTAAATTAATTTTGTAGAGCGCTTAAATACAATTGGCAGATCCACGCACATGGGCTCAACCTACCTGCCGGGGGCCTAATCCGTACAGTTGGTAGTCTATACACATACAGTATACATAGATTGACCATGGTTTACACAGAGTAACAACATGAATACAGAATGTTGTTCTGAGAGTTACTAGATGGTAGGAAAAATATAGTTTGTGGGACAGTCAATAGGGTAGAAGTCAGAGGATGTAGTCAATAGTGGTGGCATTATTCATTGGATGGAGGTCGTTATTTAGGTAGTGGTCATCAGGGAGGCCAGTTAGGCCGGATCCATTATGGGGACTCTGGGTGGAAAGGAGGCTGGTCCTGGTATGTGGCTGGTAGGGGTTGGTGGCAAGGAGGCAGGTGGACCGGAGGCTCAACACTCAGCCGGGATTGTAGTGTGTAGTAGCAGAAGAAACAAAATAATTAGGCCAGTCACTTAATGATATAAGTGTGTCAGAGTGAGGTGAGGGAGAGAAAAATTAGAAAGAGAGTTGTACACGATGGCAAGTGTGCAGTAAGTGGCAGCACTAGGCTATTGCAGCTCATGGTCGCAGTGGGGATGGTCAGTGGCCACCTTGTCCCAAGCAGGGGTAAACAGCAGAAGCAGCCCATCCCAAAATATCCCATGGGGAGTGATGATATGCCATGTACCATCCCTAACTGTAAGAAATGTCAAAGAGGAAGGTTTTAAGTCTAGACTTAAAGGTATTAAGAGAGTCAGCTTCGCAAATGTAGAGAGGAATAGAATTCAATAAGAGATGTGCCCGATAGGTGAAAGCTCTTCTCCTGATTGTAGATTTAGATATAGTCACTTTTCAAGGAAACCAGCATTTTGAGATCTCAGAAGTCTTTCAGGACAGTATGGGATAAGTAGGTGTAATATATGCAGGAGCTAAGTCATGAAGTGCCTTATTGGTCATGAGGAGGATCCATCAGCAGAAATAATACCTCTTCCTTTGTGCAAGAAGCTACAGGTTGCCTATGCTCTACACAATTAACTCCAGCAGGCTCACTGTCCAGCACTGCGGAGCTTGATTTGCATTTGCCAGAGAACATCTAGATAAAAGCCATTATGTATTGGGGTAGAAATCCTTGTATCCATTGTCAGACCCTAATGCATGACAATTCCCCATTGCACTGACCTATGCCATGAAAGAAGTATGATTTTGCTGATGAGGAACAATCCTATTCCTCTGATGAGGATTACGATGAGGAGTTTGAATTGTGATTTGGACATGAATGAAGACTACTTAAACATTTGTCAAACATATACATACTATTTATCATGCACAGTGAGCTGTGAATACTGAATGAAGCATATTCCATATCTGAATCATAAGTGCACTGCTGAATCTCTGCAATATGTAAAAAGCCAGAGTCTGACTATTACACAAGTGCTATATACCATTTGAAAGAGCATTTTGTTGGGATTTTAAAGAATATACACATCTTTCTTCCCAAAAATATGGACGGGGAAAATAGAGAAAATGAATAATGCAATCTGTGTCTATGTCAACAAATGTCATTGACCATGCCAAAAAGGCCATTGCCATGACCTTTTACAGTACTGGCAACTGTAATAGCAATAGTAATGGCATTTCACACTCTTAAACATAGTAATCCATGTCTCACACCATCAGCTATCTCAGTGCTCTGCTTGATTATGCTTAATTGTCTCAACAGTAGTTTACATTGTGTGCAATAACTCAAAACAGCTACTCCTCTCAGATGGCATTGAAATATCATTGAAAATCTGAGATTCCAGGCTTTCTGAAAATGTATGATTGCCTTTGCCACAAAGCAATGAATGGGTAAAATAGAGAAAATAAATTATGGAATCTATGCGAAAATGGCAAAAAATGACATTGACCTTGCCAAAGGGCAGTGTTGGGCAAGCTACTCAGTAAATGTAACAAGCTAAGCTACCAGTTACTCCACATCATATGAAGCTTCACTACACCAAAGCTACCGGACGACAAAATGCAGCAAGCTAAGCTATGAAAGAATGTCAAAAGTAGCTTAACTATTGTGAAGCTACTTTTTAAGTCACAAAAAGGCCTATAAATAAATAAATTCTGTGATCCAACCAATTGTATTAGTGATCAAACTATCAGGTCTCTCAAATAGACACTGAAGGTGTTCTGGATCACCAATCGCCACCACAATTGGACAAGTTCTTACTTGTCAGTTCTTTCTTGTCCCAAAACACACGAAAATTTCATCCAAATCCGTGCAACACTTTTCTAGTTATGTTGTACACACACACACACACAGACACACACACGCCGACGAAAACATAACCTCCTTGGCGGAGGTAACTAACTAATTCTATCTAAATGTAGCCTACTTTTATATGGGTAAAACACAATTGATTTTCATTATGGACACTTGAATTTTGAATTATGGCACCTGTCCGGCAATAAATGCATCACAGTAATGTAAAGAACTGATCCTCTGTGCATGGCCTAGATGAAAGATTTGCTGTTGTGAACTGATGCCCTGAAAATATAGCTTATGGGAAAGCTACCACACTACATGGCCAAAAAAGTAGCTACACTACTGAAAAGCTATCAGATTCAGAAAATAGCTACACTACAGCCAAGCTACTCACAAATGTAGTTAAACTAGTAGCTTCACTACTTGTAGCTAGCTACTGCCCAACACTGCCAAAGGGTCATGACCTTGACCTTTTACAGTAATGGCAATGTCATAATTGGGTTTGCCACACCCTAAAACATAGGAAACCATGTCTCATTGATTGTTATACCATTTTTAAATCTTCAGCTTTCTCAGTGTTCTGCTTGATTTATAAGCATCATTTTCTGGACCTTAGTTTACATTATGTGCGATAACTCGAAAAAGCTACTCTTCTCAGATGGCCATCATACCTCATTGGAAAGCTGAGATTCCAGGCTTTCAGAAAAGGTATGATGGCCTTTGCCACAAAACTATGGGTGGGGAGAATGGAGAAAATAAATTAAGCAATCTGTGCGAAAATGGCAAAAAATGACATTGACCTTGCCAAAAGGTCATGACCTTGACCTTTTAGAGTAATGGAAGTGTCATAATTGAGTTTACCACACCCTTAAACATAGGAATCCATGTCTCATTTGTTCTTATACCATTTTTAGATTTTCAGCTATATCAGTGTTCTGCTTGATTCATTCGCATAATTTTCCTCTACCTTAGTTTACATTATGTGCGATAACTCAAAACAGCTACGTTTCTCAGATGGCCATCATACCTCATTGGAAAGCTGAGATTCCAAGCTTTCAGAAAAGGTATGGTAACCTTTGCCACTTTTTCGGTAACGGTTTTCATATTTTGGGGCCCTGGCTCACGGACTATGAGGGACATGACAAAATTACAAAAACAAGTCAGAGTCCATAGACCTCTTCTGAAGACAACCTGAAGTGAATACAGCACCACTTAGTCACCCATGTACATCAGTCAGCTGCAACATTTGTACAACAAAGTGTTTGAGAAGGTGTGGGGAGCCTCTGGTAAGATACATTTAAACACATGTACTGTAACATTACCAATATTACAAACCCATATAAATTTGTTAGTACATTACTAATGCATATTCTCCTGTCCTTCAGAAGGCTGGGCTGTCATCACAAGTCCATGTGGGATTGTGTGCTCTGTAACGTTAAAATTTAACACCAGAGTAGACATTTTGCAGACAAGATTTTGTTGACCTCTTGCTACCTTGGAAACACTTCCCTAAAGTGACAATATACTGTATGACTATGCAAGGGGGCTGGCATCACATGCAAACCACAGACAACCACACTTGTTTCCCCTGGAAGGCCTCTTGCTTGAACCAACATCTCAAAACATTCAAATGGCATCTGAGGATAAAGTGAAAGTCAACTTGCCCTGGCTGACACATCCAAAGGTGTGTTGGGTAATATACTATAATATTATATTATTATATTACTATAACTTAACATCAATAGACTTCACTGATAACGATGATTACATACATTACAATTCAAGTTATTCAAGTTACTTGTTTGACATCCGCAGGTACCAGCTGATGTAAATGGTCACCCAGTCACAGGGTGTGCAGAACTTTTTTTTCTGAGTGACGTATTCCATCCACACACCAGCAAGGATGAAAGGGACAAACTCCGAAAAATTGGTAGGGCGGATGAACAGTCAGTGTATAGAGAAGCTTGTAACAAACTCACTAGAGTCGTCAACAAAATGTATAACTGGTTCATGAACGCGCATACAAGAACACTTCAATTAAATTATTTATTATGTGAATGTGCAAAGTGGGAGAGAGAGAGGGAGAGAAAGAGAGAGAATAGCCTTTACGGCAGAGTCTTTCATCTCAGTCCAAGCTGCAAGCAAGAAATCCAAAAACACGCACGGCCTGTGCGATCTCCAAAAGTCCACAAAAAACCCGACAGTTCATATAATCCCAGCAAAAATGTATTCAACAGTTCTTAGTCCATCAAAACAATAGCAAAAGAGTCTTCTCCAAAAAACAATCCCGCCAGCAAAAAAAAAAACAGGAAAAAAGGAGCGACCTCACCTTTACTTCTTGAGTCCGCAAAAGTCTGACAGTATTCCACAAAAAAGGATAAATCCACAAAAGGGCGTAATAGAACAAAGGCAAAAGTAATCCACAGCTAGCGATCTCTGTGTTGCAAATATTCAGACTTTTTAGGATATCTGGTGGCTTTCAGAAAGTGCGTAAACGCCAGCAATCTACCACCATTAGGCGTGTTTGAGATGTAAAGCCGCCTACAGCCGCCTTCAGCCGGCTGCAGCCAAGCGATGCATTGTGGTTAGACGCGGTGTCCGACTTCCGGCTGACTTCACCAAGCTTGTGAATGCGTCACCAAAATACGCCCACAGCACGTCACTCAAAACTCGCGGTAACAAGGCGCTTGCAGCCGAAACCCGCATCTCCTTTTTCTCGGCTGCAAGAGGATGCATCCCACCCCCATGACGTAACTCATTATTCCGATTGGTTTGAAACTCCTCATGACAAATATGACACCAACCACGTTGTACTCACTGAAAATGATCTTATTTGAATGAGCTGCTGCTAAGCAGTATGCAAGTTTTGCCCAATGAAATAGCCTTATTGCTCTCCAGCATGGCTTGGTTTTCCATCTCAAATAAGCATTTCATACCACATTACTATTTTTAACAAAACACCTTCAAACACAACCCTGTTCCTCTTGCATTGCAACAATAATTTATTAAGCAACATTATATGATTTATTTCGCCAGTTATCACGTTCATTTTAATGATGAAATGAGGGGATTCAAGCTGTTTTCAGTGCAAACAAACTTCCGCGATATCTCCTGACATCACGTCCATGTTCACGTGTTGTTTGGCTACAGCCAGCTGCAGCTGTGTTGTCCACCTTGTCCCCCATGCTTTTCCACTCCCACCGACGTATTTCCGTAGATCTCGCTGGCTCCGGCTACAGCCTTTAGCTGTACCGACTCTGAACACGAACGAGCTTATTCATTCCTCTTTCCGCGTCTCTCATTCAAACAGGGAGCATGTGATTTAAAGGGACAGAAGTTATAGGATAGGAAGTTAGAAGGTGTGTGCGTGACGGACCATTCACGGATCATTCAGACGGGGCGGCAGGCCGACGGCAACGCTCGGCGTTAACGCTCACATCAGCCAGTCACAAGCGTGAATCTTATGACGCTGTATTTTGATAGGACAGCGCTGGCTACAGAGCGTTGAAACTTTTGCCGGATGACGTGCCAGCGGCAGCGAGCGTTGTCCTATCAAAACAGGGCGTCAAAAGATTCATGATTTTGACTGGCTGATGTGAGCGTTAACGCCGAGCGTTGCCGTCGGCCCGACGGCAACGCTCGGCGTTAACGCTCACATTAGCCAGTCATGTCGTGCAATTTCTGACGCTCTGTTCTGATAGGCCACCGCTTGCCTACCGCTTCGAGGGCAGTCCTGGCGCTTGGTTCACCTTCCGGCAAAAGCTGTCAACTATTCTCCGCCGGAATGACGAGCAAGCGGCAGCCTATCAAATGTTCTGTGTACAAAGTTGCCGTGACAGACGATAGCAAATCAAAAAGTTCCTATGCAAATAAAGGTCAGAGACGCGGTTTTCAGAAGCTTTAAAATAGATCTCGAAGAAAAAATAATAATTGCCGTGGCCAACAGGCCTATAATTTATGATTTAACGCTCGAAGAGTATAGAAACACCTCACAAAAAAATCGGGCATGGGAAGAGGTGGCATTGGAAGTGGGTGCTGATGGTATGCGTTCCTCTATTTCACCTATTTTGCCGTCCACCATACATATATTAAGATTTCAGATGCAAAGCTTCTAGACTACGTAAAAACTACTAAGTTTATTTGTCCAATTCTAGGCCTTGTTTAGGCTAAGAGCATTTAACATAACTGTAAAAACCTACATTGTGTTGCATAATTTAATTTCCTTTGTGTTAGCCTATGAACTCCATGCAAATTGGCATCTGAAGTCTTGTTGCTCTCTCCATCTGTTTTGTTTCTCTTTTTGGGATATAACCGATGGACAAATACAAGAGAAACTGCACTGAACCACAACACTACATTCAAACATTGTCTTTTTTGGGATTCTGACTCGGCCAACTCCGCAACTCTTCAAGCACTCTTCTTCTGTGTTGTTTTCACATTATTGGGATATAACCGATGGACAAATACAAGAGAAACTTTGGCGGTGAACTGAACACCATCACATCACTACAATCAAACACTCTCTTTTTTTGTGTAATTCTGACATGGCCACCACTTGGGGTTGTAGCAGGGCCTAATGGACAGGCGAAGATTTGCATTCACACTGAAATACTTTGTTTTCCTCACTTTGAAATCACTCCATTCACTCTATGTTCTTTACCCATGTCTTAATAGGCCTAGCCCACTGACCGGTAGCCTAATTATCCTTCATCCATTCCATGTGAAGTGTAATCAGAATTTCCTTTGGGATAAATAAAGTTGTCACGCTATCTTATTGCCTGTACAGTGTGTTTGCCACATTTCTGAAAGTGTTGTGTTTTATTAGTGCTGACTTGCCACACAAAGTGGAAGTCCTTGAGGGACAGGTACAGAAAGGAGAGGAAGAAGGTAATGGAGGCGAGGCGAAGTGGGGCAGGGGCTACGCGAGGTAGACCTTGGCGTTTCTCGGCAATGATGGGGTTTTTAACCCCATTTTTATTGTCTAGAGAAACGTCAAGCAATATCTCGCGTAGACCCTTGCCCCAACAGGACCCCAACCCCTTGGACTTTCTGGTGGAAGCTGCAGCCAGCAGGCACCCCCTGGCCCCCACAGACCCAGTCACAGAGGGCACTCACCAGCACCCACCATGGACCACTGACATCACCCCTCTGGCATCCACCTGCACCGACCCTCACCAAGCACCAATTTTTTTTTTTTTTTTAACCAAAACCACACAATTTGATTAACAAATTAACTTAACTCTGTTAAGCTGGTAGACATAAAAATAAATAAATAAAAATTAAAAGAAGAACTCTAATCAGTGGTTCTCAAAGTGTGGTCCGCAAGCAAGCTGAAGTGATCCACAAGGTAAAAATGTGCATTTAGTGTATTTCTCACTGAAATAATTTCAAAGCCACATAGCAGTTGTTCAATGACTACTATGAAGCGGTCCTCAGTTGGAGATCCACTGCTCTAAATGAACAAACTGGCGATTAAGGGAAGCCTTGGCCTAATTAGTCACTCCACACACAAGCAAAGAAGGTAATGGGTTCAACTTTATTAAATCCAATGCTGCATAAAAAAAGACTGTTGAAGACACAATAGTGTGTGAGCAGGGGGTGTAGGTTCTTGATCCTTGAGCATCTAAGATTGCCAGAAGTGTTTCCAGGGAGAGGGGAAATGCTGCACCTGTGTAAATGGAAAATGACAATCAAGCACATGATAAAAGCAACAAAATGACCAGTAATGACCATGACTAATGACCTCTTGCTTGTTTACAGGCATTTGGAATATATGCTTTAGTAAGATGATGTGGGTAGCACTTAAAAGAGACTTTGATGGTGAAAGGTGTTCTACACCCTCGGCTGCCAGGCCACTGCACCCTCCTGATTGAAGTGGGCACAGTGGGTCTGCCGCAGCTGGATGGCAGTGCGCCTGATGTCACATGCACTCCTCCTTGGTGCACTGGGACGGGCTGATAAAGTTGCAGGAGCAGCAGGATGTGGGGTGTGTGCTGGACTCGCTCTTGCCAGCGTCTTCAGTCGGAGGAAATTGTGCAAGACACAAGTGGCCTTGACGCAGACCTCGGCAACCTCAGGGCTGGTTGTGATCACCCGCCGGTATATCCGCCACCTGGATGACAGGATGCCAAAGGCACACTCCACCACTGACCTTGCTCGGCTGAGGCGATAGTTAAACACCCTCCTCTCCAGAGAAAGGTGTTGCCCAGGGAAAGGCCGCAGCAGGTTAGGCTTTAGGGGGAAGGCTTCATCCCCCACAAACACGAATGGCAAAGGGCCTCTGTGCTCTGCTCCAGGAATGATGTCATCTGGGGGAACACCGAGGGTACCATCACACAGGGCCTCTCCAAATGCAGAGCTCTGCAAGATCCCACCATCACTGGTCCTACCATAGCCACCGACATCCACCACTCTGAATAAGTAGTGTGCATCCACGACCGCCAGAAGGACCAACGAATGGCTGGACTTGTAGTTAAAGAAGAGGGAACCCGATTTGTGAGGAGCCTGCAAAACAACATGCTTCCCATCAATGGCACCAAGGCAGAAGCGATCGCCCTCCAATCCTCCGTCGTTGGCACTGGCATCACCTCATCCACCAGGGTGGTCCAGATGGCACTCGCCACTTCCCTTCACAATGCCACACACGGTAGAAAGACCAACCCGGTAGCTGAAGGCAATGGTCCGGAAGGAATCCCCAGTAGCCAGGTACCTGATGTGGGACATGTATTGTTCATAACTATTGTAAAAACAATTTAATTTCAATTTGGCACATACAATTTTAAAAATAACTATATGTAGCCTAGGCCAGCAACAAAGGTTAAAAGTTTGGTATTCTAATTCAGAAGGGCAGAAAGGGATTGAGTACATTTCAGTTTAACATTATTTAGGTCCTACTGAGTGAATAGTAAACTACTGTAGCCTAGTTTTGCAGTCTAGGCTACTAAAGACAATTATACCATCTGTTCTTATTAACTTAGGACTCTGCCTCATCTTCACATCTTCAAAGCTTTTGTCAGAAAGAAAATAAAAATGCAATGCTTCTCAACTATTGCCATTTTCATACAGATATTATTGGTTATGCCAACCAAAAATGTAACTGCATCACATCAGATTTTTCACCATAATGGATTCGAACGCGGGTCGCCATCGCCGAAGTCTGACGACGATACCACTACCCTGCAATTAACCATTAGCCGTCAATGCTAAATTGAACAGTTCACATCTCGAATCGATGTTTACTACAAACAACGACATTCAAAACTTACCGCAGGCAGATGGCGAGCCGCTCACCAGGTTCGATGGCCAACCTCATCCCGGTGTTGGATCTGGTGATGAGTGGACCGACCTTGGCGAGCAACTCGTCGAAATCTTCGCGGGTCATACGGAAGTAATCTTTGAAAAGATCATCGTGCAGGCGCAGCTCCTGCACAAGTTGGTGATACTCCCCGCGTTGCCTACGGAGGCGAAGGATCGGGTGTACATGCCACCGGCGCCGGCGTCTCTGCCTGTTGAAGGCGTAGAACATTGCATAGAGCAAGACAATCTGTCTCAACCTGTCATCCATTTTCTGATCTGTATTGTACTACTCGTGGTTCTATTTTGTACTGTGCGCGCTGGCGGATAGCAATGTGATTGGATCTTGCGTCTTCACAATCGAGTCTCAGTGAATGGACAACGCCAGCGGTAGACACGCCTTCCAAAGCGGAGGACTGCCCTCGAAGCGGGAGGCAAGCGGTGGCCTATCAGAACAGAGCGTCAGAAATTACACGACATGACTGGCTAATGTGAGCGTTAACGCCGAGCGTTGCCGTCGGCCTGCCGCCCCGTCTGAATGATCCGTCAGACGGTAGCGGCAGGCTGGCGGCAACGCTCGGCGTAACGCTCACATCAGCCAGTCACAAGCGTGAATCTAGCTTGTCCTATCAAAACACAGCGTCAAAAGATTCACGCTTGTGACTGGCTGATGTGAGCGTTAACGCCGAGCGTTGCCGTCGGCCTGCCGCCCCGTCTGAATGATCTGTGAGACAGTGACAGGGTGACGGATCATTCAGACGCGCAACGCTCGCCGTTAACGCTGGCACGTCATCCGGCAAAAGTTTCAACGCTCTGTAGCCAGCGTTGTCCTATCAAAACACAGCGTCAAAAGATTCACGCTTGTGACTGGCTGATGTGAGCGTTAACGCCGAGCGTTGCCGCCGGCCTGCCGCTACCGTCTGACGGATCATTGACGGACCATTCAGACGAGGCGGCAGGCCGACGGCAACGCTCGGCGTTAACGCTCACATCAGCCAGTCAAAATCATGAATCTTTTGACGCCCTGTTTTGATAGGACAACGCTCGTTGCCGCTGGCACGTCATCCGGCAAAAGTTTCAACGCTCTGCAGCGAGCGGTAGCCAGCGTTGTCCTATCAAAACACAGCGTCAAAAGATTCATGGTTGTGACTGGCTGATGTGAGCGTTAACGCCGAGCGTTGCCGTCGGCCTGCCGCCCCGTCCGAATGATCCGTCAGACGGGGCGGCAGGCCGACGGCTAACGCTCACATCACCCACAACTGTGAATCTTTTGACGCTGTGTTTTGATAGGACAACGCTGGCTACAGAGCGTTGAAACTTTTGCCGGATGACGTGCCAGTGGCAGCCAGTGTTGTCCTATCAAAACACAGCGTCAAAAGATTCACGCTTGTGACTGGCTGATGTGAGCGTTAACACCGAGCGTTGCCGCCCCGTCTGAATGGTCCGTGAATGATCCGTGAAGAATCCTATAGTCTGCCTAGGCTCATGCTTGCCCTACATCTCTTTAGTAAACGCCCATATCTCTTAAAGTGCAAGCAGAAGAACGTGCCAGGCTTTCTATGTACTAATTCACATAGACATTAAATATGCAATAGAATTAAATACATCATAAATAAATAGGTTTCGATTTGTACTGAACAATAATTAGGAATTTATGTGGCTGAGGCTACAAGCTGTTTTCAGGAATGAAAAATAACTACTTTCTGAATATGATGACCCATATTTTGAGCAACCCATATTTTCATGCAACGCAATATACTCCATAATTACAATATCCATCTTAACCGAATTACCCAGCATTAACGGACAATTATTCCACAAAACACACCAATGCATTTCGACACACATGCAAGGATAATGATAGGTATTTTTTTTTCATTATCTTGTCAATATATTTTTACCATTGTTTAAAAAATGACAATTTTGCCAGTAGGCAGTTGTGCCCACATGTCCTTCCTAGAAGTGGAAGGATAATGATACATAGGTATCTTTTTTCATTATCTTCTCAATATCTTTGTCAGATATTTTTACTATTGTTTAAAAAATAACATTTTTGCCTGTAGGGCCTCGATCTCCAGTTGTGCCCACATGTTCTTCTAGAAGTGATGGATGTGAAGGGCAGCAGGAGTGTGAGTCTGCCATTATTCAGATTTATGTGAGGTTGTATGGTACTTTATTAGATTTATATGCTGTATGCATACTTAACAATTTGGTTCTATTTCCAAAAGATCCATGTCAACCGAGAGACTTCACCAGTCTTGATAAAATAATGGCACAGGGCATACTGGGGACAGGAGCCTGATGATGCTCAGACAGAACAGGTAGAACAAAATGTATGAAGTATGCAGGCAGGCACTAGAATCCCCCGCAGTTGGAACAAGTGTTGATGATGCCCAAATGCCCAATAGACAACGTTCCACTAGTTTGCTCCATGGTCCTCACAAGACCTGAGTTCTGGAGTCTTGGGTTGGCAGAGGATGTTGATTGGATGGTAAGACCTTTTGCTAAAAGCTCTTCATTATAGGCCAATCTTCAAATCACTATTACATTTATTTCATGTACTGTACCTGACAGATCCTCAACAGCTGCCTTAAGATTATAGAGAAGGGATGATGCTCCTTCTTATGCAAATTGAATTTAATTGGCTAATAAAGTGTTTCACAATGATGTATCAACATATTCTTAACAGAGGGCACAAAGTTTTTGCAGGAAACAGCTGCAATATCTGACTGTAACTTGGTTTTCCCTAACATCATTGAAT
>JAODXP020000130.1:59818-93327 GCA_027497455.2 Sardinella longiceps
GACAGAGGAAAGAATACCCCTTGGACTTGCTGAACAAAAAGAAAATATTAAAGTGCTAGGCATCTATTTCGGAGAGGAAACACATCAGAAAAATTGGGGAACACGAATAAATAAAATAAAACAGAAACTTTTCTTATGGACATCCCGAGATCTCACTATGCTTGGAAAAATCATGATAGCAAAAATGGAGATCCTGTCATCCTTGTCTTACCTTGCAATGATCCTTCCTGCTCCAGGCCCCTTCATCACATCAGTCCGCAGGGAAATGTTCCGCTTCATCTGGGGAGGAAAGACAGAAAGAGTCAAAAGAACAACAATGTACAAACCACAAGAACTAGGGGGCAGAGCCGTCCTCAACATCGAAATGAAATTCAAAGCAATGTTCCTGAGCAACATCTTAAAAGGAATGGCAGATAATGCAGAACCTCTGTGGAGTCTTTTTGCCCACTTCTGGGTGGGAAGATACCTACCCGGAAGGGACTGGGAGAGAAGACCCCTCACTCTGCCCTCCTCAGATACAAGGCCGGAACTCTACCAAGGAGTCAAAGAATTCCTTGCGAGATACAAAGGAACAATATATGCAGGCTCCGACCTTAGCTGCAAAGCAGTGTACAGACTCCTAGAAGATAGACCAAGAATGGAAACCATAAGAGCCCTGACTGGAAAACAATGCTCCCAAGTGTGGAAAAGTACTTCCTCCCCCTTCTTGTTCAATAAACACCAAGACATCGCATGGAAAACAGCACACAACTGCTTGCCAATAAGAACAGTGCTCCATAAATGGGGCTTATGCAAAAGTCCAAGTTGTATCAGAGATGGATGCAGAAACGATGAAACCATAGACCATGTTTTTTGGGACTGCATCTTTGCGAAGGTTATGTGGAATTTTTTTAGATCATTGATCCACACTAATATTATTTTAAGCAAAGAAACTGTTCTATTTGGTTTATGTAAAGGGGTGAGTGAACAAGAATTTCGCAGACCATGGGCAGTCATTAACTGCATTAAATGCACGCTATGGGTTGTCAGGAACAGACTGTTTCTTGGTAAGGAAAATATTGACCTGAAAGGAGCAAAAAGCATGTTAAAAAATGAAGTAAAGGACTATGTAATCAGAGACATTTTAAAATATGGTGAAGATAAAATGAAAGACATGTGGAATGTAGATTTTATGAATGATTGCTTGGGAAATATGGATGTTTTTAAATGATTATATTATCTGATTTAAGATAAGTTTGCGATGTGCAAAACATTGTCTATAATGCAAATTCCTCAGATGTGTGTACTAAGACTTACTTACCTGTGTTAATGTACTAACCTGGTTTTGAAACCAGACTTGAAATGATTGTTGAATTTTTTGCTGTGAAACACAATAAAGTTTAAAAAATTGAAAAAATTGAAAATTGTTTGCCCAGGGCGAGGCTCGGCCATTGCACTCGGGCCATGCTGACCCCTGCGAATTCCTCAAATGTAGGAATCTCGACTGCACAATTTCTGGTAGTGGGGGACTGCGTTCGCGCTCTCCCCTGATTTGAGCTTGTGGAAAAGAAAGAAACAACAACAAACAAACAAACAAACAAACAAAGCAATCAACAAACAGGCAGAGCAAAAGCCTACCAAAGGCCAAACATGACAGCCAGTGAGCAAGCCAACATCCAAGACAGTCTGCTGGTTAGAGAATGGTGCCTGTCTGGGGACATGCGTTTGATTGAGTCCAGGTGACATGGACTTGTGTGTGGCCGCTGAGATGGCCCGCCCCTTCCTTCCCGTGTCACTTGATGGATTGAGGCCCCACCCAAATGGCGCATCTTTGGAAGTGACTTTACCGAGCGCGAGCCAAGCGTGGCCATCGGGCCCGGTGGCATCTTGGTCTTTCCCAACTCATACTTACCTGGCAGGGGTGATACAATGATCAGGAAGGTTGTTTGCCCAGGGCGAGGCTCGGCCATTGCACTCGGGCCATGCTGACCCCTGCGAATTCCTCAAATGTAGGAATCTCGACTGCACAATTTCTGGTAGTGGGGGACTGCGTTCGCGCTCTCCCCTGATTTGAGCTTGTGGAAAAGAAAGAAACAACAACAAACAAACAAACAAACAAACAAAGCAATCAACAAACAGGCAGAGCAAAAGCCTACCAAAGGCCAAACATGACAGCCAGTGAGCAAGCCAACATCCAAGACAGTCTGCTGGTTAGAGAATGGTGCCTGTCTGGGGACATGCGTTTGATTGAGTCCAGGTGACATGGACTTGTGTGTGGCCGCTGAGATGGCCCGCCCCTTCCTTCCCGTGTCACTTGATGGATTGAGGCCCCACCCAAATGGCGCATCTTTGGAAGTGACTTTACCGAGCGCGAGCCAAGCGTGGCCATCGGGCCCGGTGGCATCTTGGTCTTTCCCAACTCATACTTACCTGGCAGGGGTGATACAATGATCAGGAAGGTTGTTTGCCCAGGGCGAGGCTCGGCCATTGCACTCGGGCCATGCTGACCCCTGCGAATTCCTCAAATGTAGGAATCTCGACTGCACAATTTCTGGTAGTGGGGGACTGCGTTCGCGCTCTCCCCTGATTTGAGCTTGTGGAAAAGAAAGAAACAACAAACAAACAAACAAACAAACAAACAAAGCAATCAACAAACAGGCAGAGCAAAAGCCTACCAAAGGCCAAACATGACAGCCAGTGAGCAAGCCAACATCCAAGACAGTCTGCTGGTTAGAGAATGGTGCCTGTCTGGGGACATGCGTTTGATTGAGTCCAGGTGACATGGACTTGTGTGTGGCCGCTGAGATGGCCCGCCCCTTCCTTCCCGTGTCACTTGATGGATTGAGGCCCCACCCAAATGGCGCATCTTTGGAAGTGACTTTACCGAGCGCGAGCCAAGCGTGGCCATCGGGCCCGGTGGCATCTTGGTCTTTCCCAACTCATACTTACCTGGCAGGGGTGATACAATGATCAGGAAGGTTGTTTGCCCAGGGCGAGGCTCGGCCATTGCACTCGGGCCATGCTGACCCCTGCGAATTCCTCAAATGTAGGAATCTCGACTGCACAATTTCTGGTAGTGGGGGACTGCGTTCGCGCTCTCCCCTGATTTGAGCTTGTGGAAAAGAAAGAAACAACAAACAAACAAACAAACAAACAAACAAAGCAATCAACAAACAGGCAGAGCAAAAGCCTACCAAAGGCCAAACATGACAGCCAGTGAGCAAGCCAACATCCAAGACAGTCTGCTGGTTAGAGAATGGTGCCTGTCTGGGGACATGCGTTTGATTGAGTCCAGGTGACATGGACTTGTGTGTGGCCGCTGAGATGGCCCGCCCCTTCCTTCCCGTGTCACTTGATGGATTGAGGCCCCACCCAAATGGCGCATCTTTGGAAGTGACTTTACCGAGCGCGAGCCAAGCGTGGCCATCGGGCCCGGTGGCATCTTGGTCTTTCCCAACTCATACTTACCTGGCAGGGGTGATACAATGATCAGGAAGGTTGTTTGCCCAGGGCGAGGCTCGGCCATTGCACTCGGGCCATGCTGACCCCTGCGAATTCCTCAAATGTAGGAATCTCGACTGCACAATTTCTGGTAGTGGGGGACTGCGTTCGCGCTCTCCCCTGATTTGAGCTTGTGGAAAGAAAGAAAGACAACAACAAACAAACAAACAAACAAACAAAGCAATCAACAAACAGGCAGAGCAAAAGCCTACCAAAGGCCAAACATGACAGCCAGTGAGCAAGCCAACATCCAAGACAGTCTGCTGGTTAGAGAATGGTGCCTGTCTGGGGACATGCGTTTGATTGAGTCCAGGTGACATGGACTTGTGTGTGGCCGCTGAGATGGCCCGCCCCTTCCTTCCCGTGTCACTTGATGGATTGAGGCCCCACCCAAATGGCGCATCTTTGGAAGTGACTTTACCGAGCGCGAGCCAAGCGTGGCCATCGGGCCCGGTGGCATCTTGGTCTTTCCCAACTCATACTTACCTGGCAGGGGTGATACAATGATCAGGAAGGTTGTTTGCCCAGGGCGAGGCTCGGCCATTGCACTCGGGCCATGCTGACCCCTGCGAATTCCTCAAATGTAGGAATCTCGACTGCACAATTTCTGGTAGTGGGGGACTGCGTTCGCGCTCTCCCCTGATTTGAGCTTGTGGAAAAGAAAGAAACAACAAACAAACAAACAAACAAACAAACAAAGCAATCAACAAACAGGCAGAGCAAAAGCCTACCAAAGGCCAAACATGACAGCCAGTGAGCAAGCCAACATCCAAGACAGTCTGCTGGTTAGAGAATGGTGCCTGTCTGGGGACATGCGTTTGATTGAGTCCAGGTGACATGGACTTGTGTGTGGCCGCTGAGATGGCCCGCCCCTTCCTTCCCGTGTCACTTGATGGATTGAGGCCCCACCCAAATGGCGCATCTTTGGAAGTGACTTTACCGAGCGCGAGCCAAGCGTGGCCATCGGGCCCGGTGGCATCTTGGTCTTTCCCAACTCATACTTACCTGGCAGGGGTGATACAATGATCAGGAAGGTTGTTTGCCCAGGGCGAGGCTCGGCCATTGCACTCGGGCCATGCTGACCCCTGCGAATTCCTCAAATGTAGGAATCTCGACTGCACAATTTCTGGTAGTGGGGGACTGCGTTCGCGCTCTCCCCTGATTTGAGCTTGTGGAAAAGAAAGAAACAACAACAAACAAACAAACAAACAAACAAACAAAGCAATCAACAAACAGGCAGAGCAAAAGCCTACCAAAGGCCAAACATGACAGCCAGTGAGCAAGCCAACATCCAAGACAGTCTGCTGGTTAGAGAATGGTGCCTGTCTGGGGACATGCGTTTGATTGAGTCCAGGTGACATGGACTTGTGTGTGGCCGCTGAGATGGCCCGCCCCTTCCTTCCCGTGTCACTTGATGGATTGAGGCCCCACCCAAATGGCGCATCTTTGGAAGTGACTTTACCGAGCGCGAGCCAAGCGTGGCCATCGGGCCCGGTGGCATCTTGGTCTTTCCCAACTCATACTTACCTGGCAGGGGTGATACAATGATCAGGAAGGTTGTTTGCCCAGGGCGAGGCTCGGCCATTGCACTCGGGCCATGCTGACCCCTGCGAATTCCTCAAATGTAGGAATCTCGACTGCACAATTTCTGGTAGTGGGGGACTGCGTTCGCGCTCTCCCCTGATTTGAGCTTGTGGAAAAGAAAGAAACAACAAACAAACAAACAAACAAACAAACAAACAAAGCAATCAACAAACAGGCAGAGCAAAAGCCTACCAAAGGCCAAACATGACAGCCAGTGAGCAAGCCAACATCCAAGACAGTCTGCTGGTTAGAGAATGGTGCCTGTCTGGGGACATGCGTTTGATTGAGTCCAGGTGACATGGACTTGTGTGTGGCCGCTGAGATGGCCCGCCCCTTCCTTCCCGTGTCACTTGATGGATTGAGGCCCCACCCAAATGGCGCATCTTTGGAAGTGACTTTACCGAGCGCGAGCCAAGCGTGGCCATCGGGCCCGGTGGCATCTTGGTCTTTCCCAACTCATACTTACCTGGCAGGGGTGATACAATGATCAGGAAGGTTGTTTGCCCAGGGCGAGGCTCGGCCATTGCACTCGGGCCATGCTGACCCCTGCGAATTCCTCAAATGTAGGAATCTCGACTGCACAATTTCTGGTAGTGGGGGACTGCGTTCGCGCTCTCCCCTGATTTGAGCTTGTGGAAAAGAAAGAAACAACAAACAAACAAACAAACAAACAAACAAAGCAATCAACAAACAGGCAGAGCAAAAGCCTACCAAAGGCCAAACATGACAGCCAGTGAGCAAGCCAACATCCAAGACAGTCTGCTGGTTAGAGAATGGTGCCTGTCTGGGGACATGCGTTTGATTGAGTCCAGGTGACATGGACTTGTGTGTGGCCGCTGAGATGGCCCGCCCCTTCCTTCCCGTGTCACTTGATGGATTGAGGCCCCACCCAAATGGCGCATCTTTGGAAGTGACTTTACCGAGCGCGAGCCAAGCGTGGCCATCGGGCCCGGTGGCATCTTGGTCTTTCCCAACTCATACTTACCTGGCAGGGGTGATACAATGATCAGGAAGGTTGTTTGCCCAGGGCGAGGCTCGGCCATTGCACTCGGGCCATGCTGACCCCTGCGAATTCCTCAAATGTAGGAATCTCGACTGCACAATTTCTGGTAGTGGGGGACTGCGTTCGCGCTCTCCCCTGATTTGAGCTTGTGGAAAAGAAAGAAACAACAAACAAACAAACAAACACAACAAACAAAGCAATCAACAAACAGGCAGAGCAAAAGCCTACCAAAGGCCAAACATGACAGCCAGTGAGCAAGCCAACATCCAAGACAGTCTGCTGGTTAGAGAATGGTGCCTGTCTGGGGACATGCGTTTGATTGAGTCCAGGTGACATGGACTTGTGTGTGGCCGCTGAGATGGCCCGCCCCTTCCTTCCCGTGTCACTTGATGGATTGAGGCCCCACCCAAATGGCGCATCTTTGGAAGTGACTTTACCGAGCGCGAGCCAAGCGTGGCCATCGGGCCCGGTGGCATCTTGGTCTTTCCCAACTCATACTTACCTGGCAGGGGTGATACAATGATCAGGAAGGTTGTTTGCCCAGGGCGAGGCTCGGCCATTGCACTCGGGCCATGCTGACCCCTGCGAATTCCTCAAATGTAGGAATCTCGACTGCACAATTTCTGGTAGTGGGGGACTGCGTTCGCGCTCTCCCCTGATTTGAGCTTGTGGAAAAGAAAGAAACAACAACAAACAAACAAACAAACAAACAAAGCAATCAACAAACAGGCAGAGCAAAAGCCTACCAAAGGCCAAACATGACAGCCAGTGAGCAAGCCAACATCCAAGACAGTCTGCTGGTTAGAGAATGGTGCCTGTCTGGGGACATGCGTTTGATTGAGTCCAGGTGACATGGACTTGTGTGTGGCCGCTGAGATGGCCCGCCCCTTCCTTCCCGTGTCACTTGATGGATTGAGGCCCCACCCAAATGGCGCATCTTTGGAAGTGACTTTACCGAGCGCGAGCCAAGCGTGGCCATCGGGCCCGGTGGCATCTTGGTCTTTCCCAACTCATACTTACCTGGCAGGGGTGATACAATGATCAGGAAGGTTGTTTGCCCAGGGCGAGGCTCGGCCATTGCACTCGGGCCATGCTGACCCCTGCGAATTCCTCAAATGTAGGAATCTCGACTGCACAATTTCTGGTAGTGGGGGACTGCGTTCGCGCTCTCCCCTGATTTGAGCTTGTGGAAAAGAAAGAAAAACAACAAACAAACAAACAAACAAACAAACAAAGCAATCAACAAACAGGCAGAGCAAAAGCCTACCAAAGGCCAAACATGACAGCCAGTGAGCAAGCCAACATCCAAGACAGTCTGCTGGTTAGAGAATGGTGCCTGTCTGGGGACATGCGTTTGATTGAGTCCAGGTGACATGGACTTGTGTGTGGCCGCTGAGATGGCCCGCCCCTTCCTTCCCGTGTCACTTGATGGATTGAGGCCCCACCCAAATGGCGCATCTTTGGAAGTGACTTTACCGAGCGCGAGCCAAGCGTGGCCATCGGGCCCGGTGGCATCTTGGTCTTTCCCAACTCATACTTACCTGGCAGGGGTGATACAATGATCAGGAAGGTTGTTTGCCCAGGGCGAGGCTCGGCCATTGCACTCGGGCCATGCTGACCCCTGCGAATTCCTCAAATGTAGGAATCTCGACTGCACAATTTCTGGTAGTGGGGGACTGCGTTCGCGCTCTCCCCTGATTTGAGCTTGTGGAAAAGAAAGAAACAACAACAAACAAACAAACAAACAAACAAACAAAGCAATCAACAAACAGGCAGAGCAAAAGCCTACCAAAGGCCAAACATGACAGCCAGTGAGCAAGCCAACATCCAAGACAGTCTGCTGGTTAGAGAATGGTGCCTGTCTGGGGACATGCGTTTGATTGAGTCCAGGTGACATGGACTTGTGTGTGGCCGCTGAGATGGCCCGCCCCTTCCTTCCCGTGTCACTTGATGGATTGAGGCCCCACCCAAATGGCGCATCTTTGGAAGTGACTTTACCGAGCGCGAGCCAAGCGTGGCCATCGGGCCCGGTGGCATCTTGGTCTTTCCCAACTCATACTTACCTGGCAGGGGTGATACAATGATCAGGAAGGTTGTTTGCCCAGGGCGAGGCTCGGCCATTGCACTCGGGCCATGCTGACCCCTGCGAATTCCTCAAATGTAGGAATCTCGACTGCACAATTTCTGGTAGTGGGGGACTGCGTTCGCGCTCTCCCCTGATTTGAGCTTGTGGAAAAGAAAGAAACAACAACAAACAAACAAACAAACAAACAAACAAAGCAATCAACAAACAGGCAGAGCAAAAGCCTACCAAAGGCCAAACATGACAGCCAGTGAGCAAGCCAACATCCAAGACAGTCTGCTGGTTAGAGAATGGTGCCTGTCTGGGGACATGCGTTTGATTGAGTCCAGGTGACATGGACTTGTGTGTGGCCGCTGAGATGGCCCGCCCCTTCCTTCCCGTGTCACTTGATGGATTGAGGCCCCACCCAAATGGCGCATCTTTGGAAGTGACTTTACCGAGCGCGAGCCAAGCGTGGCCATCGGGCCCGGTGGCATCTTGGTCTTTCCCAACTCATACTTACCTGGCAGGGGTGATACAATGATCAGGAAGGTTGTTTGCCCAGGGCGAGGCTCGGCCATTGCACTCGGGCCATGCTGACCCCTGCGAATTCCTCAAATGTAGGAATCTCGACTGCACAATTTCTGGTAGTGGGGGACTGCGTTCGCGCTCTCCCCTGATTTGAGCTTGTGGAAAAGAAAGAAACAACAAACAAACAAACAAACAAACAAACAAAGCAATCAACAAACAGGCAGAGCAAAAGCCTACCAAAGGCCAAACATGACAGCCAGTGAGCAAGCCAACATCCAAGACAGTCTGCTGGTTAGAGAATGGTGCCTGTCTGGGGACATGCGTTTGATTGAGTCCAGGTGACATGGACTTGTGTGTGGCCGCTGAGATGGCCCGCCCCTTCCTTCCCGTGTCACTTGATGGATTGAGGCCCCACCCAAATGGCGCATCTTTGGAAGTGACTTTACCGAGCGCGAGCCAAGCGTGGCCATCGGGCCCGGTGGCATCTTGGTCTTTCCCAACTCATACTTACCTGGCAGGGGTGATACAATGATCAGGAAGGTTGTTTGCCCAGGGCGAGGCTCGGCCATTGCACTCGGGCCATGCTGACCCCTGCGAATTCCTCAAATGTAGGAATCTCGACTGCACAATTTCTGGTAGTGGGGGACTGCGTTCGCGCTCTCCCCTGATTTGAGCTTGTGGAAAAGAAAGAAACAACAAACAAACAAACAAACAAACAAAGCAATCAACAAACAGGCAGAGCAAAAGCCTACCAAAGGCCAAACATGACAGCCAGTGAGCAAGCCAACATCCAAGACAGTCTGCTGGTTAGAGAATGGTGCCTGTCTGGGGACATGCGTTTGATTGAGTCCAGGTGACATGGACTTGTGTGTGGCCGCTGAGATGGCCCGCCCCTTCCTTCCCGTGTCACTTGATGGATTGAGGCCCCACCCAAATGGCGCATCTTTGGAAGTGACTTTACCGAGCGCGAGCCAAGCGTGGCCATCGGGCCCGGTGGCATCTTGGTCTTTCCCAACTCATACTTACCTGGCAGGGGTGATACAATGATCAGGAAGGTTGTTTGCCCAGGGCGAGGCTCGGCCATTGCACTCGGGCCATGCTGACCCCTGCGAATTCCTCAAATGTAGGAATCTCGACTGCACAATTTCTGGTAGTGGGGGACTGCGTTCGCGCTCTCCCCTGATTTGAGCTTGTGGAAAAGAAAGAAACAACAACAAACAAACAAACAAACAAACAAACAAAGCAATCAACAAACAGGCAGAGCAAAAGCCTACCAAAGGCCAAACATGACAGCCAGTGAGCAAGCCAACATCCAAGACAGTCTGCTGGTTAGAGAATGGTGCCTGTCTGGGGACATGCGTTTGATTGAGTCCAGGTGACATGGACTTGTGTGTGGCCGCTGAGATGGCCCGCCCCTTCCTTCCCGTGTCACTTGATGGATTGAGGCCCCACCCAAATGGCGCATCTTTGGAAGTGACTTTACCGAGCGCGAGCCAAGCGTGGCCATCGGGCCCGGTGGCATCTTGGTCTTTCCCAACTCATACTTACCTGGCAGGGGTGATACAATGATCAGGAAGGTTGTTTGCCCAGGGCGAGGCTCGGCCATTGCACTCGGGCCATGCTGACCCCTGCGAATTCCTCAAATGTAGGAATCTCGACTGCACAATTTCTGGTAGTGGGGGACTGCGTTCGCGCTCTCCCCTGATTTGAGCTTGTGGAAAAGAAAGAAACAACAACAAACAAACAAACAAACAAACAAAGCAATCAACAAACAGGCAGAGCAAAAGCCTACCAAAGGCCAAACATGACAGCCAGTGAGCAAGCCAACATCCAAGACAGTCTGCTGGTTAGAGAATGGTGCCTGTCTGGGGACATGCGTTTGATTGAGTCCAGGTGACATGGACTTGTGTGTGGCCGCTGAGATGGCCCGCCCCTTCCTTCCCGTGTCACTTGATGGATTGAGGCCCCACCCAAATGGCGCATCTTTGGAAGTGACTTTACCGAGCGCGAGCCAAGCGTGGCCATCGGGCCCGGTGGCATCTTGGTCTTTCCCAACTCATACTTACCTGGCAGGGGTGATACAATGATCAGGAAGGTTGTTTGCCCAGGGCGAGGCTCGGCCATTGCACTCGGGCCATGCTGACCCCTGCGAATTCCTCAAATGTAGGAATCTCGACTGCACAATTTCTGGTAGTGGGGGACTGCGTTCGCGCTCTCCCCTGATTTGAGCTTGTGGAAAAGAAAGAAACAACAAACAAACAAACAAACAAACAAACAAAGCAATCAACAAACAGGCAGAGCAAAAGCCTACCAAAGGCCAAACATGACAGCCAGTGAGCAAGCCAACATCCAAGACAGTCTGCTGGTTAGAGAATGGTGCCTGTCTGGGGACATGCGTTTGATTGAGTCCAGGTGACATGGACTTGTGTGTGGCCGCTGAGATGGCCCGCCCCTTCCTTCCCGTGTCACTTGATGGATTGAGGCCCCACCCAAATGGCGCATCTTTGGAAGTGACTTTACCGAGCGCGAGCCAAGCGTGGCCATCGGGCCCGGTGGCATCTTGGTCTTTCCCAACTCATACTTACCTGGCAGGGGTGATACAATGATCAGGAAGGTTGTTTGCCCAGGGCGAGGCTCGGCCATTGCACTCGGGCCATGCTGACCCCTGCGAATTCCTCAAATGTAGGAATCTCGACTGCACAATTTCTGGTAGTGGGGGACTGCGTTCGCGCTCTCCCCTGATTTGAGCTTGTGGAAAAGAAAGACAACAACAACAAACAAACAAACACACAAACAAAGCAATCAACAAACAGGCAGAGCAAAAGCCTACCAAAGGCCAAACATGACAGCCAGTGAGCAAGCCAACATCCAAGACAGTCTGCTGGTTAGAGAATGGTGCCTGTCTGGGGACATGCGTTTGATTGAGTCCAGGTGACATGGACTTGTGTGTGGCCGCTGAGATGGCCCGCCCCTTCCTTCCCGTGTCACTTGATGGATTGAGGCCCCACCCAAATGGCGCATCTTTGGAAGTGACTTTACCGAGCGCGAGCCAAGCGTGGCCATCGGGCCCGGTGGCATCTTGGTCTTTCCCAACTCATACTTACCTGGCAGGGGTGATACAATGATCAGGAAGGTTGTTTGCCCAGGGCGAGGCTCGGCCATTGCACTCGGGCCATGCTGACCCCTGCGAATTCCTCAAATGTAGGAATCTCGACTGCACAATTTCTGGTAGTGGGGGACTGCGTTCGCGCTCTCCCCTGATTTGAGCTTGTGGAAAAGAAAGAAACAACAAACAAACAAACAAACAAACAAACAAAGCAATCAACAAACAGGCAGAGCAAAAGCCTACCAAAGGCCAAACATGACAGCCAGTGAGCAAGCCAACATCCAAGACAGTCTGCTGGTTAGAGAATGGTGCCTGTCTGGGGACATGCGTTTGATTGAGTCCAGGTGACATGGACTTGTGTGTGGCCGCTGAGATGGCCCGCCCCTTCCTTCCCGTGTCACTTGATGGATTGAGGCCCCACCCAAATGGCGCATCTTTGGAAGTGACTTTACCGAGCGCGAGCCAAGCGTGGCCATCGGGCCCGGTGGCATCTTGGTCTTTCCCAACTCATACTTACCTGGCAGGGGTGATACAATGATCAGGAAGGTTGTTTGCCCAGGGCGAGGCTCGGCCATTGCACTCGGGCCATGCTGACCCCTGCGAATTCCTCAAATGTAGGAATCTCGACTGCACAATTTCTGGTAGTGGGGGACTGCGTTCGCGCTCTCCCCTGATTTGAGCTTGTGGAAAAGAAAGAAACAACAAACAAACAAACAAACAAACAAACAAACAAAGCAATCAACAAACAGGCAGAGCAAAAGCCTACCAAAGGCCAAACATGACAGCCAGTGAGCAAGCCAACATCCAAGACAGTCTGCTGGTTAGAGAATGGTGCCTGTCTGGGGACATGCGTTTGATTGAGTCCAGGTGACATGGACTTGTGTGTGGCCGCTGAGATGGCCCGCCCCTTCCTTCCCGTGTCACTTGATGGATTGAGGCCCCACCCAAATGGCGCATCTTTGGAAGTGACTTTACCGAGCGCGAGCCAAGCGTGGCCATCGGGCCCGGTGGCATCTTGGTCTTTCCCAACTCATACTTACCTGGCAGGGGTGATACAATGATCAGGAAGGTTGTTTGCCCAGGGCGAGGCTCGGCCATTGCACTCGGGCCATGCTGACCCCTGCGAATTCCTCAAATGTAGGAATCTCGACTGCACAATTTCTGGTAGTGGGGGACTGCGTTCGCGCTCTCCCCTGATTTGAGCTTGTGGAAAAGAAAGAAACAACAACAAACAAACAAACAAACAAACAAAGCAATCAACAAACAGGCAGAGCAAAAGCCTACCAAAGGCCAAACATGACAGCCAGTGAGCAAGCCAACATCCAAGACAGTCTGCTGGTTAGAGAATGGTGCCTGTCTGGGGACATGCGTTTGATTGAGTCCAGGTGACATGGACTTGTGTGTGGCCGCTGAGATGGCCCGCCCCTTCCTTCCCGTGTCACTTGATGGATTGAGGCCCCACCCAAATGGCGCATCTTTGGAAGTGACTTTACCGAGCGCGAGCCAAGCGTGGCCATCGGGCCCGGTGGCATCTTGGTCTTTCCCAACTCATACTTACCTGGCAGGGGTGATACAATGATCAGGAAGGTTGTTTGCCCAGGGCGAGGCTCGGCCATTGCACTCGGGCCATGCTGACCCCTGCGAATTCCTCAAATGTAGGAATCTCGACTGCACAATTTCTGGTAGTGGGGGACTGCGTTCGCGCTCTCCCCTGATTTGAGCTTGTGGAAAAGAAAGAAACAACAACAAACAAACAAACAAACAAACAAACAAAGCAATCAACAAACAGGCAGAGCAAAAGCCTACCAAAGGCCAAACATGACAGCCAGTGAGCAAGCCAACATCCAAGACAGTCTGCTGGTTAGAGAATGGTGCCTGTCTGGGGACATGCGTTTGATTGAGTCCAGGTGACATGGACTTGTGTGTGGCCGCTGAGATGGCCCGCCCCTTCCTTCCCGTGTCACTTGATGGATTGAGGCCCCACCCAAATGGCGCATCTTTGGAAGTGACTTTACCGAGCGCGAGCCAAGCGTGGCCATCGGGCCCGGTGGCATCTTGGTCTTTCCCAACTCATACTTACCTGGCAGGGGTGATACAATGATCAGGAAGGTTGTTTGCCCAGGGCGAGGCTCGGCCATTGCACTCGGGCCATGCTGACCCCTGCGAATTCCTCAAATGTAGGAATCTCGACTGCACAATTTCTGGTAGTGGGGGACTGCGTTCGCGCTCTCCCCTGATTTGAGCTTGTGGAAAAGAAAGAAACAACAACAAACAAACAAACAAACAAACAAACAAAGCAATCAACAAACAGGCAGAGCAAAAGCCTACCAAAGGCCAAACATGACAGCCAGTGAGCAAGCCAACATCCAAGACAGTCTGCTGGTTAGAGAATGGTGCCTGTCTGGGGACATGCGTTTGATTGAGTCCAGGTGACATGGACTTGTGTGTGGCCGCTGAGATGGCCCGCCCCTTCCTTCCCGTGTCACTTGATGGATTGAGGCCCCACCCAAATGGCGCATCTTTGGAAGTGACTTTACCGAGCGCGAGCCAAGCGTGGCCATCGGGCCCGGTGGCATCTTGGTCTTTCCCAACTCATACTTACCTGGCAGGGGTGATACAATGATCAGGAAGGTTGTTTGCCCAGGGCGAGGCTCGGCCATTGCACTCGGGCCATGCTGACCCCTGCGAATTCCTCAAATGTAGGAATCTCGACTGCACAATTTCTGGTAGTGGGGGACTGCGTTCGCGCTCTCCCCTGATTTGAGCTTGTGGAAAAGAAAGAAACCACAACAAACAAACAAACAAACAAACAAACAAAGCAATCAACAAACAGGCAGAGCAAAAGCCTACCAAAGGCCAAACATGACAGCCAGTGAGCAAGCCAACATCCAAGACAGTCTGCTGGTTAGAGAATGGTGCCTGTCTGGGGACATGCGTTTGATTGAGTCCAGGTGACATGGACTTGTGTGTGGCCGCTGAGATGGCCCGCCCCTTCCTTCCCGTGTCACTTGATGGATTGAGGCCCCACCCAAATGGCGCATCTTTGGAAGTGACTTTACCGAGCGCGAGCCAAGCGTGGCCATCGGGCCCGGTGGCATCTTGGTCTTTCCCAACTCATACTTACCTGGCAGGGGTGATACAATGATCAGGAAGGTTGTTTGCCCAGGGCGAGGCTCGGCCATTGCACTCGGGCCATGCTGACCCCTGCGAATTCCTCAAATGTAGGAATCTCGACTGCACAATTTCTGGTAGTGGGGGACTGCGTTCGCGCTCTCCCCTGATTTGAGCTTGTGGAAAAGAAAGAAACAACAAACAAACAAACAAACAAACAAACAAAGCAATCAACAAACAGGCAGAGCAAAAGCCTACCAAAGGCCAAACATGACAGCCAGTGAGCAAGCCAACATCCAAGACAGTCTGCTGGTTAGAGAATGGTGCCTGTCTGGGGACATGCGTTTGATTGAGTCCAGGTGACATGGACTTGTGTGTGGCCGCTGAGATGGCCCGCCCCTTCCTTCCCGTGTCACTTGATGGATTGAGGCCCCACCCAAATGGCGCATCTTTGGAAGTGACTTTACCGAGCGCGAGCCAAGCGTGGCCATCGGGCCCGGTGGCATCTTGGTCTTTCCCAACTCATACTTACCTGGCAGGGGTGATACAATGATCAGGAAGGTTGTTTGCCCAGGGCGAGGCTCGGCCATTGCACTCGGGCCATGCTGACCCCTGCGAATTCCTCAAATGTAGGAATCTCGACTGCACAATTTCTGGTAGTGGGGGACTGCGTTCGCGCTCTCCCCTGATTTGAGCTTGTGGAAAAGAAAGAAACAACAACAAACAAACAAACAAACAAACAAACAAAGCAATCAACAAACAGGCAGAGCAAAAGCCTACCAAAGGCCAAACATGACAGCCAGTGAGCAAGCCAACATCCAAGACAGTCTGCTGGTTAGAGAATGGTGCCTGTCTGGGGACATGCGTTTGATTGAGTCCAGGTGACATGGACTTGTGTGTGGCCGCTGAGATGGCCCGCCCCTTCCTTCCCGTGTCACTTGATGGATTGAGGCCCCACCCAAATGGCGCATCTTTGGAAGTGACTTTACCGAGCGCGAGCCAAGCGTGGCCATCGGGCCCGGTGGCATCTTGGTCTTTCCCAACTCATACTTACCTGGCAGGGGTGATACAATGATCAGGAAGGTTGTTTGCCCAGGGCGAGGCTCGGCCATTGCACTCGGGCCATGCTGACCCCTGCGAATTCCTCAAATGTAGGAATCTCGACTGCACAATTTCTGGTAGTGGGGGACTGCGTTCGCGCTCTCCCCTGATTTGAGCTTGTGGAAAAGAAAGAAACAACAACAAACAAACAAACAAACAAACAAACAAAGCAATCAACAAACAGGCAGAGCAAAAGCCTACCAAAGGCCAAACATGACAGCCAGTGAGCAAGCCAACATCCAAGACAGTCTGCTGGTTAGAGAATGGTGCCTGTCTGGGGACATGCGTTTGATTGAGTCCAGGTGACATGGACTTGTGTGTGGCCGCTGAGATGGCCCGCCCCTTCCTTCCCGTGTCACTTGATGGATTGAGGCCCCACCCAAATGGCGCATCTTTGGAAGTGACTTTACCGAGCGCGAGCCAAGCGTGGCCATCGGGCCCGGTGGCATCTTGGTCTTTCCCAACTCATACTTACCTGGCAGGGGTGATACAATGATCAGGAAGGTTGTTTGCCCAGGGCGAGGCTCGGCCATTGCACTCGGGCCATGCTGACCCCTGCGAATTCCTCAAATGTAGGAATCTCGACTGCACAATTTCTGGTAGTGGGGGACTGCGTTCGCGCTCTCCCCTGATTTGAGCTTGTGGAAAAGAAAGAACAACAACAAACAAACAAACAAACAAACAAACAAAGCAATCAACAAACAGGCAGAGCAAAAGCCTACCAAAGGCCAAACATGACAGCCAGTGAGCAAGCCAACATCCAAGACAGTCTGCTGGTTAGAGAATGGTGCCTGTCTGGGGACATGCGTTTGATTGAGTCCAGGTGACATGGACTTGTGTGTGGCCGCTGAGATGGCCCGCCCCTTCCTTCCCGTGTCACTTGATGGATTGAGGCCCCACCCAAATGGCGCATCTTTGGAAGTGACTTTACCGAGCGCGAGCCAAGCGTGGCCATCGGGCCCGGTGGCATCTTGGTCTTTCCCAACTCATACTTACCTGGCAGGGGTGATACAATGATCAGGAAGGTTGTTTGCCCAGGGCGAGGCTCGGCCATTGCACTCGGGCCATGCTGACCCCTGCGAATTCCTCAAATGTAGGAATCTCGACTGCACAATTTCTGGTAGTGGGGGACTGCGTTCGCGCTCTCCCCTGATTTGAGCTTGTGGAAAAGAAAGAAACAACAAACAAACAAACAAACAAACAAACAAAGCAATCAACAAACAGGCAGAGCAAAAGCCTACCAAAGGCCAAACATGACAGCCAGTGAGCAAGCCAACATCCAAGACAGTCTGCTGGTTAGAGAATGGTGCCTGTCTGGGGACATGCGTTTGATTGAGTCCAGGTGACATGGACTTGTGTGTGGCCGCTGAGATGGCCCGCCCCTTCCTTCCCGTGTCACTTGATGGATTGAGGCCCCACCCAAATGGCGCATCTTTGGAAGTGACTTTACCGAGCGCGAGCCAAGCGTGGCCATCGGGCCCGGTGGCATCTTGGTCTTTCCCAACTCATACTTACCTGGCAGGGGTGATACAATGATCAGGAAGGTTGTTTGCCCAGGGCGAGGCTCGGCCATTGCACTCGGGCCATGCTGACCCCTGCGAATTCCTCAAATGTAGGAATCTCGACTGCACAATTTCTGGTAGTGGGGGACTGCGTTCGCGCTCTCCCCTGATTTGAGCTTGTGGAAAAGAAAGAAACAACAACAAACAAACAAACAAACAAACAAACAAAGCAATCAACAAACAGGCAGAGCAAAAGCCTACCAAAGGCCAAACATGACAGCCAGTGAGCAAGCCAACATCCAAGACAGTCTGCTGGTTAGAGAATGGTGCCTGTCTGGGGACATGCGTTTGATTGAGTCCAGGTGACATGGACTTGTGTGTGGCCGCTGAGATGGCCCGCCCCTTCCTTCCCGTGTCACTTGATGGATTGAGGCCCCACCCAAATGGCGCATCTTTGGAAGTGACTTTACCGAGCGCGAGCCAAGCGTGGCCATCGGGCCCGGTGGCATCTTGGTCTTTCCCAACTCATACTTACCTGGCAGGGGTGATACAATGATCAGGAAGGTTGTTTGCCCAGGGCGAGGCTCGGCCATTGCACTCGGGCCATGCTGACCCCTGCGAATTCCTCAAATGTAGGAATCTCGACTGCACAATTTCTGGTAGTGGGGGACTGCGTTCGCGCTCTCCCCTGATTTGAGCTTGTGGAAAAGAAAGAAACAACAACAAACAAACAAACAAACAAACAAACAAAGCAATCAACAAACAGGCAGAGCAAAAGCCTACCAAAGGCCAAACATGACAGCCAGTGAGCAAGCCAACATCCAAGACAGTCTGCTGGTTAGAGAATGGTGCCTGTCTGGGGACATGCGTTTGATTGAGTCCAGGTGACATGGACTTGTGTGTGGCCGCTGAGATGGCCCGCCCCTTCCTTCCCGTGTCACTTGATGGATTGAGGCCCCACCCAAATGGCGCATCTTTGGAAGTGACTTTACCGAGCGCGAGCCAAGCGTGGCCATCGGGCCCGGTGGCATCTTGGTCTTTCCCAACTCATACTTACCTGGCAGGGGTGATACAATGATCAGGAAGGTTGTTTGCCCAGGGCGAGGCTCGGCCATTGCACTCGGGCCATGCTGACCCCTGCGAATTCCTCAAATGTAGGAATCTCGACTGCACAATTTCTGGTAGTGGGGGACTGCGTTCGCGCTCTCCCCTGATTTGAGCTTGTGGAAAAGAAAGAAACAACAACAACAAACAAA
The DNA here is from genome assembly GCA_027497455.2 of Sardinella longiceps. Classification (NCBI taxonomy): domain Eukaryota; kingdom Metazoa; phylum Chordata; class Actinopteri; order Clupeiformes; family Clupeidae; genus Sardinella; species Sardinella longiceps. Next base: position 78,555 of record JAODXP020000130.1, read on the forward strand.
CAAACAAACAAACAAACAAAGCAATCAACAAACAGGCAGAGCAAAAGCCTACCAAAGGCCAAACATGACAGCCAGTGAGCAAGCCAACATCCAAGACAGTCTGCTGGTTAGAGAATGGTGCCTGTCTGGGGACATGCGTTTGATTGAGTCCAGGTGACATGGACTTGTGTGTGGCCGCTGAGATGGCCCGCCCCTTCCTTCCCGTGTCACTTGATGGATTGAGGCCCCACCCAAATGGCGCATCTTTGGAAGTGACTTTACCGAGCGCGAGCCAAGCGTGGCCATCGGGCCCGGTGGCATCTTGGTCTTTCCCAACTCATACTTACCTGGCAGGGGTGATACAATGATCAGGAAGGTTGTTTGCCCAGGGCGAGGCTCGGCCATTGCACTCGGGCCATGCTGACCCCTGCGAATTCCTCAAATGTAGGAATCTCGACTGCACAATTTCTGGTAGTGGGGGACTGCGTTCGCGCTCTCCCCTGATTTGAGCTTGTGGAAAAGAAAGAAACAACAAACAAACAAACAAACAAACAAACAAAGCAATCAACAAACAGGCAGAGCAAAAGCCTACCAAAGGCCAAACATGACAGCCAGTGAGCAAGCCAACATCCAAGACAGTCTGCTGGTTAGAGAATGGTGCCTGTCTGGGGACATGCGTTTGATTGAGTCCAGGTGACATGGACTTGTGTGTGGCCGCTGAGATGGCCCGCCCCTTCCTTCCCGTGTCACTTGATGGATTGAGGCCCCACCCAAATGGCGCATCTTTGGAAGTGACTTTACCGAGCGCGAGCCAAGCGTGGCCATCGGGCCCGGTGGCATCTTGGTCTTTCCCAACTCATACTTACCTGGCAGGGGTGATACAATGATCAGGAAGGTTGTTTGCCCAGGGCGAGGCTCGGCCATTGCACTCGGGCCATGCTGACCCCTGCGAATTCCTCAAATGTAGGAATCTCGACTGCACAATTTCTGGTAGTGGGGGACTGCGTTCGCGCTCTCCCCTGATTTGAGCTTGTGGAAAAGAAAGAAACAAACAACAACAAACAAACAAACAAACAAACAAAGCAATCAACAAACAGGCAGAGCAAAAGCCTACCAAAGGCCAAACATGACAGCCAGTGAGCAAGCCAACATCCAAGACAGTCTGCTGGTTAGAGAATGGTGCCTGTCTGGGGACATGCGTTTGATTGAGTCCAGGTGACATGGACTTGTGTGTGGCCGCTGAGATGGCCCGCCCCTTCCTTCCCGTGTCACTTGATGGATTGAGGCCCCACCCAAATGGCGCATCTTTGGAAGTGACTTTACCGAGCGCGAGCCAAGCGTGGCCATCGGGCCCGGTGGCATCTTGGTCTTTCCCAACTCATACTTACCTGGCAGGGGTGATACAATGATCAGGAAGGTTGTTTGCCCAGGGCGAGGCTCGGCCATTGCACTCGGGCCATGCTGACCCCTGCGAATTCCTCAAATGTAGGAATCTCGACTGCACAATTTCTGGTAGTGGGGGACTGCGTTCGCGCTCTCCCCTGATTTGAGCTTGTGGAAAAGAAAGACAACAACAAACAAACAAACAAACAAACAAACAAAGCAATCAACAAACAGGCAGAGCAAAAGCCTACCAAAGGCCAAACATGACAGCCAGTGAGCAAGCCAACATCCAAGACAGTCTGCTGGTTAGAGAATGGTGCCTGTCTGGGGACATGCGTTTGATTGAGTCCAGGTGACATGGACTTGTGTGTGGCCGCTGAGATGGCCCGCCCCTTCCTTCCCGTGTCACTTGATGGATTGAGGCCCCACCCAAATGGCGCATCTTTGGAAGTGACTTTACCGAGCGCGAGCCAAGCGTGGCCATCGGGCCCGGTGGCATCTTGGTCTTTCCCAACTCATACTTACCTGGCAGGGGTGATACAATGATCAGGAAGGTTGTTTGCCCAGGGCGAGGCTCGGCCATTGCACTCGGGCCATGCTGACCCCTGCGAATTCCTCAAATGTAGGAATCTCGACTGCACAATTTCTGGTAGTGGGGGACTGCGTTCGCGCTCTCCCCTGATTTGAGCTTGTGGAAAAGAAAGAAACAACAACAACAAACAAACAAACAAACAAACAAACAAAGCAATCAACAAACAGGCAGAGCAAAAGCCTACCAAAGGCCAAACATGACAGCCAGTGAGCAAGCCAACATCCAAGACAGTCTGCTGGTTAGAGAATGGTGCCTGTCTGGGGACATGCGTTTGATTGAGTCCAGGTGACATGGACTTGTGTGTGGCCGCTGAGATGGCCCGCCCCTTCCTTCCCGTGTCACTTGATGGATTGAGGCCCCACCCAAATGGCGCATCTTTGGAAGTGACTTTACCGAGCGCGAGCCAAGCGTGGCCATCGGGCCCGGTGGCATCTTGGTCTTTCCCAACTCATACTTACCTGGCAGGGGTGATACAATGATCAGGAAGGTTGTTTGCCCAGGGCGAGGCTCGGCCATTGCACTCGGGCCATGCTGACCCCTGCGAATTCCTCAAATGTAGGAATCTCGACTGCACAATTTCTGGTAGTGGGGGACTGCGTTCGCGCTCTCCCCTGATTTGAGCTTGTGGAAAAGAAAGAAACAAACAACAAACAAACAAACAAACAAACAAACAAAGCAATCAACAAACAGGCAGAGCAAAAGCCTACCAAAGGCCAAACATGACAGCCAGTGAGCAAGCCAACATCCAAGACAGTCTGCTGGTTAGAGAATGGTGCCTGTCTGGGGACATGCGTTTGATTGAGTCCAGGTGACATGGACTTGTGTGTGGCCGCTGAGATGGCCCGCCCCTTCCTTCCCGTGTCACTTGATGGATTGAGGCCCCACCCAAATGGCGCATCTTTGGAAGTGACTTTACCGAGCGCGAGCCAAGCGTGGCCATCGGGCCCGGTGGCATCTTGGTCTTTCCCAACTCATACTTACCTGGCAGGGGTGATACAATGATCAGGAAGGTTGTTTGCCCAGGGCGAGGCTCGGCCATTGCACTCGGGCCATGCTGACCCCTGCGAATTCCTCAAATGTAGGAATCTCGACTGCACAATTTCTGGTAGTGGGGGACTGCGTTCGCGCTCTCCCCTGATTTGAGCTTGTGGAAAAGAAAGAAACAACAACAACAAACAAACAAACAAACAAACAAAGCAATCAACAAACAGGCAGAGCAAAAGCCTACCAAAGGCCAAACATGACAGCCAGTGAGCAAGCCAACATCCAAGACAGTCTGCTGGTTAGAGAATGGTGCCTGTCTGGGGACATGCGTTTGATTGAGTCCAGGTGACATGGACTTGTGTCTGGCCGCTGAGATGGGTTAATACTCAGCTGAGTATTAATTGTCCAGGGGCCAATCAGGACTTTGACCACTCCCCTTGGCCTTTAGTTTCTGGTAGATTCTCACTGGACGGTGTCAAACGGGTATAATTAGTAAACAGCTGCAGTCAATTAATTTCCATCATAATAGTAGTATTCACACTGAAGCGTCAGCGGAAGCGGCAGCCCTTGTGTTCAGCCCTTCTTGTGTGAAGACATTCTTGGGTAAAGACAAAGCGTGTCTACCTGTGCGTGTCCACCGAGCAGGGGACAACGATCGTTGGCTAGCTCTGGCTTGTGATCTCACTTCACTTCTTCAAACATCCAAAACACTCACTGTTTCCACTACCTCCTACTACTTGACTGCTAGGTACTAATCATATACTGATGTCTTTAGATAGCAGTGTGTAGCATGCAGTACATGACAAATACCACAGGGGTAGCATGGGGCTCAATTAACTATGAGTCAGGTAAAGCACCTGGGGTTCGTTCAACGGCACATTGTTACGCACTAGTGTGTTGCGTTAGCCTAATTGAATGATAAGTTTGCCCGTTACACTCCACACCGGTGCGCAACATGCTTCTAATGGATCATTCAGACGGTAGCGGCAGGCCGGCGGCAACGCTCAGCATTAACGCTCACATCAGCCAGTCACAACCGTGAATCTTTTGATGCTGTGTTTTGATAGGACAACGCTGGCTGCCGCTGGCACATCATCCAGCAAAAGTATCAATGCTCTGAAGCCAGCGTTGTCCTACCAAAACACAGCGTCTAAAGATTCACGCTTGTGACTGGCTGATGTGAGCGCTAGTCTGAATGCTCCATGAGGTAGTTCACTCTCGTTTGATGGGTGTGTCAGAGGTGTTCACCAATAAGCATCTAGGTGTATCGGAAGCTCTGACATTTAAAGCGCTAGTGCTAAATATAACACAAATTCATGTTGTGTTGGATTGTCCTCTGGTGACAGCAAAAGCAGTGGTAATATTATCATTTTGTAGCATTCCTAACAATGATACATTTAAACTACTGAGGTTGTTGTCAAGTTCAGCTATTTCCTTGTCTGCCACCACGTGCAGAATGGCCCTCCAGGCTTCCATTGTTGCTGCACTGACGTGACACAACAGTATGTTCAGCCCGACATCGTTTGCGTTAGTTCAACGTAATGCAACGTTACAGCCGTTTTGAATAGTCTCCTGGTCTTACCCATCTCATACCTACCTTGCAGGGCGATGCAATGATAAATCAGAGATGCTTTATTATGGAAATAAATCATGTGGACCCACTTCCTTGAGTCATGAGGGACATGACAAAATTACAAAAACAAGTCAGAGTCCATAGACCTCTTCTGAAGACAACCTGAAGTGAATACAGCACCACTTAGTCACCCATGTACATCAGTCAGCTGCAACATTTGTACAACAAAGTGTTTGAGAAGGTGTGGGGAGCCTCTGGTAAGATACATTTAAACACATGTACTGTAACATTACCAATATTACAAACCCATATAAATTTGTTAGTACATTACTAATGCATATTCTCCTGTCCTTCAGAAGGCTGGGCTGTCATCACAAGTCCATGTGGGATTGTGTGCTCTGTAACGTTAAAATTTAACACCAGAGTAGACATTTTGCAGACAAGATTTTGTTGACCTCTTGCTACCTTGGAAACACTTCCCTAAAGTGACAATATACTGTATGACTATGCAAGGGGGCTGGCATCACATGCAAACCACAGACAACCACACTTGTTTCCCCTGGAAGGCCTCTTGCTTGAACCAACATCTCAAAACATTCAAATGGCATCTGAGGATAAAGTGAAAGTCAACTTGCCCTGGCTGACACATCCAAAGGTGTGTTGGGTAATATACTATAATATTATATTATTATATTACTATAACTTAACATCAATAGACTTCACTGATAACGATGATTACATACATTACAATTCAAGTTATTCAAGTTACTTGTTTGACATCTGCAGGTACCAGCTGATGTAAATGGTCACCCAGTCACAGGGTGTGCAGAACTTTTTTTTCTGAGTGACGTATTCCATCCACACACCAGCAAGGATGAAAGGGACAAACTCCGAAAAATTGGTAGGGCGGATGAACAGTCAGTGTATAGAGAAGCTTGTAACAAACTCACTAGAGTCGTCAACAAAATGTATAACTGGTTCATGAACGCGCATACAAGAACACTTCAATTAAATTATTTATTATGTGAATGTGCAAAGTGGGAGAGAGAGAGGGAGAGAAAGAGAGAGAATAGCCTTTACGGCAGAGTCTTTCATCTCAGTCCAAGCTGCGTAAGCAGCAAGAAATCCAAAAACACGCACGGCCTGTGCGATCTCCAAAAGTCCACAAAAAACCCGACAGTTCATATAATCCCAGCAAAAATGTATTCAACAGTTCTTAGTCCATCAAAACAATAGCAAAAGAGTCTTCTCCAAAAAACAATCCCGCCAGCAAAAAAAAACAGGAAAAAAGGAGCAACCTCACCTTTACTTCTTGAGTCCGCAAAAGTCTGACAGTATTCCACAAAAAAGGATAAATCCACAAAAGGGCGTAATAGAACAAAGGCAAAAGTAATCCACAGCTAGCGATCTCTGTGTTGCAAATATTCAGACTTTTTAGGATATCTGGTGGCTTTCAGAAAGTGCGTAAACGCCAGCAATCTACCACCATTCATTCCTCTTTCCGCGTCTCTCATTCAAACAGGGAGCATGTGATTTAAAGGGACAGAAGTTATAGGATAGGAAGTTAGAAGGTGTGTGCGTGACGGACCATTCACGGACCATTCAGACGGGGCGGCAGGCCGACGGCAACGCTCGGCGTTAACGCTCACTAGTCAGATCACAAGCGTGAATCTTTTAGGCGCTGTGTTTTGATAGGACAACGCTGGCTGCTCAGCTGGCTGTCATTCCGGCAAAAGTGTTCCAACGCTCTGTAGCCAGCGTTGTCCTATCAAAACACAGCGTCAAAAGATTCACGCTTGTGACTGGCTAATGTGAGCGTTAACGGCGAGCGTTGCCATCGTCCTGCGGCAACGCTCGGCATTAACGCTCACATCACGGACCATTCACGGATCATTCAGACGGGGCGGCAGGCCGGCGAGCAACGCTCGGCGTTAACGCTGCACATCAGCCAGTCACAACCGTGAATCTGTTTGACGCTGTGTTTTGATAGGACAACGCTGGCTACAGAGCATTGAAACTTTTGCCGGATGACTTGAAATGACACGCCACGCATTGTCCTGTCAAACACAGCGTCAAGAGATTCACGCTTGCTAGAAACGTTGACGTGGTTAGTGGACAGGTACCGCCGAGACGTTGCCGGCAGGCCGATGGCAACGCTCGGCGTCTGAACGCTCACGTTAGCCAGTCTTGTCGTGCAATTTCTGACGCTCTGTTCTGATAGGCCACCGCTTGCCTACCGCTTCGAGGGCAGTCCTGGCGCTTGGTTCACCTTCCGGCAAAAGCTGTCAACTATTCTCCGCCGGAATGACGAGCAAGCGGCAGCCTATCAAATGTTCTGTGTACAAAGTTGCCGTGACAGACGATAGCAAATCAAAAAGTTCCTATGCAAATAAAGGTCAGAGACGCGGTTTTCAGAAGCTTTAAAATGGATCTCGAAGAAAAAATAATAATTGCCGTGGCCAACAGGCCTATAATTTATGATTTAACGCTCGAAGAGTATAGAAACACCTCACAAAAAAATCGGGCATGGGAAGAGGTGGCATTGGAAGTGGGTGCTGATGGTATGCGTTCCTCTATTTCACCTATTTTGCCGTCCACCATACATATATTAAGATTTCAGATGCAAAGCTTCTAGACTACGTAAAAACTACTAAGTTTATTTGTCCAATTCTAGGCCTTGTTTAGGCTAAGAGCATTTAACATAACTGTAAAAACCTACATTGTGTTGCATAATTTAATTTCCTTTGTGTTAGCCTATGAACTCCATGCAAATTGGCATCTGAAGTCTTGTTGCTCTCTCCATCTGTTTTGTTTCTCTTTGGGATATAACCGATGGACAAATACAAGAGAAACTGCACTGAACCACAACACTACATTCAAACATTGTCTTTTTTGGGATTCTGACTCGGCCAACTCCGCAACTCTTCAAGCACTCTTCTTCTGTGTTGTTTTCACATTATTGGGATATAACCGATGGACAAATACAAGAGAAACTTTGGCGGTGAACTGAACACCATCACATCACTACAGTCAAACACTCTCTTTTTTTGTGTAATTCTGACATGGCCACCACTTGGGGTTGTAGCAGGGCCTAATGGACAGGCGAAGATTTGCATTCACACTGAAATACTTTGTTTTCCTCACTTTGAAATCACTCCATTCACTCTATGTTCTTTACCCATGTCTTAATAGGCCTAGCCCACTGACCGGTAGCCTAATTATCCTTCATCCATTCCATGTGAAGTGTAATCAGAATTTCCTTTGGGATAAATAAAGTTGTCACGCTATCTTATTGCCTGTACAGTGTGTTTGCCACATTTCTGAAAGTGTTGTGTTTTATTAGTGCTGACTTGCCACACAAAGTGGAAGTCCTTGAGGGACAGGTACAGAAAGGAGAGGAAGAAGGTAATGGAGGCGAGGCGAAGTGGGGCAGGGGCTACGCGAGGTAGACCTTGGCGTTTCTCGGCAATGATGGGGTTTTTAACCCCATTTTTATTGTCTAGAGAAACGTCAAGCAATATCTCGCGTAGACCCTTGCCCCAACAGGACCCCAACCCCTTGGACTTTCTGGTGGAAGCTGCAGCCAGCAGGCACCCCCTGGCCCCCACAGACCCAGTCACAGAGGGCACTCACCAGCACCCACCATGGACCACTGACATCACCCCTCTGGCATCCACCTGCACCGACCCTCACCAAGCACCAACAACGACCACTGACTTCACTCCTCCTAGACCCACCAGTGGTTTCACCACTCCTGGCTTCACCACTGACTTCACCCCCCCTGGACTCACCACTGGCTTCATCCCTCCTGAACCCACTGACTTCATCCCTCCTGAACCCACTGACTTCATCCCTCCTGAACCCACTGACTTCACCCCCCCTGGACCCACTGGCTTCATCCCTCCTGAACCCACTGACTTCACCCCCCTGGACCCACTGGCTTCATCACTCCTGAACCCACTGGCTTCATCACTCCTGAACCCACTGGCTTCATCATTCCTGGACCCACTGGCTTCATCCCTCCTGGACCCACCTGCACTGACCATCACCCAGCACCAACTACCACCACTGCCACCCCTCCTGGACCCACCACTGGCTTCACCTGCACCTTCTCCACTGACGCACCGGGACCCAGCACCCTCACCTTCCAGACACCAGAACGCACCCCACAGCCCCACACAACCATGCACCTGCTGCACCGTCCTCCACCATCCCTGGGGAGGAAGCGGAGGGGGAGCATGACCCCTTTTGAAAGGGGCTTCCTTAGCATCATTAGGCCCCTGGCCCAGCGGCCCCTTTCTGCTCCCCCTCCCCCACCTCAACCCCCTCTCCATCTCCCCCCACCTCCTCGCCCCCCTCCTCCCGCTCAGGACAATGAGGATGAGGCATTCCTCCAGAGCCTCTTGCCCACGATGAGCCGGCTTTCCCAGGCCAGGAGAGCCAGGCTTAGATATGACATTCATCGCCTTGTGTACGAGGCTGAACTGGAGGAGTTGCAAAACTAGTTTCTTTGTATTTTTTTTTTTTTTTTTTGGGAAGGGGCCATCACATTATGGGGTGACAATAAAAATATCTTTCACAGTTATTATTTGAGGCCTGTTCATTCTGTATGTTATTGTAACCTATAGGGGTTCTGATAGTTGCATGCACTAGTAACCTTATCCGCTAGCCCACCTGCAGTGCGATGAAAAAGATCAAGCAATGCTATTTGTAGTTCACCCCTGATAGTCGCTGTTGTTGTCCTGACACTAATCACACATTAATGGAGAAAAAAAAATGGTCTTGGACCTTACTTAAACTGAGGATGTCACAAATGTAATTCCTTCTCCATTATTCTACTATAGCAATTGGGAAAATCGCTTGCTCAGGGCAGAATGATCAATCACTAATCAACTTTCCAAAATCTTAAAAATGTGAATGCTTCACTACCACAAAGTAGCTAATTGTGTCAGCAATGGAGTGGTCATTTACATTTACATTACATTTACATTTAGCGGACGCTTTTATCCAAAGCGACTTACATTTGTCAACTATCTATTACTTCAGGGGAAGTCTCCCCTGGAGCAACTTAGGGTTAAGTGCCTTGCTCAAGGGCACAACAGTGGTGGCCAGGATTCGAACCCACAACTTCCAGACTGCACTAGCACACTAGTCAGGCTTCTTAACCACTAGGCTACCACCACACTCAATTTACCCAATTTTTTTTTTTTTTTACCAAAACCACACAATTTGATTAACAAATTAACTTAACTCTGTTAAGCTGGTAGACATAAAAATAAATAAATAAATAAATAAAAATTAAAAGAAGAACTCTAATCAGTGGTTCTCAAAGTGTGGTCCGCAAGCAAGCTGAAGTGATCCACAAGGTAAAAATGTGCATTTAGTGTATTTCTCACTGAAATAATTTCAAAGCCACATAGCAGTTGTTCAATGACTACTATGAAGCGGTCCTCAGTTGGAGATCCACTGCTCTAAATGAACAAACTGGCGATTAAGGGAAGCCTTGGCCTAATTAGTCACTCCACACACAAGCAAAGAAGGTAATGGGTTCAACTTTATTAAATCCAATGCTGCATAAAAAAAGACTGTTGAAGACACAATAGTGTGTGAGCAGGGGGTGTAGGTTCTTGATCCTTGAGCATCTAAGATAGCCAGAAGTGTTTCCAGGGAGAGGGGAAATGCTGCACCTGTGTAAATGGAAAATGACAATCAAGCACATGATAAAAGCAACAAAATGACCAGTAATGACCATGACTAATGACCTCTTGCTTGTTTACAGGCATTTGGAATATATGCTTTAGTAAGATGATGTGGGTAGCTCTTAAAAGAGCCTTTGATGGTGAAAGGTGTTCTACACCCTCGGCTGCCAGGCCACTGCACCCTCCTGATTGAAGTGGGCACAGTAGGTCTGCCACAGCTGGATGGCAGTGCGCCTGATTTCACATGCGCTCCTCCTTGGTGCACTGGGACGGGCTGATGAAGTTGCAGGAGCAGCAGGATGTGGGGTGTGTGCTGGACTCGCTCTTGCCAGCGTCTTCAGTCGGAGGAAATTGTGCAAGACACAAGTGGCCTTGACGCAGACCTCGGCAACCTCAGGGCTGGTTGTGATCACCCGCCGGTATATCCGCCACCTGGATGACAGGATGCCAAAGGCACACTCCACCACTAACCTTGCTCGGCTGAGGCGATAGTTAAACACCCTCCTCTCCAGAGAAAGGTGTTGCCCAGGGAAAGGCCGCAGCAGGTTAGGCTTTAGGGGGAAGGCTTCATCCCCCACAAACACGAATGGCAAAGGGCCTCTGTGCTCTGCTCCAGGAATGATGTCATCTGGGGGAACACCGAGGGTACCATCACACAGGGCCTCTCCAAATGCAGAGCTCTGCAAGATCCCACCATCACTGGTCCTACCATAGCCACCGACATCCACCACTCTGAATAAGTAGTGTGCATCCACGACCGCCAGAAGGACCAACGAATGGCTGGACTTGTAGTTAAAGAAGAGGGAACCCGAGTTGTGAGGAGCCTGCAAAACAACATGCTTCCCATCAATGGCACCAAGGCAGTGTGGGAACTGCCAGCGCTCCTGAAAGTCAGAAGCGATCGCCCTCCAATCCTCCGTCGTTGGCACTGGCATCACCTCATCCACCAGGGTGGTCCAGATGGCACTCGCCACTTCCTTCACAATGCCACACACGGTAGAAAGACCAACCCGGTAGCTGAAGGCAATGGTCCAGAAGGAATCCCCAGTAGCCAGGTACCTGATGTGGGACATGTATTGTTCATAACTATTGTAAAAACAATTTAATTTCAATTTGGCACATACAATTTTAAAAATAACTATATGTAGCCTAGGCCAGCAACAAAGGTTAAAAGTTTGGTATTCTAATTCAGAAGGGCAGAAAGGGATTGAGTACATTTCAGTTTAACATTATTTAGGTCCTACTGAGTGAATAGTAAACTACTGTAGCCTAGTTTTGCAGTCTAGGCTACTAAAGACAATTATACCATCTGTTCTTATTAACTTAGGACTCTGCCTCATCTTCACATCTTCAAAGCTTTAGTCAGAAAGAAAATAAAAATGCAATGCTTCTCAACTATTGCCATTTTCATACAGATATTATTGGTTATGCCAACCAAAAATGTAACTGCATCACATCAGATTTTTCACCATAATGGATTCGAACGCGGGTCGCCATCGCCGAAGTCTGACGACGATACCACTACCCTGCAATTAACCATTAGCCGTCAATGCTAAATTGAACAGTTCACATCTCGAATCGATGTTTACTACAAACAACGACATTCAAAACTTACCGCAGGCAGATGGCGAGCCGCTCACCAGGTTCGATGGCCAACCTCATCCCGGTGTTGGATCTGGTGATGAGTGGACCGACCTTGGCGAGCAACTCGTCGAAATCTTCGCGGGTCATACGGAAGTAATCTTTGAAAAGATCATCGTGCAGGCGCAGCTCCTGCACAAGTTGGTGATACTCCCCGCGTTGCCTACGGAGGCGAAGGATCGGGTGTACATGCCACCGGCGCCGGCGTCTCTGCCTGTTGAAGGCGTAGAACATTGCATAGAGCAAGACAATCTGTCTCAACCTGTCATCCATTTTCTGATCTGTATTGTACTACTCGTGGTTCTATTTTGTACTGTGCGCGCTGGCGGATAGCAATGTGATTGGATCTTGCGTCTTCACAATCGAGTCTCAGTGAATGGACAACGCCAGCGGTAGACACGCCTTCCAAAGCGGAGGACTGCCCTCGAAGCGGTAGGCAAGCGGTGGCCTATCAGAACAGAGCGTCAGAAATTGCACGACATGACTGGCTAATGTGAGCGTTAACGCCGAGCGTTGCCGTCGGCCTGCCGCCCCGTCTGAATGGTCCGTCAGACAGCGGCAGGCTGGCGGCAACGCTCGGCGTAACGCTCACATCAGCCAGTCACAAGCGTGAATCTTTTGACGCTGTGTTTTGATAGGACAACGCTGGCTACAGAGCGTTGAAACTTTTGCCGGATGACGTGCCAGCGGCAGCCAGCGTTGTCCTATCAAAACACAGCGTCAAAAGATTCACGCTTGTGACTGGCTGATGTGAGCGTTAACGCCGAGCGTTGCCGCCGGCCTGCCGCCCCGTCTGAATGATCCGTGAGACAGTGACAGGGTGACGGATCATTCAGACGCGCAACGCTCGGCGTTAACGCTCACATCAGCCAGTCACAAGCGTGAATCTTTTGACGCTGTGTTTTGATAGGACAACGCTGGCTGCCGCTGGCACGTCATCCGGCAAAAGTTTCAACGCTCTGTAGCCAGCGTTGTCCTATCAAAACACAGCGTCAAAAGATTCACGCTTGTGACTGGCTGATGTGAGCGTTAACGCCGAGCGTTGCCGCCGGCCTGCCGCTACCATCTGACGGATCATTGACGGACCATTCAGACGAGGCGGCAGGCCGACGGCAACGCTCGGCGTTAACGCTCACATCAGCCAGTCAAAATCATGAATCTTTTGACGCCCTGTTTTGATAGGACAACGCTCGTTGCCGCTGGCACGTCATCCGGCAAAAGTTTCAACGCTCTGCAGCGAGCGGTAGCCAGCGTTGTCCTATCAAAACACAGCGTCAAAAGATTCATGCTTGTGACTGGCTGATGTGAGCGTTAACGTCGAGCGTTGCCGTCGGCCTGCCGCCCCGTCTGAATGATCCGTCAGACGGGGCGGCAGGCTGACGGCTAACGCTCACATCACCCACAACTGTGAATCTTTTGACGCTGTGTTTTGATAGGACAACGCTGGCTACAGAGCGTTGAAACTTTTGCCGGATGACGTGCCAGTGGCAGCCAGTGTTGTCCTATCAAAACACAGCGTCAAAAGATTCACGCTTGTGACTGGCTGATGTGAGCGTTAACACCGAGCGTTGCCGCCCCGTCTGAATGGTCCGTGAATGATCCGTGAAGAATCCTATAGTCTGCCTAGGCTCATGCTTGCCCTACATCTCTTTAGTAAACGCCCATATCTCTTAAAGTGCAAGCAGAAGAACGTGCCAGGCTTTCTATGTACTAATTCACATAGACATTAAATATGCAATAGAATTAAATACATCATAAATAAATAGGTTTCTATTTGTACTGAACAATAATTAGGAATTTATGTGGCTGAGGCTACAAGCTGTTTTCAGGAATGAAAAAGAACTACTTTCTGAATATGATGACCCATATTTTGAGCAACCCATATTTTCATGCAACGCAATATACTCCATAATTACAATATCCAGCTTAACCGAATTACCCAGCATTACCGGACAATTATTCCACAAAACACACCAATGCATTTCGACACACATGCAAGGATAATGATAGGTATTTTTTTTTCATTATCTTGTCAATATATTTTTACCATTGTTTAAAAAATGACAATTTTGCCAGTAGGGCCTCAATCTCCAGTTGTGCCCACATGTCCTTCCTAGAAGTGGAAGGATAATGATACATAGGTATCTTTTTTCATTATCTTCTCAATATCTTTGTCAGATATTTTTACTATTGTTTAAAAAATAACATTTTTGCCTGTAGGGCCTCGATCTCCAGTTGTGCCCACATGTTCTTCTAGAAGTGATGGATGTGAAGGGCAGCAGGAGTGTGAGTCTGCCATTATTCAGATTTATGTGAGGTTGTATGGTACTTTATTAGATTTATATGCTGTATGCATACTTAACAATTTGGTTCTATTTCCAAAAGATCCATGTCAACCGAGAGACTTCACCAGTCTTGATAAAATAATGGCACAGGGCATACTGGGGACAGGAGCCTGATGATGCTCAGACAGAACAGGTAGAACAAAATGTATGAAGTATGCAGGCAGGCACTAGAATCCCCCCGCAGTTGGAACAAGTGTTGATGATGCCCAAATGCCCAATAGACAACGTTCCACTAGTTTGCTCCATGGTCCTCACAAGACCTGAGTTCTGGAGTCTTGGGTTGGCAGAGGATGTTGATTGGATGGTAAGACCTTTTGCTAAAAGCTCTTCATTATAGGCCAATCTTCAAATCACTATTACATTTATTTCATGTACTGTACCTGACAGATCCTCAACAGCTGCCTTAAGATTATAGAGAAGGGATGATGCTCCTTCTTATGCAAATTGAATTTAATTGGCTAATAAAGTGTTTCACAATGATGTATCAACATATTCTTAACAGAGGGCACAAAGTTTTTGCAGGAAACAGCTACAATATCTGACTGTAACTTGGTTTCCCCCTACATCATTGAATCCC
>JAODXP020000130.1:93427-165163 GCA_027497455.2 Sardinella longiceps
TTCAATTCAATTTTATTTGTATAGCGCACAAATACAGTACATTGTCTCACGGCGCTTTACAGACAGTACGGGAAGCATCCATGAGAATCAGGGGCAAGGAAAAACTCCCTCGCTTTGTAAATAATTTGTTATGTAGGAAGAAACCTTGGGCAGATCCACGCCTCATGGACTCAGCCTACCTGCCTGGGGCCTAATAAAGTATCCGTAAAGTCTGATGCATAGATTGACCATGGTTAACACAAAACAGTATGAGTACTGAATGTAGTCAGAGATGATATACACATAGTTTGTGTGACAGTCAGGGCCAAGGGATGGAGTCAGTAGTTGGAGTGTGGGATTAGTCAGTAATTGGAGTGGGATCAGAGTTCATTGGGTGTTGGTCGCCATCTAAGTAGTGGTCATCAGGGGGCCATCAGGCCAGTTCCATCACGGGCCTCAGAGAAAAGGGGAGGATGGTCCTGGTGTGTGGCTCCGGGGGGGTTGGTCAGCATCCGTAGTGGGGTAGGGTTGGTGGCAGGGAGGTTCATCACTCAGCCAGTGCGTCGGGGCAGAGGAGGCAAGAGAGACAAAAGAAACAGAAACAAGAGGGTTAGGCCAATCTAGGAGGATATCACTTCATGATATGTGTCATATAATCTAGCTAGAGTGAGGAGAGGGAGAGAGAGAGAGGAGAAAGAGGGTTGTACAGGATGGCAAGTGTGCAGAAGGTGGCAGCACTAGGCTATCGCAGCATAACTAAGGTATGGTACATGGCATCTCACCAACCCAGAAGGGGGTGGTCAGTGGCCGCCTTGGAAAAACAGCAGAGGTAGCCCTCCCAGGAAAGCCCAAGAGGAGTGGTGATATGCCATGGCCCACTCCTAATTATAGGAAATGTCAAAAAGGAAGGTTTTAAGTCTAGACTTAAAGGTATTGAGAGTGTTCGCTTCGCGAATGTAGGGAGGAATAGAATTCCATAGAAGAGGTGCTCGATAGGCAAAAGCTCTTCCCCCAATTGTAGTTTTAGATATGGTCACTTTTTCAAGGAGGCCAGCATTTTGAGATCTCAGAGGTCTTGCTGGATGGTATGGAACAAGTAAATCTGTAATATATGCAGGAGCTAAGCCATTAAGTGCCTTATACGTCATGAGAAGGATTTTGAAGTCAATTCGACTTTTGACAGGAAGCCAGTGTAGAGATGCTAGAATGGGAGAAATATGTTCATATTTCTTAGTTCTAGTGAGTGTTCTAGCTGCTGCATTTTGGATTAGCTGTAGACTTTTAATGCAGGTGTTACTGCACCCTGAGAACAGAGCATTGCAGTAGTCGAGTCTGGAGGTAACAAATGCATGTATAAGTTTTTCAGCATCCTCAAAGGACAGGAACTTCCTAACCTTAGCAATGTTTCTAAGGTGAAAAAATGATGTTTTAGAAATGTGCTTTACATGGCTATTCAAGGAGAGGTCTTGATCAATAATTACCCCCAGATTTTTCACTTGTGAGCTAAATGAGAGTGTAGGACTGCTAAGTGAGCTATGATGGTGAAGCGAGGTGTCCTTCAGTTGTTTAGAGGCAATCATCATAACTTCAGTTTTATCTGAGTTCAAGCATAAGAAATTTTTTGACATCCAAACTTTAATGTCTTCAAGACAGGCATTGAGTTTGGTTGTTGGAGTGCAGTCGCTAGGCTTCATAGAGAGATAAAGCTGTGTATCATCTGCGTATGAGTGAAATGCAATGCCATGTTTCCTAATGATTTCACCCAGAGGTAGCATATAGAGAGAGAATAGTAGGGGGCCCAGTACTGAGCCTTGCGGAACGCCATATTTAACTTTAGTATGATAAGATGAGACGTTGTGGGCATGTACAAATTGGTATCGATCAGTGAGGTAGGATTTGAACCAAGCTAATGCTGAATTTCTAATGCCTATCGTATGTTCGAGTCTGTGTAGTAGGATATCGTGGTCAATGGTGTCAAAAGCTGCACTAAGATCAAGTAAAATTAATATGGATATATTACCATTGTCCATGGAAAGAAGGAGGTCGTTGAAGACTTTAACTAAGGCCGTTTCAGTGCTGTGATTAGCTCTAAATCCTGATTGGAAGACTTCCTGGATTTTGTTTTCGTCTAGGAAGCGACAAATTTGTTTGAACACAATTTTTTCTAGAATTTTGGATATAAAAGGAAGGTTGGATATAGGTCTGTAATTAGCCAGAACATCAGGGTCAAGGTTTGGTTTTTTAATCAATGGTTTAATGACTGATGTCTTGAAAGTAGTTGGTACATGTCCCGCTAGGAGTGAACTATTGATAATTTCAAGTAATGTCTCAGCTAGTGGTGTAAAGGCTGCCTTGAGGAGGTGAGTAGGAATAGGATCAAGTAGGCATGTTGACGCCTTCGCTTTGGTAATGAGAGAAGAAATTTCTAATATATCAGTGGGCATAAAGGAGTCAAGGTATGCTACGGGTTGGCTACAGCTATCAGTAGTTAGTAGAGAGGCTGTAGGCATGTTGCTAATTTTAAGTCGTATGGTTTCAATTTTTTCATTGAAAAAATTCAGGAAGTCGTCACTGCTGAGGTGACTTGGAATGGACTGAGTTACTTCAGTCTTACTTTTTGTCAAATTTGATATAGTGTTGAAGAGGAATTTTGGATCGTCTTTGTGTTCATGTATAAGCGAGGAATAATAAGCTGTTTTAGCATTGTTCAGTGCAGTCTTGTATTCTTTCAGGCTCTCTCTCCAGGCAATGTGAAATACTTCGAGTTTAGTGTTGAGCCATTTCCTTTCTAGTCTGCGAGCAGCCTGTTTTAATGTACGTGTATGTGTGGTGTACCAAGGGGCAGTTTTTTCTACCTTCCTTGTTTTCTTTTTAAGTGGAGCAATTAAGTCAAGTGTTGAGTGTAATGTGTTCATAACATGATCAGTAAATTGGTCGATATGTGTTGGTGATGGGATAGGACTATCATAGCGTGTTGGTGTAAGGTCAGGAATTTTTCCAATGAAATCGTCAGTGGTTTTAGGCGTTATGCCTCTAGTGTAGTAGTGGGTCACATTTTGCGCTACATGGTCGACTGGTATTTCTAGAGTAATAAGGTAATGGTCAGTCAATGTTGGTTGGGGTGCAATTGTAAGTTGTTCTACTTGAGTACCATAAGTTAGTACAAGGTCAATAGTGTGGTTGTCTTTATGTGTAGGTGCATTTACATTTTGACAGAAGCCAATGTGCTCAATAAGAGATTGGAATGCAGCTGTCAGGCTGTTGTGTGCAACATCCATGTGAATATTAAAATCGCCCAAGATGACTATTGTATCTGATTTAACAACTAATGTGGATATAAAGTCAGAGAATTCAGTTAGGAATTCAGTGTATGGCCCTGGAGGTCTATACAATGTTACAATAGTTAATGGCTTAGCTCCAGGCTGAATAAGGTTGAGGACGAGTACCTCGAAAGAATTGAACTTATGTTCGAGCTTGGGAGCCATACTGCAGCTAGAATTGTAGATAGTGGCTACCCCACCTCCACGCCCGCGTTGGCGCGGTGTGTGGAAGTTTGAATGACTGGGGGAGTGGCTTCATTTAGCGATAGGTATTCGTCTGGTTTTAGCCAGGTTTCAGTGAGGCAAAGTATGTCAATATGATTATCAGTAATGAGTTCGTTTACTAGCGTCGATTTTGACGAGAGTGAGCGAGTATTCAATAAGCCAAACTTCAATTTTGACTGTTGGCTATGTTTATAGTTTGCTTCTGGTTTTATGTGTATGAGGTTACTATGGTTAATGCCTCTATATCTCGTGGACACTCTCCCTAAGGGGACCTGACTGCTGCTAATATCACGGCGACGCGGCAGGGAACTGTGTAAGACAGTAATCCTGCCACCTGAACCAAACTCTGGTATATCAGGAACATGCCGCGGTTAGATGCTGGTCGATGTTCCTAGAAAGGAGACCGGTTCCCCTCCGCGAGGGATGGAGACCGCCTCGATTCATAAGTTCAGGTTTTTCCCCAGAATGACCTATGGTTGTCAATAAACCCCACTTTATTAGTAGTGAGAGGTCTTAGCCAATCTCACCAACAGGGCATTCACCCGATAGGACCCAGGTTAGCCCAGACATCCTGAACAAGACACCTGTGGAGAATGTAACATCCAACCCCGTCAGAGATCCCCCTGGTGGCCAACCACTAGCTTTGTCTCCCTCTGGTGGAGACATGGAGGAAGACAACAGACAGAGGCTCCGCACAACTTCCTCTGGGGAAGTACAATGGGAAGCAGCATGTTTCACACCTAAGTCCCCCATTCAGACCCCCTTCTTGGAGCCTGATGAGGTGCTGGTGTTCTCTGCAGCCACCCAAATGAAGGAGAGCACTCCAAATGGTCCTTCTGTGCATAAAGAAAAGAAAAACAGACCTTCAAAAAAAGGAAAAAGATCAATCACGGGAAATGAAATACTTACCTCAATGGTTAATTTTAAAATAACATCAATTAATGTACGAGGTATAAATGACCCCATAAAGTGCCAAGGAATTTTTGAATATTTAAAGACTTTTAGAAGTGATTTTTATTTTTTACAAGAATGCTGGCTATCACACAAGGACAATTATAAAAAATATGGAAGGACGTTGGATCTATGGACCCTCTATATGGTCAGGCGACAATTTAAATAGAGCCTCTGGAGTTGGCATACTCTTTAAAGATACAAACATAGAGATCCAAAGAACCCAAGTCGTTCAGGATGGAAGAGTGATGTGTGTAGATATCCAAAGAAATGGAGTTGATCTAAGATTAATTACAGTGCATGCAAAGCGATGCACTGTATTGTTATCCGCTGGCTTTTTATTCTTATTACAGTGCATGCAAAGCGATGCACTGTCTTGTTATCCGTTGGCTTCTTATTATTATCTTTATTTTTATTCTTCAATAACGTGATTAGCTCAATAACCGTTTCACCTAGAAACTTCATTCAAAGTTCATCTCGTAGGTCTCGATTTCTATTGTTATGCTATGACTTTTTTTAACAAAGTTATACAAAGCAACTTTTTAAGTTATCATCACCTCCTTTTACCACTAATTTAACTTCTGTGAAGCAAGCCTTTTTGTCTTTGTCTTCAATTCTCTGTATTATCTATTCAACTTTTTTTTTTTTTTCCCTCCCCAAATCTCTGTATTATATATTCAACTTTTTGGCAACTTTTTCTTTACATATTTTCCTATTCCAACATTTTTAAACAAATTATCACAAAGAAACTTTTTATGTAATCATCAACAATCAACCATTTGATTTTTCAACCACCTTTTATCACTAATTTAACTACTTTTACTAACTACAGTCCATGTTCATTCAACTATCATCAAAATCAACTTTTTTAAAACTTTTCCTTGTTCAACTATTCAACTATCTCCCATACATAAACATTAACAATAGCCACTGCTAACCACTCCCACAATGATTACCTTGCAATATACCAACCAACGTGATCAATGTAGCAAACAATATATCCGCCCTTGCAACGACCTAGCAACAACCTCAGGCACCCCTGTAACATCCCGGGCACCCCTCCACAAAGATGACATAGCAATTGACATGGCAACCAACACCCTCAACAAGGCAACCAGCATAGCAACCACCATATCCGCCCTAGCAACGGCCTAGCAACAGTGTCCAGCAGACTTGCAATGTCTTAAGAACCACTCCATCAATGATGATATAGCAACGAACATAGCAACCAACATGATCAACGTAGCAACCAGCATAGCAACCACCAGATCCGCCCTAGCAACGGCCTAGCAACAGCTTTAAACATCCATGCCACCTTCTGGGAACCACTTCCACAATGATGACCCAGCAATGAACATAGCAACCAACATGAGCTTGTGGCAACCAGCATAGCAACCACCATATAGACATGTGACAACCAGCATAGCAGCCACCATATACACCTAGCAACGGCCTATCAACAGCTTCCAGCACCCTTGCAATGTCCAAAAATGATGATATACAGTAGCAATGAACGTTGCAACCAACATGATCAATGTAGCAGCCAGCATATCAACCACCATATCCGCCCTAGCAACAGTCTAACAACAACAAAAAGTACCTTCTAATCAACATAGCAACCAACACAGAAACTTTTTTTCAACTATTCAACCACAACATGATCAAGGTAGTAGCATTTTCTTTGTTACTTGACTAGTAACTGATTGCCTTAACAAGTTTTCTCTTGACTTTTTTTCTTTTGTCACTTTTCTAAGTGCACTTTTTTAAACGATTACATGCACTGTGTAATTCCTTGGAATTGCAAATCTAGTTAATATTTATTGCCCAACAGTCTTGAAAGATCGTTTAGAAACTCTAAGAGCCTTATATCCTCTTTTGTCATGTAAACATCACGTTATAATAGCTGGCGATTTTAACCTTGTCTTAGACATCAAAGACAAAGTGACCACATCCACAAAAATAACGGATAGTAGTTCTGAGCTCTTGAAAACAATCATTAAGGACTTTAAATTAACTGATGCCTATAAGAAAAATAAACCAGACTCACCAGGATTTACATGGACCAATGGGACTAGTAGTTCTCGCATTGACATGATTTTAACGAGTAAAAACCTTGAAGTGTCAGAAGCTAGTGTTACACCAGCCTTTTTCACAGACCACTCCATTCTAACCTGTGAAATACAAATATCTACATCCATAACTTTCGGACCAGGATACTGGAAGTTTAACACAAGTTTATTGGAGAATCCAAAGATCACTGAAAGGTACAAAGCCAAATTCACTGAATGGACATCTTTAAAAAGTTTGTACAACTCAGTCTCTGACTGGTGGGAAGAAGTCAAAAAGAGGACCAAAATTTTCTTCCAGAAAGAAGGTAAAAGAAAAGCCAGTGGAAAAAGGAGATTTGTCGAAAGGATGACGAATAAACTTCAAAGATTATATAAAATACACCAAGAGGGTTTTGAAGTTCAAGGAGATTACACTGATTAAAGGGAAAATGAGCGCCATTGCCGACGAGAACGCCAGAGGATTCATACAAAGGAGCAGGGTTCAAAAAATTTAACAAAATGAAAAAATGCTCCAGATACTTCTTTAAAAAATCTATGAAGCCAAGACAAATAATAACTGAACTCAAAAACCAAAACGGTATAAAAGTAAGTCAACATGATGAGCTTTCAAGTGTAGTGGAGGCTTTCTATAAATACTTCTATGAAAAACCAAACACCTGCTTGGCCCAGCAACAAAGATTCCTGACACATGTAGAGAACACTTTGACAAAAGAAGGAAAACAGCTACTAGATAGCCCTTTCACACTACTGGAGGTCGAAAAAGCAATCAATAGCCTCTCAAAAAACAAAACACCTGGGCTTGATGGCCTACCAGGGGACTTTTATATTGCTTTCAAGGACATCCTAGCTGAAGAACTATTACATGTGTTCACAGAGAGTCAAGAGAAAGGTGAACTACCTGAGAGTATGAAGAAAGGGTGCATTACCCTTCTCTTTAAAAAAGGGGAGAAAGAAGATATTAAAAATTGGAGGCCAATAAGCCTTCTAGGGACTGATTATAAAATCTGTACTAAAATTGTAACTTCCAGACTGCAAAATGTGATGGCCAAAGTGATCAGTCCAGAGCAGACATGTGGGATTCAAATACAGGGGCATCACGGATAACCTAGCCCTGACCCGAGACATCCTGCAATACTCAAAGGAAAGAAGAAAACCTATTAGCATTGTCACACTGGATCACGAGAAAGCCTTTGATAAAGTTGACAGAAGTTTTTTAATTTCCATCTTGGAAAAAATGAACTTTGGACCTGTGTTCTCATCTTATATTAAAATGATATATGCAAATGTTTTTAGCGTTGCCCTGACCAACGGCCACTCATCAGGACCTATTCCACTCCACTCTGGCCTAAGGCAAGGATGCTCATTATCAGGGGCACTATTCATCCTATGCATGGAGCCTCTAGCCAATGTCATCCGCTACAACACAAGATTCAAAGGGATGCCAATTCCTGGAGGGGAATGGAAAGCAGGCAAAATTGTCCATGTATATGGATGATGTGACCTTTTTTGCCGCTGATAACACATCCATACAAATAGGACTGAGTATATGCGAGCATTTCTCAGAAGCCACTGGGATTAAGTTGAATGTGAATAAAAGTGAGATCTTGTACAAGAATTGGACAGAGGAAAGAATACCCCTTGGACTTAGGGCTGGGACGGTAACCGCATTACCGCTATACCGCGGTACGTGACGCCTACCGCGGGTCTGAGCACGTCACCGTCATGACCGGCAAAAATAAAATAAAATTAAACATTGGCCTGTATATGTGGGGATGTCTGCACACTGATACTCAGTGAGAAGAAAAAAGTGAAAAAGAAGAGGTCTCTCTCTCCAAGTAGCCTACAGCTCACTGCGGCCTGATCCTCTCTCTCTCTCTCTCTCTCTCTGCTCACACACACGCAAGCTGCCCGGCCCGGCCCCCCCTTCACACACCTGACATTTTTAAATCCTCTACAGCGCGAAAAAGTCCCACAAATGCAGCGCTGATGAGCCTGTATCAGAGTAAATGATCTTAGTTTAACATAGCCTAGGCTATAGGCCTGCTACTGCGCTATTTGAAATAATATTTCGAGCGGCGCCATCTCTGCCGCTCTCACTCTCCTGCTCACACACACGCAAGCTGCATCGGTAACCCCTTTACACACCTGACATTTTTAAATCCTATACAGCGCGAAAGAGTCCCACAAATGCAGCGCTGATGAGCCTGTAGGCTATCAGAGTAACTTTAATAAGTTAACGGGTTCTGCTTGTATGCAATCGGGGGACAAATGCCGCCTTAGCTTGGAAATGGTTTAGGTAGAAGGTGATCGCGTTTAGAAAGGTTGTCTAGTGTAAGAAGGTCATTTGAAACATTGCAGCGGTTCATTTAAGAAAATGACAGCTCCGAAATGACGGTGCTTTAGTTTGAGGTAGTGATAATAATAAAGAAAGATCACCATCACCTTATCCGTTACCATTGATGACCCTTCCTAAAATGTGGAAATGTATTTCTCAAAGCTAAGCCCAAGCGGAATGTTTTCTGATGGACTACAATACGATGAAGCAGACAGAATGCATAAGACGCAGCAAGTTGTAACCTCGTGCCAAATGTTTAATTGGTTAACTAGGCCTACTAACATTAGCCTAATGAAAAATTAAGTGAGGGTAATCATTTGGTCACTTCACACAAAAACATCTTGGACAGATTTGACAAATTGTAGTAGTGTCTAATCCACTGTTTACTGTAGGCTAATTTAGAGATTAGCTTTTTTT
Organism: Sardinella longiceps; assembly: GCA_027497455.2. Classification (NCBI taxonomy): domain Eukaryota; kingdom Metazoa; phylum Chordata; class Actinopteri; order Clupeiformes; family Clupeidae; genus Sardinella; species Sardinella longiceps. The sequence goes on from JAODXP020000130.1 coordinate 102,724, forward strand.
TTTTTTAATCAACCAACATTTTTCTTTGTTGTTGATGTGGCGGGCTGGTCCCAAAAAAGGTGAACCATGCCTGTGATTGGTTACTGCTCTTTGTCAATCGCGTACGACTTCTCAAAATATCTGACATGCTAGATGTTCCCCGACAACTTGAGACAAAAATCGCGTTGGTAAGGAGTTCACACATTGTTTGGTCCCGACTGACCTACAAGGCATAAATATAGCGGTATATCGCAAAACCGCGGGAATTTGTTGATTACCGACCGCGGTAAGAAAAAATCCAAACCGGCCCAGCCCTACTTGGACTTGCTGAACAAAAGGAAAATATTAAAAGGCTAGGCATCCATTTCGGAGAGGAAACACATCAGAAAAATTGGGGAACACGAATAAATAAAATAAAACAGAAACTTTTCTTATGGACATCCCGAGATCTCACTATGCTTGGAAAAATCATGATAGCAAAAATGGAGATCCTGCATTCTTGTCTTACCTTGCAATGATCCTTCCTGCTCCAGGCCCCTTCATCACATCAGTCCGTAGGGAAATGTTCCGCTTCATCTGGGGAGGAAAAACAGAAAGAGTCAAAAGAACAACAATGTACAAACCACAAGAACTAGGGGGCAGAGCCGTCCTCAACATCGGAATGAAATTCAAAGCAATGTTCCTGAGCAACATCTTAAAAGGAATGGCAGATAATGCAGAACCTCTGTGGAGTCTTTTTGCCCACTTCTGGGTGGGAAGATACCTACCCGGAAGGGACTGGGAGAGAAGACCCCTCACTCTGCCCTCCTCAGATACAAGGCCGGAACTCTACCAAGGAGTCAAAGAATTCCTTGCGAGATACAAAGGAACAATATGTGCAGGCTCCGACCTTAGCTGCAAAGCAGTGTACAGACTTCTAGAAGATAGACCAAGAATGGAAACTATAAGAGCCCTGACTGGAAAACAATGCTCCCAAGTGTGGAAAAATATTTCCTCCCTCTTTTGTTCAATAAACACCAAGACATCGCGTGGAAAATAGCACACAACTGCTTGCCAATAAGAACAGTGCTCCATAAATGGGGCTTATGCAAAAGTCCATGGTGTATCAGAGATGGATGCAGAAACGATGAAACCATAGACCATGTTTTTTGGGACTGCAGCTTTGCGAAGGTTATGTGGAATTTTTTTAGATCATTGATCCACAATAATATTATTTTAAACAAAGAAACTGTTCTATTTGGTTTATGTAAGGGGTGAGTGAACAAGAATTTCGCAGACCATGCACAGCAAATTCCCCAGTGTTAAATTTCTAGAGTTCAAGCAAATGAACACCACTTGGTGTTAAATATTTTATTCGCAACACCTTTGGTGTTAACTCAGGGCTGGTGCTGTTGTTAATTTCCAGAGTTCTGGCATGTGAACACCAATTAGTGTTGGGTTCTACATCCGGGATATTTTGCTACTAACGTTCTGAAAAATCTGGTGAATCCGCCATTTTCTCCAAGCCGTTTCAGCCATAGATATAGAATGCTATATAATTCTGTGGTTTCAGCAGTCGCCTCATATGAAGTGGTGGGAGATTCCGTCAGTGGTAAGTTATTAAATTAATACAATATAGTCAAAAAATGATAAATTATCCATTTAAGTGTTTTCCGTTTTAATTATAGTGTATTTTTCAATATTGAGCTATTTGTGTAGATTGTAGTGGTTCAAGTCGTCTTCGCCTCAAGGTCAAGGTTAGCATAGACAATATGAATATTATGATGAAAATATATTACAACCTTACTTAATTTTACTCGATACAACATGTGCTCAGCACATTCGCTATGTAGTGTATTGGACTTAAATAATACTTCGCTTCGAGGTTTTTTTTTTGCATTGCAAAACGTTGCTTGAGGTCGTGGCTGCAGTGTGTTACTATGCTAGCAAAAGTATCCACGTGTTGGCGGCATTGCAAGCAATGCAGGGATAGCTAACCTTAACAGGCGTCACTGCTAATATGGTGTGACTGATGACAAATCGTTCGCTCCTTTTGTCTACAGGTAGCATAATTTCTGAAGCTATGATCCTCAAGGTGAAGTACCTGAATGTAAAGAAATACCTCAAAATACCAGAGGCATGCATGGACTTATTCATAGCCGAAGGTGAGTTTAACTGTTGGTATTAGTGGGCTATTATAGAAGAGTAAAATGAGACGGAAATCATATAACCTAACATGGGTTTTGGGCACGGTAGACAGTTGCATACGCCACGATAGACGCAGCCCCGTTGTTGTCATTGGGAACTCCGCTGGACTTAATGCATGCTCGTGGCTTAATGCATGTGCATACCAGCCGCGGCTAGCCCCACCACCTCGTTCTCTTTTCATCAGCTCTCCCACCACATCTCACACCTTATAGACTAGCAGTCGGTTGCACCAGCTGAGCGTAAGTTCCAACTTAGCTTAGTTCTAGCGTAAATCGCCCTTACGACGGACTTTAGGAGCTACTAAAATTTAACGGGTTGCACCACGGAAATAAGTTCCAACGTAACACTACGTTATGCCCTAAATTATGGCCAAAGTTACACCACCGCAGCAGTAGGCGTAAAGCCCATCTTAAGACATTTATTAATATGTTTATCTCATTTAGATGGCATGTAGGCTAAGTTTGCCACTGTACAAATTAATGTGGTGCCACATTCGGTAAGGACTTGCTTGCTGCTTGCAGTTGTGACAGGTTTTGAAAGTGACAACCTCAAGTTATTTTACAGGGGTAAAAAAAAAAAAAAAAAAGAACAGGGATATGGTAGTGATTGCTTTGAGTAACTTATGCCATTTAGTTGCCTATGGTTATTTGAAATTGGTATACTGTTCATTCAATTGCAGTCATTGTTAATGTATAGGCAGATAATAGCTTCATATTGTAAATAACATCCTCTGGTATTATGACACTAACTGTTGTATGAAATTTTTGCTTTTGGTATTGTCTGGGCTTTAAGTGTTTGCTTATATTGTGACATCTGTTTTAAGGAATTTAATATACTTATTTCTAAACTTGTTTTTTTAGTCAGACAGAAGTTTTCCATAGTAGAAGGCAAGAACTTGACTGTCACTGATGATAGTGGAACAGAAGTAGATGCCGATGTCTTTCCTGAATTGGTGTCCAATGATCTCTGTTTCATCATTCATGATACTGATTCAGAAGGTACTGTATGTTGTGTTGGTTGTATTGTTACACAATACAAAACAATGTTGGTAAAGGAGATGTGGAAAGGTTGTTTATTAAACTAAATGTACAATGTGTAATTGCATTTTTCTTTTATTTCTGTTTTGCTAGAGTTTTCTTTTAGCGAGTCCTCCAGCCTCACTGAGACATGCTCATGGACAAGCAGCAGTCAGGATAGCATGGCTGAAGCAAGCCTTTGTAAAAAAGCATATTTGGAAGAAGAGGTGCTACAGAGTGTCCCAGCCAGAGATGTGAGGATGCAGTGTTTTATTAGCCTTTATTGTTGGAATTTTTTTATCTCTTTTGTGAAGTTTTGTGTATACTAATTTAAGAAAATTATCAGGAGAAGAAGGCAGAGCATTACCTAATTCACCTGTACGCTTATATTTTAGCTGCTATTGATGCATGTGTTTGCCAATTATTTCAGCTTGTGAAGAAGGTGTTGTTGGATAAACCTGGTGGAGCAGCAGTCCTGAAGGAGTATGAGGACACTGGAAAAATTTGTGACAGTTCCAGGCGACAAATGGTTAACATTTTAGCTGCACACATGACTGAAACTGGAGGGTACGGAAGCCTGAAAATACTTTCATACTTAAGAGTTTAGATGCAAAGCCCCCTAATAGCCATGATAAAAAAAAAATATGTATGTTGTTTAAAAAAGGACAAAAAAGCTACATAACTGTTATTATTATGTACATCAGGTCATGGCCAAACAAAATGAGATGGACTGATTTGTAAATGTTCTAAATTCAGAGATACAGCCTATTCTTTGTAAACTGATCACAAATGTACTTAGAAAGTTGTGGGCCTCAGTCCTTTTATTTATTCTTTTACATTGTCTTTCGAGTATTGAAATATTATTGTAATTTTCACTGTTTTTCAGGAGAATTCCACAACGGCTGACCAGGGAGAAATATGCCCTTGGTATCATAACCTTGTTCCCATCTCTGAAAGACCCAATGTCTAGTAAAGGCTATGTAAGTTGAAGGAAATATTTTGCAGTTTTTGATGGTGACTGCCATTTCAATTTGGATATTGATAAAGAATGTACTGTAAGATGTTCTTCTCAGTGTGTTGCTTCTGTCAAACGTCAGTGATGCCAGCAGGTGTTATGGTTTAAAAAGGTGGCATGTGTTAATGTTTGTACGTGATGGAATGTGTGCTGATGCGAGTTGGCAGTGTAACAGTGTCAGTTGAGAGGTCAAGTCATATTTTATCAACCCCAAACTGCTACCAAAGAAAATGGGGAAATGATTTAAAAAATGAGATTTAAGTGAAATAATGAGTTATCTGGCCTAACAGTGGTGCTGTAATCCTTTGTTAGGAACACTTCTATGATGCCCAAAGTGGATCAGGTTTCTTGGCTTGGCGACTCAAGACCATCCAGCGGAAGACGAAGCTTCACTCTCCGTCAACTAGTTCCCCGAAGGCTACGACAGGAGGGCCGACATGTGCCAGGAACATCATTCAAGGCGATGAGCTTCAGGATGAACCATGCAAGGAAGCCATTTCTCTTATGACCCATACCAATGATAGTCAGACAATATTCCAGAAGATGCGAGAGACCTTCCCATACAGACAAAAGCTTGTCCACAGCCCAGACACTTCAGCCAGTGTTCTGTCGGTTTTCCCGAGATTATTGGACACGAAAGGATTGGTAAGTGGTATTGCTAAAATTATATTGTGTAATATTGCCCATTTTATGTAAGGGTCGATTCTCGAAAGAGGTAAAATGTAATTTTAGTCGTTTATTCTCAATGTATGCTGGCTCTTCAGAAGCTTGATATTTTTATGAATATTTACCATTTTTTTTACTTGTCCCATCAAATTCATAATGAATACCAAGAAATTGGTGGTGGTGGTAAATATACATGAAAAAAATTAACATTTGTGAATGGTCAGCATACATTCTAGAAGCAAAGGACTAAAACATTAAATGCTCTACCTTTCAGAAGGTTGCAACAACATCCTGGTATATTGCTGTATTCATTGTTGCCTGCGCTACTAGGCTATATATTGCTATATTCTGTACCTATTAATTTGTTGCTTTGCATATCCCTTAACATCTGCTCTGTATAGTGTAATGTAGTTCTAAGTTGTATTCTTTTTCATGTTGTAGGTTCTTCAAGATTTCAGCCTCCTTTTTGGACCAGAGATATCCACCAGGCTTCTTGAAAGGTGGCCATCCTACAAGCCCAAGCTCATTAAGGAAGCATCATCACTTGCCCAAACACCACTGTTGCAGCGACTGTTGCAGTCGGCCAGGGAGGAGCCAGTGTTGTCACCTGCAGACAACTTGCAAGGTACCAATTTTTTTTTTTGTTTTTGTTTCTTTTAATTTATCGGTTCATTTTCCATGCATTCACACAAATGAAATGAGGTTTGGACTTTAATATATATTAATTGTAGAGTTTTTTGCATGCCTAGTAATGTTCATTATCGTTGTATGCCTCCCCTTCAAACCCTACCCTCAATTCAGGATGGGACAGTGATATGTCCACATTACTCCTGCTCTTGCACATCCTGTCACCTCAGTCCACTGGGAGGAAGAGGAGCTACAAGATCAGCACAAGTCGAGCCATGGACAATCTTGTTGTGTTTCACAAGGTGTGTCATTTCTCTGTACACAGTGTTGTCCCTGAAATTACACAAGGTGTGTGATTTCTCTGTACACAGTTTTGGCCCTGAAAGGAAATTAATACATTTGAACATGATCATGATGCATTTGTCTTCTTCTTCTTCTCTATAACTTCTAGTCATGCCAGAGCCTTGATGAGCACCTGGATGCAGATGACCATCGACAGCCATATCTACTTGCTTCAGGACTCCACAAACAGTCCATCAGCAACTACTACATCGTCATGGATAAGAAGCTAATTCCTTGCCAAGGAAATACGTCTCTCGCAGCATTCGACGAGCTTTTCAAGGTCCATTTCGTTTTCAGTTTGAGCTATGATGACAGTCTTCACAACATGTTTACATTCCTTCAGACCACGGTCTACAACATTGATGTGGGAAGTACCAGAGAGAGTCCAAAAGTGAAAGAACTGCGAGCAAAGCTGATGAATGATGTATAGGTGCTATGTTTTTAGGTCACTTCATAGTTCTGGAAGTTCCCTGATTCAACACCTTAAACTTCTACATGGTTTATATCCTGGCAAAAAGTTAAATTTGTTATGTGCGCAGGATGGTTAGTTATTCACATGGACCAGGTACTAACAGTGCTTCATCCTTTGGTACGCCGGCTCTGCCTCTGGATAGAACTTGTGGTTTCCCTTCTGAGGAATCTTTGAACTTGAGTGAAAATGGACATTCTTCAGAATGCAATCAAAATGGACGCTCTGTTAACTCAAAAGATGTGTGGTGCAATTATTTCAAAGTTACAAGGAGGTGGTTGTTTAAACAGTTTAATTTTGTCAGTTGTGGAAAGTATTGAGGAATATGTGGATTATGTATGGACATCAAGGATCAGGTCTTACAGGTTGTGCCAGACTCTAATCCAAGTAGAGAGCCAGTGGAGGCTGTGTTTAACCACTTAAAAAAATTTCATTTTTCTGATCTCAACACGGAAAGTAAATGGAGCAAATATTTGTGTTCAAAATGGGGATTTGTACAACCTGTAGAGATCCATTTAGGAGTAAGATATGACTCTAAGATAAACAAAGTATCTGGGCTTTATGAACAATTACCAGTCAATGACAACTTTGTCTGTATACCATTGTTTGAAACCTTAGATTTTATTTTTTAAAAATGAGGTGATTTCCAACCACATCCAGTCTGCTAAATTTTGTGATCTTTATTCTGAATCGTTTCTGAATTAAATGTGATCAAAATAAAACGACAATGTGGAATATTCCATTCTTTTTTATTTATTTAAATGATGCAGTAATTAGTTTGATTGTTAAGCCTTAACCATGCTGTTGGCCTAGAAGAATTATATTAATTGTTAAAAGACAAAAAAAATAAGGACATGTTAATCCCCACCAGGTTAGTGTTGATGTAACACTGTTTTATAGTAAAAATTAACACTGTTGGAGTAGGGCTTTCAATTAAGATTTAACAACTTTATGTTGTTAAAATGCCACCATGTTAGTGTTGGTGTCAACACTAATCTGTAGTTAAAAATGACACTATTAGAGTAGGGCTATCAATAAGGATTCAACAATCCTCTGGTGTTAAATTGCCCTAGTCTGGTGTTAATACTTAACTCTTACAGTGTTAACATCCTTACACTGAGTTAGTGTTGTTTTTGTAACACTGCCAAAAGTGTTAAATTAACACTGATGCAGTGGTCCCCATATATACACTGGGAAAGTGTTAAAATTGATTCTGTTAGTGTTAAAATTCCGAATGGAAATTTGCTGTGTGGGCAGTCATTAACTGCATTAAATGCACACTATGGGTTGTCAGGAACAGACTGTTTCTTAGTCAGACCCCCCAGGATTTCGCGGGGCTTTTTTGTGATTGTTGCGATCAAAAATGCTTGATTTCGCGGCAGCTTTTCTGAAAAGTTGCGGCAGAAGTTGCACTGATTTTAGGCATTTTATTGCGAGAAAATTGCGGGGGCCAGGAAAAGTTGTGGAATGTGTTTTTGCGGAATTTTTTTAATGTGTTTGATGATGGTAGGTGGTTATAGCTATGCAGTGAACAATGCCATATTGCAACTATAGGTTTTCTTTTATCTTGAGGTTGTTTACCATCTACAACTGCAGAATGCACATCATGGATGGCTGATGGCAATTATGGTTTTAGTTATCAACCCTTTATATGACTACATGCCATCCAAGTTCATCTGTTTTTTTTTGTTTTTTTTTTAACGTGTTTGATGATGGTAGGTGGTTATAGCTATGCAGTGAACAATGCCATATTGCAACTATAGGTTTTCTTTTATCTTGAGGTTGTTTACCATCTACAACTGCAGAATGCACATCATGGATGGCTGATGGCAATTATGGTTTTAGTTATCAACCCTTTATATGACTACATGCCATCCAAGTTCATCTGTAAACCAGAGCAAAATATTATATTAAAAATATATCTGAAATAGTGATGAAAGTTCTGCTTTAAAGCAAAGAAGGAGGGAGTGGTTGTTGCATATCATCTTCCGCTTCATCATATTCATCACCATAACCTTAATCATATTGGGCTTGATTGATTGCACTGAGTAGACTGTATTTAAGCATTAGTAAAACTGTGGTATACCTAATGTGAAGCCATTGCCAGGGAGCTAGCACTCTTTATATATTTAGAAGCTACCAGTGAAGTAGTTCCACAGCAAGAAGCCATGAGCTGTACTGTTTGTTATACAATAAATAACTTTTGCGTGGCAATTACTTGGCTGAAAGAAAAAAAATCAGCTTAATTTTAATGCAAAAATATAAAAGCCATCTAATAAGCGTTGTACTTCACACAAGCCAAAACAGGATTTGATATCTTAAAACATGGAAAAGATGCAGGCTAACACAAACTGAAATTTTTTTGCTGTTCTGAATTCTCATAGACCTAAAGAATGGGAATCAACTTAATGTGCGTTTAGTGCCCTGTGACAAAGGGTGCTCGGTGAAAATCAATTTTGTCGAATTCTTCGTGGAGATAGTTCTAGTGTAGCCTACATTAGCAATAACTCTCAACTCCGCTTTAATTCGTCATTTAGATAACTTGTGATTTTGGAATGCACACGCGCGCACACACACATGGAGGGAGAGGAAGAGAGAGAGAGAGCGCTCGCAACGGAAGAGAGCTCATTCAGTCCAATGCGTCACTTGCCTCATAACATAAACGTAACGTAAATGGCAATAGCCTAAATGATCAAGAATATTGTGATTAGCAGCTGTTTTGCACAGTATTTGCACAGCAAAACAAGGAGCAGGAAAAGCTCTACACCCGTTGATCTTTCACTCGCGAGTGATTGGTGATATTTCGAGAAACCTTCCAGGAAGTTGCGGGAAAGGTGCGGTGATTCCTCAAAATTGCATGGCCGCGATGAAGTGGCGAGGATTGGTTGAAGTTGCATTGAAGTTGCAAATCGCAACATCGCGAAATCCTGGAGGGTCTGTTTAGTAAGGAAAATATTAACCTGAAAGGAGCAAAAAGCATGTTAAAAAATGAGGTAAAGGACTATGTAATCAGAGACATTTTAAAATATGGTAAAGATAAAATGAAAGACGTGGAATGTAGATTTTATGGATGATTGCTTGGGAAATATGGATGTTTTTAAATGATTATATTATCTGATTTAAGATTAGTTTGCGATGTGCAAAACATTGTCTGTAATGCAAATGTCCTCATATGTGTGTACTAAGACTTACTCACCTGTATTAATGTACTTACCTGTCTGATGTACTGACGATGAGCAGTAGCGATAGCTGTGGGACCCTGGGCCCTGCTGCATCCCCGGTCAATGTACAGGATCTTGGGCATGGGCTGGTTGGCACGCCGGAACTGCTCCATTACCCAGCGACACATTGGCCCCAGCTTCTCGACAGACTCTTCACAGGCGAGGACGAAGGTGACTGTCTGGGAGAGCTCATTGCCAATGCTGGTGAACCACTCGGCCGTGCCTCTTCCCTCTCCAGACAGCTTCTTCACCACCTATACTACAACTAAACATTCACAAAAGAAATACGAAAATACATTATAGTTTAGTGTGATGTTTTCGGTACTGTGATAGCATATCAAAACACTGTAGGAAACTTGCCTTCTTCGTTGAGTCCATTTTCAGCACCAAGCTAAAAGTGGACAGGATCTGGCTCCTGTAGTCCTGCACATTTTCTGCCTCAGCCAAGAGGAATGCATGGCGGAGCAGCCATGCACAAGGCAGCTCCCTCACAGGAGGAGGCTTTTGGAACTCCCTGTGTCCAAGTGCAGAGGTGATGCTCCCGGGCTGTACCAAGGCCATAAGCAGCGTTGTATACAGGTCTCTCCAGTGGTTGTAGTCCTCCAGGTGGTTCTCCTGCACTTGACGCCACACTTTGACCATGGTGTTACCCTCTGTCCGGTCACGAAGGAGGAGCAGGACGGCTTTATCCACCCCACGCCTGGCAGTGAGGATGGCAGGAAACATTGAGCGATGGGCCTCGCTCAGCTGATGCAAGATGACATCATCCCATGCCAGCCATCGACCGATGGGGCCGCTCTGGCTGCTCCTGTTTGCCTTGAGGCAGGGGTTGCAGCACAACACCTCTGTTAACATGGTGTACCAACCCTTAAGGTCACAGATATAGCGAACCTAAAGCACATAGCAGAGAGAGAGGGAGAGAGAGAGAGGCAGAGGAAGGGAACATGTGAAATCACAGATCAGCATTCATGTGTATCAAGCAATTTGATCTGAAATATTCATAGAAAGTGAGGGAACTGTGCTGTACCCGAGTGTGGTACCCAGACTTAGAGAGGTGGGTCTTGCCTCCTGCAGCAGCACATTTTTCCCCAAGTGGGCACTTCAAAGAGCAGCGCCACACTCCAACAGGGCGCCAGAAAAACACACGGCCACGGAAAAACGCCTGCGGTGTCGGAACCCCGCCGCTGACATAGCCAGGGGGTTCAGGGGGGTAGAACCACATCCGGTCAGACTTCAGGACACGGCGCTTTTTAATTTGTCCCCTGATATCCTTGTAAGTCTGGACCGGCATGAAGAGCCCCCCTCTCACTGTCGTCTCTCGCCCAGGGGATGTCTGCCGGTGGGTTCCTCCCAAGTCTTAACCCAGCCTTCCAGCTCCACCTGCAAGACACACAAAAGTTATTTGTTGTGATAGTGTGGTGGGGGTGGTGACAATATAGGTTTGAAATAAGTGAAATAAATACAGGGGAGTCAGTCTGACTGGTGGACTGTGATGTCTGTGGCTCAGGTGGACTAGGCTGTGGTGGAAGCAGTGACGGAGACAGCGGCGCCAAATGGAGTGGTGTGAGTGCCTGCTGAGGCAGTAGGATTGCAGAACGCTCCTTTGCATGTTTGGGCTTGGCATGTGCAGATGGCAGTTGAGGCTTCTCAGATAATAGGAAGCCCGATAGTGATGAGGGCTTTTTCCTCGAGCGCTTGCTCCTGGTGGTCACTGGCTCAGGCTGGCTGCTGGGAGCAGGGATGGCAGGGAGCAAAAGCTGCTCTGGGGGCTGGCTGGTGGAGAATGATGGGGAGTTTTGGCTCTCAAAGGACACAAGGGCGTTGTGACGCCCCAGCTGATCAGTGCTGGGTCTTGTCACGCCTCTTGCTCTTGGTTGGTGTTGGCTCTGCTGTGTGTGTGGTGCTTCTCTGTGAGGCCTACAGGGGGAGCTGTCACAAATGGCGGGCTAATTGCGCTGGCGATTGGGGGCAGGATATAAGCGGGTCCCGGGAGCCTGCTTCACTCTCTCTCCTCCTCTTCCTCCTGGTCGTTCGTACCGATTGCTGGTCCCTCAGTTGCGGGGTTGTTGCCGCTGCGGCCGGGCGGGCTGCACCCGTTCCTTTCTTTTGACTTTTGCACTTCAATACATTATGCTGACATGCACTGCACTCTTGCTTTATTCTACATTCACTGACTTTTGTACATAGTTCATTTATTTAATAAATATATTTTGTTAATTTTGAGCGACGCGTGGTCTCCCCATTTATGTGGTGTTCGCCCTGAGCCAGGCGGGCATTACATATGGGGGCTTCGTCCTATAGTTACAACCTGGACCCTTTTTGTTTTTTTTTCCGTGCGTTTTTGATGCGCCTATGGGTAGGTAAGCTGCTGCGGTTACCGTGGGTTAACGTTACGTCGGCCTATGACGTTGGGGTAGCCTAATGAAACGCACAGGTGTAACCATGGTAGTGGTTGGGGAAACCGCATGTTGCTTCCTTTGTTTGGGGATTTGGTGAGCATAATTGGGGAGGTAAGGAGAGTTAGTTACCTGTAATTTACTTCCAGTTTTGTTTATTTCTTTCTTTTTGTTTGTCATGATGTTTTCGAGCAGATTATGTGGCTGGATTAAACGAGGTAGGAGCGGTCGTTTTTCCTCGGCTTAGAGCGCCTGTGCGCTGGGGCTTTAGGCTGGTGTGCCACTGTGTCTGGGCCGAGGACATCGCCGTGGAGATCCGGGTTGAATTGACTTCGGTCGGGACAGCACGACTCCAGCGGTATTGGTGAGTAAAGAGCTCGGCTCTCGGGCACAGTGTGAAGACAGGTTAGTATATGGTGGGTAAATGTTTAGAAACGAGGAAGCTCCGTAGTTTGTCCGGTTTCATGAACTGTTTGTGCATCATGATTTAGTTGGTTTTGATAAGTTACGTTGGTCTGGAAGATCAGTATTTTGTCATATGTGCGTTGGTTAACGTTATCGTGTTTGTGAGGGTAGCCTAAACGAAACGTTATCATGATTGAGTTGGAAGACTTTTTACAAGCTCCATCAGAGGAGTTGTTGTCTAAGTTGACAAAAGAGCAGCTGTTTAGCGTAGCAGAGCATTATGAATGGGAAGTTACGATCGCTAAAACTTCTAAAAAAGAGCAAGTGTTTGTGTTCATTCTTAACAAGTTGAAAGAGAGTCGGGTGTTGCCTGCTTCACCAAGCGACACCGATAAACCCGTGTCTTCTCCGGCAACGTTAGTAACATCAGACGAAAATCCGACGGCAACACAGTTAAATACATCGGTGAATTCAAGTAACAGCACGCAGCTTTCTGGCAATCTAACTTTTGAACAACAGGCAGAGTTACTGAAAATGCAACTCGAGCGAAAGAAGTTAGAAGCGCAGGAAGTAAAAATGCAAACACAACTCGAACAAAAGCGATTGGAAGCGCAGCTTGAGCAAAAGAAATGGGAATCTCAGGAAAGGGAGAAAGATCGTTTATTAGAAATTGAAAAACTGAAACACATTGAACTTTTAGAACTTGAGAAGCTTAAACATAAAGAGTACGAGAGGGAGATTGAACATAAGCGTCTCAGTCTGATTGCTGATGGGAAAATGTCTGCTAGTGGCAGTAGTGGAAATTTATCACAGTCTGGGTTAGCATCAATGATTAAGTTTCTCCCAAAGTTTAATGAACGTGACCCCGACGTCTTTTTCTCTCTGTTTCAGAATGTTGCTACGGATAAAAGTTGGTCGGATGAAGACAAGACTCTCCTTTTGCAAACAGTTCTGGTTGGTAAAGCGCAGGAGGCCTTTGTTGCCTTGTCTCCTGGTGACAGGAAAGTTTATCAGCGTGTTAAAGATGCAGTCTTGAAATGTTATGAGTTAGTCCCCGAAGCGTATCGCCAAACGTTTTCGTAGCTGGAAGAAAACAGATAAACAAACACACGCAGAAGTGGCTAGGGAACTTGTAACATTTTTTCAGCGATGGCTGTCATCTGAAGGGGTGGACACTTTTGAAGCTTTAACTGAGCTTATGGTTATTGAACAGTTCAAAAATATCTTGCCTGAACGTGTAGCTGTATATGTTAATGAGCACAAAGTGAAAACGGTGTCTGAGGCGGCTTCGCTTGCCGATGGTTATGCTTTGATTCATAAGACTCATGTGCGTGATGTTCCGCGTAATAGCGCATATAGTCGGCAGGATCGCCCGCCTCCTCGCTTTTCACCTGGTCATTCAATGTCTCAACCTGGTCATTTCAAGTCTCAACCAGGGAATTCCAATAGAGCTCGTGATTTTGATGCACAAAATAATTGCAATTATTGTTTTGAGCAAGGGCATTGGAAGAGGGACTGTCCGTTGTTAAAAGCACGAAATAAGTCAAGGGCAAGTGGGAAATTTGCTGGTTGTGTGGCTAAAAGTAGGCCTGTTACTGTTGAAAAGCATGTTGGGTGTGTTAAAGCTGATTTGTCTCCTGCTGCTAAAGCTGTGACAATGATTTTGAATTCTGAGCGTCCAAATGTGCCAGTGGACATAGTTGGAACAACAAGTGTGTCAGATGCTGATGTTGATTACAGTCCATTTATCTCTGATGGTTTTGTCTCCCTGTTAGGCGATGCTCAGAGGACTCCGGTGAAAATTCTCCGACACAGGGGCTTCGGAGTCTTTTATTAGCCAGTCTGTTCTGCCTTTTTCCTCTGTTTCAGACACTGGGAGTGTTGTGTTAATCCGGGGCATTGGACTTCAATCTTTTTCAGTGCCATTGCATAAGATCTGCTTGTACTCTGGGTTTGTTAATGGGGAGGTCACCATTGCTGTTCGGCCATCTTTGCCCATAGATGGTGTGGACATCATTGTTGGTAACAATATTGCGGGTCATTGTGTTTGGCCAGAGGGGGTGCCAGCACCACCTCCTGTGGTTAAAATGGAGCTTAAGCCATTGGCTGAACCTGACGAGTGTCTCAAACAGTTTCCAGAGGTGTTCACTGCCTGTGCTGTGTCGCGGGCCATGGCTCGTTCACAGGCTGAGGACACATCTAGAGTATCCAAGTCTAAGGTGAAATTGTTTGTTCCTAAATTACCAACTCCTCTTTCCCGTAGTGACGTTGTGGAGGCCCAGAGTAAAGATAAAGACCTTTCAAAGTATTTTGATCTGGCCTCAGATGAGTCTAGCAATTACTGTGTTCGAGATGGCTTATTGCTTCGCAGGTGGCTACCACATGCATGCACGGAAGTGGCAGATCCAGTGTTGCAGGTTGTAGTGCCTGAAGAATTTCGTGGTGTGGTATTGAAAACTGCTCATGGGGAGGTTGATGGACACTTTGGTGTAAAGAAGACCTACAATCGGCTGCTTGAACATTTCTATTGGCCACGAATCAAAAGGGATGTAGCGAGTTTTGTTAAAGCTTGTCATGTGTGTCAAATTGCAGGTAAACCGAACACATCTATAAAACCGGCACCCCTACATCTGATTCCATCTGTAGGCACTCCTTTTGATTATTTAATCATTGATTGTGTTGGCCCATTAACTCCCTCCAAATCTGGCTGTTTATATATGTTTACCATCATGTGCCAGGCTACGCGCTATCCCGCTGCGTATGCTTTGAGGAGCATTAATACAAAGTCTGTTGTGAAGTCATTAACACAATTTATATCCATCTTTGGTATTCCGAAGGTAATCCAAAGCGACCGAGGCTTTGAGGCAGCTACGTATAAAGCACAATCTGAGTAGTCCTAACCACGCACAGTCCCAGGGGGCCCTGGAACGTTTCCATGCATCTTTGAAAGCGCTGTTACGAGCATATTGTGTGGCGTTAAAGGAAGACTGGGAAGAGGGGCTACCTTGGTTGTTGCTGGCAGCTAGGGCTGTTGTCCAAGAAAGTACAGGGTTTTCACCCAATGAGCTGGTGTTTGCACATGAAGTGCGTACTCCCTTGTCTGTTTTGAAAGGTGACTTGGATGTCTCCGAGCCACCTGAGAATCTGTCTGATTATGTGCTTGGTTTTCGCAGGAGGCTGTTCCTGGCCTGGAAGATGGCTAGTGAAAATCTAACTGCAGCTCAAAAGAAGATGAAACGACTCTATGACCGTAAGACAGAAGAGAGGGGGTGTTTAGCCCAGGGGATCAGGTAGTAGCCTTATTGCCCATCCCCGGTTCACCATTTGGGGCTAGGTTTTCAGGTCCTTATTCTGTAGTGCGGCAGGTTTCCGACACAAATTATTTGGTCTCTACGCCTGAGCGTAGGAGGTCTGTACAGCGGTGTCATGTCAATCTGCTCAAACCTTACTACTCCTCAGCCTCTCAGGGGGAGGGGGGTAAGGGTGAAGTTAAACCGGTGGGTCTGTCTGTCTCTGAGGGTGGTGTGGCCACATCTCAGGTGGCAGCTGAAGATGGGGTACGTTGTCCAGATGATGCAGTCCTGCATGGCCGGTTGAACAACACTGAGTCATTAGCTGACTTAGACAGTTTGTTGGGTCATTTGGGAGGGGAGCAACGAGAACAGCTTAAGTCTTTAATTTTGGAATTTCCTTCTTTATTTTCAGACACACCGACTTGCACCACACTGATAGAGCATGACATAGACGTGGGGGATGCTCAGCCTATTCGACAGAGGTTCTATCGCGTTTCTCCAGATAAACGTAAGAGCTTGGAGGCAAGCGTTCAGTATCTTGTTGATAATGGGTTAGCTACACCATCTTACTCCAGTTGGGCGTCGCCATGTTTGTTGGTTAAGAAACCTGATAACACTTACAGATTTTGCACAGATTATAGGAAAGTGAACACAGTTACAAAGGCAGACTGTTTTCCTTTACCTAGGATCGAAGACTGTGTGGACCAAGTTGGTTCTGCTCGTTTTGTTAGCACTTTTGATTTATTAAAGGGCTACTACCAAGTGCCCTTGACGGAAAGAGCCCAAGAGATCTCTGCATTCATTACACCCTCAGGTCTCTACGCGTACAGTAGGATGAGTTTTGGGTTACGCAACGCCCCCTCCACCTTTCAACGGCTAATGAATCGGGTCGTTGCGGGGTTGGAGGGGTGCGCAGTGTACATCGATGATGTGGTTTCTTATGCGGATACCTGGGAAGAACATCTGGCTTCGCATTCGCGCCTTGTTTGAAAGGTTGGTGGCAGCAAACTTAACAGTTAATTTAGCAAAATGCGAGTTCGCCAAGGCTACTGTTGTCTATTTAGGCAAAGTGGTTGGTCAGGGCCAGGTTAAACCAGTAAGAGCCAGGCGGGCATTACAGGCGTCGAGAAGGAGCTGGTCCTGGAGGGTGTCATCTGCCCATGAGGAGTGGGTGCTGGCAGCTGCTGCAGTAGCAGGGGCCTTCGGGTTGGAAGTGGCGGCAGAAGAAGTGGTAGGGCCAAGAGGCTTCTGTGAATTACAATGTTAACTGTGTTATCTACTATCATATTAATGTTAAAGTTAAAGATCACAAAAGAAACTTACCTCTCTGTCAAGAATGAACTTTCTAAAGCGCTTCATCGTCTTCGCTTTTATGTCCCTCTCCTTCATTATAAGCCATTGCTTGACAGAGATGAAAGCCTCCTGCGCAATCTTCCTGTCATGCGCACTCCCAGCTGTTGGATCCACCTGGTGGAGCTTGTGCTGGCTGTATAGGGTCCACATCTCCTGGAAAGTATAAGACTTAAAGCGACCCTGACCATAAATGGCCCGGTCGACATTTACTTCCAGGTGGCACGACACAGGCGGAAACAGCTGCACGTATTGCAGCAGCCTGTCCTTCACCCACTCGTCATTCATAGATGTCACACGCCTCTCTGGCTTGCATCTTTGCTCAATGTGGTCATCAATGAGGCTAAAATACATTAAAAAATTGTCATTATATAGCAAAATACTGCCCTTATTTCCATAGAAGAAAATTACACACTGATTTGATTTTCCTGAGATACTCACTATTTCACGTAGCCCACATCATTTTCTAACAGCCATTGAAATGTCTGGCCAGTGTAGCGGCCAAATGTCATAACCAGTTGGCCCAGGTATTGCGCCTCTGTAGGTATCCTGAGGCCGCAGCGCCTCTTGGCTGAAGACAATCATTTTTTTTTGATGAATTTTGGTGAGTGAGTGTGTGAATGAATGAATGAATGAATGAAGTTATAGCAACACATTAGGTTGTCAATGCTGTATAAATAAATGCAATCTCTTTATGTTACCTTCATCCAAAGCAGTCCTGGCATCTGCCAGTTTGATGTCCTGTGGCTTGACAGACTGGCGATTTGACAAATCTTTGGCCTTGCTTGATGATGTGAGCACGCACTGCCGTCTTTCAAGGGGGAGACTGGGGTCCAGAACCTTGAGAACAGGCAGCAGCTTATCCATGTGTTATTACTAGGTTATTACCACCCCTCCCCTTTGTTTTGACCCACATGTGTGTTGCTAAAAATAGCCTGGCAAGAAAAGAAGGAGTTATTACTGCATAATAGACCTTTTTTATTATTATTTTGACCTGAATAAAAGGCCTTATAGTTCTATTTCTGCACAACTGGATGCCATTATTATGCATTATATGCATTTATTGGCTGGAACGAAGTACCACAACACACTGGTAGTGTAGATAAAGTGTCTTTATTGACCTAAATGCACTTTATATCAAAGGAAAACAACACAGCGCAGTGCCTTGGCACCTGTATCCTTGGAAAGACATCAGTACAAAAGCATGACCGCGAACCATTTACATATTATCACACAGAAAATAGAAACAAAGTGCTGACTGCCCATTTCAGAGCATTTGACGTTAGAGGTAAGTGTGTGTGTGTGTGTGTGTCTGTCTGTCTGTCCCTGAGTGTTTGCTGTGTTTGAGGAGCAAAGACAGTCTGCTGGTTAGAGAATGGTGCCTGTCTGGGGACATGCGTTTGATTGAGTCCAGGTGACATGGACTTGTGTGTGGCCGCTGAGATGGCCCGCCCCTTCCTTCCCGTGTCACTTGATGGATTGAGGCCCCACCCAAATGGCGCATCTTTGGAAGTGACTTTACCGAGCGCGAGCCAAGCGTGGCCATCGGGCCCGGTGGCATCTTGGTCTTTCCCAACTCATACTTACCTGGCAGGGGTGATACAATGATCAGGAAGGTTGTTTGCCCAGGGCGAGGCACGGCCATTGCACTCGGGCCATGCTGACCCCTGCGAATTCCTCAAATGTAGGAATCTCGACTGCACAATTTCTGGTAGTGGGGGACTGCGTTCGCGCTCTCCCCTGATTTGAGCTTGTGGAAAAGAAAGAAACAACAAACAAACAAACAAAGCAATCAACAAACAGGCAGAGCAAAAGCCTACCAAAGGCCAAACATGACAGCCAGTGAGCAAGCCAACATCCAAGACAGTCTGCTGGTTAGAGAATGGTGCCTGTCTGGGGACATGCGTTTGATTGAGTCCAGGTGACATGGACTTGTGTGTGGCCGCTGAGATGGCCCGCCCCTTCCTTCCCGTGTCACTTGATGGATTGAGGCCCCACCCAAATGGCGCATCTTTGGAAGTGACTTTACCGAGCGCGAGCCAAGCGTGGCCATCGGGCCCGGTGGCATCTTGGTCTTTCCCAACTCATACTTACCTGGCAGGGGTGATACAATGATCAGGAAGGTTGTTTGCCCAGGGCGAGGCTCGGCCATTGCACTCGGGCCATGCTGACCCCTGCGAATTCCTCACATGTAGGAATCTCGACTGCACAATTTCTGGTAGTGGGGGACTGCGTTCGCGCTCTCCCCTGATTTGAGCTTGTGGAAAAGAAAGAAACAACAAACAAACAAACAAACAAACAAAGCAATCAACAAACAGGCAGAGCAAAAGCCTACCAAAGGCCAAACAAGACAGCCAGTGAGCAAGCCAACATCCAAGACAGTCTGCTGGTTAGAGAATGGTGCCTGTCTGGGGACATGCGTTTGATTGAGTCCAGGTGACATGGACTTGTGTGTGGCCGCTGAGATGGCCCGCCCCTTCCTTCCCGTGTCACTTGATGGATTGAGGCCCCACCCAAATGGCGCATCTTTGGAAGTGACTTTACCGAGCGCGAGCCAAGCGTGGCCATCGGGCCCGGTGGCATCTTGGTCTTTCCCAACTCATACTTACCTGGCAGGGGTGATACAATGATCAGGAGGGTTGTTTGCCCAGGGCGAGGCTCGGCCATTGCACTCGGGCCATGCTGACCCCTGCGAATTCCTCAAATGTAGGAATCTCGACTGCACAATTTCTGGTAGTGGGGGACTGCGTTCGCGCTCTCCCCTGATTTGAGCTTGTGGAAAAGAAAGAAACAACAAACAAACAAACAAACAAACAAAGCAATCAACAAACAGGCAGAGCAAAAGCCTACCAAAGGCCAAACATGACAGCCAGTGAGCAAGCCAACATCCAAGACAGTCTGCTGGTTAGAGAATGGTGCCTGTCTGGGGACATGCGTTTGATTGAGTCCAGGTGACATGGACTTGTGTGTGGCCGCTGAGATGGCCCGCCCCTTCCTTCCCGTGTCACTTGATGGATTGAGGCCCCACCCAAATGGCGCATCTTTGGAAGTGACTTTACCGAGCGCGAGCCAAGCGTGGCCATCGGGCCCGGTGGCATCTTGGTCTTTCCCAACTCATACTTACCTGGCAGGGGTGATACAATGATCAGGAAGGTTGTTTGCCCAGGGCGTGGCTCGGCCATTGCACTCGGGCCATGCTGACCCCTGCGAATTCCTCAAATGTAGGAATCTCGACTGCACAATTTCTGGTAGTGGGGGACTGCGTTCGCGCTCTCCCCTGATTTGAGCTTGTGGAAAAGAAAGAAACAACAAACAAACAAACAAACAAACAAAGCAATCAACAAACAGGCAGAGCAAAAGCCTACCAAAGGCCAAACATGACAGCCAGTGAGCAAGCCAACATCCAAGACAGTCTGCTGGTTAGAGAATGGTGCCTGTCTGGGGACATGCGTTTGATTGAGTCCAGGTGACATGGACTTGTGTGTGGCCGCTGAGATGGCCCGCCCCTTCCTTCCCGTGTCACTTGATGGATTGAGGCCCCACCCAAATGGCGCATCTTTGGAAGTGACTTTACCGAGCGCGAGCCAAGCGTGGCCATCGGGCCCGGTGGCATCTTGGTCTTTCCCAACTCATACTTACCTGGCAGGGGTGATACAATGATCAGGAAGGTTGTTTGCCCAGGGCGAGGCTCGGCCATTGCACTCGGGCCATGCTGACCCCTGCGAATTCCTCACATGTAGGAATCTCGACTGCACAATTTCTGGTAGTGGGGGACTGCGTTCGCGCTCTCCCCTGATTTGAGCTTGTGGAAAAGAAAGAAACAACAAACAAACAAACAAACAAACAAAGCAATCAACAAACAGGCAGAGCAAAAGCCTACCAAAGGCCAAACATGACAGCCAGTGAGCAAGCCAACATCCAAGACAGTCTGCTGGTTAGAGAATGGTGCCTGTCTGGGGACATGCGTTTGATTGAGTCCAGGTGACATGGACTTGTGTGTGGCCGCTGAGATGGCCCGCCCCTTCCTTCCCGTGTCACTTGATGGATTGAGGCCCCACCCAAATGGCGCATCTTTGGAAGTGACTTTACCGAGCGCGAGCCAAGCGTGGCCATCGGGCCCGGTGGCATCTTGGTCTTTCCCAACTCATACTTACCTGGCAGGGGTGATACAATGATCAGGAAGGTTGTTTGCCCAGAGCGAGGCTCGGCCATTGCACTCGGGCCATGCTGACCCCTGCGAATTCCTCAAATGTAGGAATCTCGACTGCACAATTTCTGGTAGTGGGGGACTGCGTTCGCGCTCTCCCCTGATTTGAGCTTGTGGAAAAGAAAGAAACAACAAACAAACAAACAAACAAACAAAGCAATCAACAAACAGGCAGAGCAAAAGCCTACCAAAGGCCAAACATGACAGCCAGTGAGCAAGCCAACATCCAAGACAGTCTGCTGGTTAGAGAATGGTGCCTGTCTGGGGACATGCGTTTGATTGAGTCCAGGTGACATGGACTTGTGTGTGGCCGCTGAGATGGCCCGCCCCTTCCTTCCCGTGTCACTTGATGGATTGAGGCCCCACCCAAATGGCGCATCTTTGGAAGTGAGCTTTACCGAGCGCGAGCCAAGCGTGGCCATCGGGCCCGGTGGCATCTTGGTCTTTCCCAACTCATACTTACCTGGCAGGGGTGATACAATGATCAGCGAAGGTTGTTTGCCCAGAGCGAAACCGCCATTGCACTCGGGCCATGCTGACCCTTCCGAATTCCTCAAATGTAGGAATCTCGACTGCACAATTTCTGGTAGTGGCCGGGACTGCGAATTCGCGCTACTCCTCTGGTTTGAGCTTGAATGGTTAAACGAAAGAAACAACAAAACAAACAATACAAACAAACAACGCAATCAACAAACTGGCAGAGCAAATGACTACCAAAGGCCAAACATGACAAGCCAGTGAGTCAAGTCCAACATCCAAGACAGTCTGCTGGTTAGAGAATGGTTAAGCCTGTCTGGGGACAAGCGTTTGATTGAGTCCAGGTGACATGGACTTGTGTGTGGCACGCTGAGATGGTCCGCCCCTTCCTTGGAAACCTACGTGTCGCTTGAGGAATGTAGGCCAATCAAATGACGCATCTTGAATGACTTTACTGAGTGCGAGCCAAGCGTGGCCATCGTGCCCGGTGGCATCTTGGTCTCTCCCAACTCATGCTTATTTGACGTGAACATTGATCGGAAGGTTGTTTACCAGTGCAAGATCGGCAATTGCACTCGAGATGCTGACTACCACAAATAGAATCTCACATACAATTACAAAGCAAGGACTGCGTTCCAATCCAACTGAAACATGTGACAGAAGAAACAAAAACCTACACAAACGAGCCAAAGTAATCAACAAACTGACAGCCAGTGCCTACCAAAGCCAAACATGACGCCAGTGACAACTGCTGGTCATACCAAGACAGGCTTTAGGTGGGCCTGTCTGGGGACATGCGTTTGATTGAGTCCAGGTGACATGGACTTGTGTGTGGCCGCTGAGATGGCCCGCCCCTTCCTTCCCGTGTCACTTGATGGATTGAGGCCCCACCCAAATGGCGCATCTTTGGAAGTGACTTTACCGAGCGCGAGCCAAGCGTGGCCATCGGGCCCGGTGGCATCTTGGTCTTTCCCAACTCATACTTACCTGGCAGGGGTGATACAATGATCAGGAAGGTTGTTTGCCCAGGGCGAGGCTCGGCCATTGCACTCGGGCCATGCTGACCCCTGCGAATTCCTCAAATGTAGGAATCTCGACTGCACAATTTCTGGTAGTGGGGGACTGCGTTCGCGCTCTCCCCTGATTTGAGCTTGTGGAAAAGAAAGAAACAACAAACAAACAAACAAACAAACAAAGCAATCAACAAACAGGCAGAGCAAAAGCCTACCAAAGGCCAAACATGACAGCCAGTGAGCAAGCCAACATCCAAGACAGTCTGCTGGTTAGAGAATGGTGCCTGTCTGGGGACATGCGTTTGATTGAGTCCAGGTGACATGGACTTGTGTGTGGCCGCTGAGATGGCCCGCCCCTTCCTTCCCGTGTCACTTGATGGATTGAGGCCCCACCCAAATGGCGCATCTTTGGAAGTGACTTTACCGAGCGCGAGCCAAGCGTGGCCATCGGGCCCGGTGGCATCTTGGTCTTTCCCAACTCATACTTACCTGGCAGGGGTGATACAATGATCAGGAAGGTTGTTTGCCCAGGGCGAGGCTCGGCCATTGCACTCGGGCCATGCTGACCCCTGCGAATTCCTCAAATGTAGGAATCTCGACTGCACAATTTCTGGTAGTGGGGGACTGCGTTCGCGCTCTCCCCTGATTTGAGCTTGTGGAAAAGAAAGAAACAACAAACAAACAAACAAACAAACAAAGCAATCAACAAACAGGCAGAGCAAAAGCCTACCAAAGGCCAAACATGACAGCCAGTGAGCAAGCCAACATCCAAGACAGTCTGCTGGTTAGAGAATGGTGCCTGTCTGGGGACATGCGTTTGATTGAGTCCAGGTGACATGGACTTGTGTGTGGCCGCTGAGATGGCCCGCCCCTTCCTTCCCGTGTCACTTGATGGATTGAGGCCCCACCCAAATGGCGCATCTTTGGAAGTGACTTTACCGAGCGCGAGCCAAGCGTGGCCATCGGGCCCGGTGGCATCTTGGTCTTTCCCAACTCATACTTACCTGGCAGGGGTGATACAATGATCAGGAAGGTTGTTTGCCCTTTCTTGGTCATAGGAGTGATATCCCGGCTGTTCGGCAATGGCTTCTCAGAGGAGAAATGCAGGACGCTTCGAACTAATGGAGGACCTGGAAATGGACCGACTCCAATTCAGTCGTAATATTCTACAAAAAGAACTTGGATTCAGCACCAATCAACTGGACTATATCTTTGCCTACCCTGGTAAGAAGATTTTTGAAGTCATTTTTACGAATGGAAGGAATTTTGAGTTGTGTTGCGAGAGAGTTGAGAACAAGAGGAGGACATCTCTGTCCTTTCAGAAGATTACTTTTCTCCCTTTGTCTGAAAGAGACTTAAAACTGATTCATGTTGTGATGTATTCCGAAAAAGTAAAACTAGAGGACATTAGCACATGGATTGGACGTTATGCGGATGTTCTATCTAGCACAGAGATGAAGGATATAGATGGAATTAAAACTGGGGAAAGAAGATTCCAGGTAAAGCTGAGAAGATCTCCAGAAGGTGTTGTACATTTGCCTAATTACATTCAGCTTGGTGCCTTCAGAGGCTCAGTTTTCTACCAAGGTCAGCCAAAGAAATGTAGAAAATGTGGGAGCCAAGAACATCTTGCAGCCCAATGCAGAACTGAAGTATGTAGGTCTTGTAAAAGTACAGACCATAGCACAGCACAATGTACTACTCCTACAGTCTGTAACCTTTGTTCTTCTGAAGACCACCGGTTCAAAGATTGTCCAAGAGCTTATTCTAATCGATTGAAAATGGCCTCTCAGGTGCAGCTAGCACCTAACGAGCTAACGAGTGCTCAGCAGGCAGGTGCAGCTGCACCTGATCCGCAACCATCAGGTGAAGACAAAAGCAATGAAGACCATGCGGCCCAGTCAAGTGTGGTAGAATGCCTAACATCTTCTTATGAGAGCTCAACAGAGTCTCCAGCCTCCTCTAGTGAGAGTAGTGAGAGGTCTGTAATCTCACCAACAGGGCATTCACCCGATAGGACCCAGCTTAGCCCAGACATCCTGAACAAGACACCTGTGGAGAATGTAACATCCAACCCCGTCAGAGATCCCCCTGGTGGCCAACCACTAGCTTTGTCTCCCTCTGGTGGAGACATGGAGGAAGACAACAGACAGAGGCTCCGCACAACTTCCTCTGGGGAAGTACAATGGGAAGCAGCATGTTTCACACCTAAGTCCCCCATCCAGACCCCCTTCCTGGAGCCTGACGAGGTGTTGGTGTTCTCTGCAGCCACACAAATGAAGGAGAGCACTCCAAATGGTCCTTCTGTGCATAAAGAAAAGAAAAACAGACCTTCAAAAAAAAGGAAAAAGATCAAGCACGGGAAATGAAATACTTACCTCAATGGTTAATTTTAAAATAACATCAATTAATGTACGAGGTATAAACGACCCCATAAAGTGCCAAGGAATTTTTGAATATTTAAAGACTTTTAGAAGTGATTTTTATT
This sequence comes from Sardinella longiceps, assembly GCA_027497455.2. Classification (NCBI taxonomy): domain Eukaryota; kingdom Metazoa; phylum Chordata; class Actinopteri; order Clupeiformes; family Clupeidae; genus Sardinella; species Sardinella longiceps. The sequence continues at coordinate 127,875 of JAODXP020000130.1, forward strand.
TTTTACAAGAATGCTGGCTATCACACAAGGACAATTATAAAAATATGGAAGGACGTTGGATCTATGGACCCTCTATATGGTCAGGCGACAATTTAAATAGAGCCTCTGGAGTTGGCATACTCTTTAAAGATACAAATATAGAGATCCAAAGAACCCAAGTCGTTCAGGATGGAAGACTGATGTGTGTAGATATCCAAAGAAATGGAGTTGATCTAAGATTAATTAATATTTACTGCCCAACAGTCTTGAAAGATCGTTTAGAAACTCTAAGAGCCTTATATCCTCTTTTGTCATGTAAACATCACATTATAATAGCTGGTGATTTTAACCTTGTTTTAGACATCAAAGACAAAGTGACCACATCCACAAAAATAACGGATAGTAGCTCTGAGCTCTTGAAAACAATCATTAAGGACTTTAAATTAACTGATGCCTATAAGAAAAATAAACCAGACTCACCAGGATTTACATGGACCAATGGGACTAGTAGTTCTCGCATTGACATGATTTTAACGAGTAAAAACCTTGAAGTGTCAGAAGCTAGTGTTACACCAGCCTTCTTCACAGACCACTCCATTCTAACCTGTGAAATACAAATATCTACATCCATAACTTTCGGACCAGGATACTGGAAGCTTAACACAAGTTTATTGGAGAATCCAAAGATCACTGAAAGGTACAAAGCCAAATTCACTGAATGGACATCTTTAAAAAGTTTGTACAACTCAGTCTCTGACTGGTGGGAAGAAGTCAAAAAGAGGACCAAAATTTTTTTCCAGAAAGAAGGTAAAAGAAAAGCCTGTAGAAAAAGGAAATTTGTCGAAAGGATGACGAATAAACTTCAAAGATTATATAAGATACACCAAGAGGGTTTTGAAGTTCAAGAGGAGATTACACTGATTAAAGGGAAAATGAGAGCCATTGCCGACGAGAACGCCAGAGGATTCATACAAAGGAGCAGGGTTCAAAAAATTGAACAAAATGAAAAATGCTCCAGATACTTCTTTAAAAAATCTATGAAGCCAAGACAAATAATAACTGAACTCAAAAACCAAAACGGTATAAAAGTAAGTCAACATGATGAGCTTTCAAGTGTTGTGGAGGCTTTCTATAAAGACCTCTATGAAAAACCAAACACCTGCTTGGCCCAGCAACAAAGATTCCTGACACATGTAGAGAACACCTTGACAAAAGAAGGAAAACAGCTACTAGAGAGCCCTTTCACACTACTGGAGGTCGAAAAAGCAATCAATAGCCTCTCAAAAAACAAAACACCTGGGCTTGATGGCCTACCAGGGGACTTTTATATTGCTTTCAAGGACATCCTAGCTGAAGAACTATTACATGTGTTCAAAGAGAGTCAAGAGAAAGGTGAACTACCTGAGAGTATGAAGAAAGGGTGCATTACCCTTCTCTTTAAAAAAGGGGAGAAAGAAGATATTAAAAATTGGAGGCCAATAAGCCTTCTTGGGACTGATTATAAAATATGTACTAAAATTGTAACTTCCAGACTGCAAAATGTGATGGCCAAAGTGATCAGTCCAGAGCAGACATGTGGGATTCAAAAAGGGGCATCACGGATAACCTAGCCCTGACCCGAGACATCCTGCAATACTCAAAGGAAAGAAGAAAACCTATTAGCATTGTCACACTGGATCACGAGAAAGCCTTTGATAAAGTTGACAGAAGTTTTTTAATTTCCATCTTGGAAAAAATGAACTTTGGACCTGTGTTCTTATCTTATATTAAAATGATATATGCAAATGTTTTTAGCGTTGCCCTGACCAACGGCCACTCATCAGGACCTATTCCACTCCACTCTGGCCTAAGGCAAGGATGCCCATTATCAGGGGCACTATTCGTCCTATGCATGGAGCCTCTAGCCAACGTCATCCGCCACAACACAAGATTCAAAGGGATGCCAATTCCTGGAGGGAATGGAAAGCAGGCAAAATTGTCCATGTATATGGATGATGTGACCTTTTTGCCGCTGATAACACTTCCATACAAATAGGACTGAATATATGCGAGCATTTCTCAGAAGCCACTGGGATTAAGTTGAATGTGAACAAAAGTGAGATCTTGTACAAGAATTGGACAGAGGAAAGAATACCCCTTGGACTTGCTGAACAAAAAGAAAATATTAAAGTGCTAGGCATCTATTTCGGAGAGGAAACACATCAGAAAAATTGGGGAACACGAATAAATAAAATAAAACAGAAACTTTTCTTATGGACATCCCGAGATCTCACTATGCTTGGAAAAATCATGATAGCAAAAATGGAGATCCTGTCATCCTTGTCTTACCTTGCAATGATCCTTCCTGCTCCAGGCCCCTTCATCACATCAGTCCGCAGGGAAATGTTCCGCTTCATCTGGGGAGGAAAGACAGAAAGAGTCAAAAGAACAACAATGTACAAACCACAAGAACTAGGTGGCAGAGCCGTCCTCAACATCGAAATGAAATTCAAAGCAATGTTCTTGAGCAACATCTTAAAAGGAATGGCAGATAATGCAGAACCTCTGTGGAGTCTTTTTGCCCACTTCTGGGTGGGAAGATACCTACCCGGAAGGGACTGGGAGAGAAGACCCCTCACTCTACCTTCCTCAGATACAAGGCCGGAACTCTACCAAGGAGTCAAAGAATTCCTTGCGAGATACAAAGGAACAATATATGCAGGCTCCGACCTTAGCTGCAAAGCAGTGTACAGACTCCTAGAAGATAGACCAAGAATGGAAACCATAAGAGCCCTGACTGGAAAACAATGCTCCCAAGTGTGGAAAAACACTTCCTCCAGCTTCTTGTTCAATAAACACCAAGACATCGCATGGAAAACAGCACACAACTGCTTGCCAATAAGAACAGTGCTCCATAAATGGGGCTTATGCAAAAGTCCAAGTTGTATCAGAGATGGATGCAGAAACGATGAAACCATAGACCATGTTTTTTGGGACTGCATCTTTGCGAAAGTTATGTGGAATTTTTTTAGATCATTGATCCACACTAATATTATTTTAAGCAAAGAAACTGTTCTATTTGGTTTATGTAAAGGGGTGAGTGAACAAGAATTTCGCAGACCATGGGCAGTCATTAACTGCATTAAATGCACGCTATGGGTTGTCAGGAACAGACTGTTTCTTAGTAAGGAAAATATTGACCTGAAAGGAGCAAAAAGCATGTTAAAAAATGAAGTAAAGGACTATGTAATCAGAGACATTTTAAAATATGGTGAAGATAAAATGAAAGACATGTGGAATGTAGATTTTATGAATGATTGCTTGGGAAATATGGATGTTTTTAAATGATTATATTATCTGATTTAAGATAAGTTTGCGATGTGCAAAACATTGTCTATAATGCAAATTCCTCAGATGTGTGTACTAAGACTTACTTACCTGTGTTAATGTACTAACCTGGTTTTGAAACCAGACTTGAAATGATTGTTGAATTTTTTGCTGTGAAACACAATAAAGTTTAAAAAATTGAAAATTGTTTGCCCTTTCTTGGTCATAGGAGTGATATCCCGGCTGTTCGGCAATGGCTACTCAGAGGAGAAATGCAGGACGCTTCGAACTAATGGAGGACCTGGAAATGGACCGACTCCAATTCAGTCGTAATATTCTACAAAAAGAACTTGGATTCAGCACCAATCAACTGGACTATATCTTTGCCTACCCTGGTAAGAAGATTTTTGAAGTCATTTTTACGAATGGAAGGAATTTTGAGTTGTGTTGCGAGAGAGTTGAGAACAAGAGGAGGACATCTCTGTCCTTTCAGAAGATTACTTTTCTCCCTTTGTCTGAAAGAGACTTAAAACTGATTCATGTTGTGATGTATTCCGAAAAAGTAAAACTAGAGGACATTAGCACATGGCTTGGACGTTATGCGGATGTTCTATCTAGCACAGAGATGAAGGATATAGATGGAATTAAAACTGGGGAAAGAAGATTCCAGGTAAAGCTGAGAAGATCTCCAGAAGGTGTTGTACATTTGCCTAATTACATTCAGCTTGGTGCCTTCAGAGGCTCAGTTTTCTACCAAGGTCAGCCGAAGAAATGTAGAAAATGTGGGAGCCAAGAACATCTTGCAGCCCAATGCAGAACTGAAGTATGTAGGTCTTGTAAAAGTACAGACCATAGCACAGCACAATGTACTACTCCTACAGTCTGTAACCTTTGTTCTTCTGAAGACCACCGGTTCAAAGATTGTCCAAGAGCTTATTCTAATCGATTGAAAATGGCCTCTCAGGTGCAGCTAGCACCTAACGAGCTAACGAGTGCTCAGCAGGCAGGTGCAGCTGCACCTGATCCGCAACCATCAGGTGAAGACAAAAGCAATGAAGACCATGCGGCCCAGTCAAGTGTGGTAGAATGCCTAACATCTTCTTATGAGAGCTCAACAGAGTCTCCAGCCTCCTCTAGTGAGAGTAGTGAGAGGTCTGTAATCTCACCAACAGGGCATTCACCCGATAGGACCCAGCTTAGCCCAGACATCCTGAACAAGACACCTGTGGAGAATGTAACATCCAACCCCGTCAGAGATCCCCCTGGTGGCCAACCACTAGCTTTGTCTCCCTCTGGTGGAGACATGGAGGAAGACAACAGACAGAGGCTCCGCACAACTTCCTCTGGGGAAGTACAATGGGAAGCAGCATGTTTCACACCTAAGTCCCCCATCCAGACCCCCTTCCTGGAGCCTGACGAGGTGTTGGTGTTCTCTGCAGCCACACAAATGAAGGAGAGCACTCCAAATGGTCCTTCTGTGCATAAAGAAAAGAAAAACAGACCTTCAAAAAAAAGGAAAAAGATCAAGCACGGGAAATGAAATACTTACCTCAATGGTTAATTTTAAAATAACATCAATTAATGTACGAGGTATAAACGACCCCATAAAGTGCCAAGGAATTTTTGAATATTTAAAGACTTTTAGAAGTGATTTTTATTTTTTACAAGAATGCTGGCTATCACACAAGGACAATTATAAAAATATGGAAGGACGTTGGATCTATGGACCCTCTATATGGTCAGGCGACAATTTAAATAGAGCCTCTGGAGTTGGCATACTCTTTAAAGATACAAATATAGAGATCCAAAGAACCCAAGTCGTTCAGGATGGAAGACTGATGTGTGTAGATATCCAAAGAAATGGAGTTGATCTAAGATTAATTAATATTTACTGCCCAACAGTCTTGAAAGATCGTTTAGAAACTCTAAGAGCCTTATATCCTCTTTTGTCATGTAAACATCACATTATAATAGCTGGTGATTTTAACCTTGTTTTAGACATCAAAGACAAAGTGACCACATCCACAAAAATAACGGATAGTAGCTCTGAGCTCTTGAAAACAATCATTAAGGACTTTAAATTAACTGATGCCTATAAGAAAAATAAACCAGACTCACCAGGATTTACATGGACCAATGGGACTAGTAGTTCTCGCATTGACATGATTTTAACGAGTAAAAACCTTGAAGTGTCAGAAGCTAGTGTTACACCAGCCTTCTTCACAGACCACTCCATTCTAACCTGTGAAATACAAATATCTACATCCATAACTTTCGGACCAGGATACTGGAAGCTTAACACAAGTTTATTGGAGAATCCAAAGATCACTGAAAGGTACAAAGCCAAATTCACTGAATGGACATCTTTAAAAAGTTTGTACAACTCAGTCTCTGACTGGTGGGAAGAAGTCAAAAAGAGGACCAAAATTTTTTTCCAGAAAGAAGGTAAAAGAAAAGCCTGTAGAAAAAGGAAATTTGTCGAAAGGATGACGAATAAACTTCAAAGATTATATAAGATACACCAAGAGGGTTTTGAAGTTCAAGAGGAGATTACACTGATTAAAGGGAAAATGAGAGCCATTGCCGACGAGAACGCCAGAGGATTCATACAAAGGAGCAGGGTTCAAAAAATTGAACAAAATGAAAAATGCTCCAGATACTTCTTTAAAAAATCTATGAAGCCAAGACAAATAATAACTGAACTCAAAAACCAAAACGGTATAAAAGTAAGTCAACATGATGAGCTTTCAAGTGTTGTGGAGGCTTTCTATAAAGACCTCTACGAAAAACCAAACACCTGCTTGGCCCAGCAACAAAGATTCCTGACACATGTAGAGAACACCTTGACAAAAGAAGGAAAACAGCTACTAGAGAGCCCTTTCACACTACTGGAGGTCGAAAAAGCAATCAATAGCCTCTCAAAAAACAAAACACCTGGGCTTGATGGCCTACCAGGGGACTTTTATATTGCTTTCAAGGACATCCTCGCTGAAGAATTATTACATGTGTTCACAGAGAGTCAAGAGAAAGGTGAACTACCTGAGAGTATGAAGAAAGGGTGCATTACCCTTCTCTTTAAAAAAGGGGAGAAAGAAGATATTAAAAATTGGAGGCCAATAACCCTTCTTGGGACTGATTATAAAATCTGTACTAAAATTGTAACTTCCAGACTGCAAAATGTGATGGCCAAAGTGATCAGTCCAGAGCAGACATGTGGGATTCAAAAAAGGGGCATCACGGATAACCTAGCCCTGACCCGAGACATCCTGCAATACTCAAAGGAAAGAAGAAAACCTATTAGCATTGTCACACTGGATCACGAGAAAGCCTTTGATAAAGTTGACAGAAGTTTTTTAATTTCCATCTTGGAAAAAATGAACTTTGGACCTGTGTTCTTATCTTATATTAAAATGATATATGCAAATGTTTTTAGCGTTGCCCTGACCAACGGCCACTCATCAGGACCTATTCCACTCCACTCTGGCCTAAGGCAAGGATGCCCATTATCAGGGGCACTATTCGTCCTATGCATGGAGCCTCTAGCCAATGTCATCCGCCACGACACAAGATTCAAAGGGATGCCAATTCCTGGGGGGAATGGAAAGCAGGCAAAATTGTCCATGTATATGGATGATGTGACCTTTTTTGCCGCTGATAACACATCCATACAAATAGGACTGAATATATGCGAGCATTTCTCAGAAGCCACTGGGATTAAGTTGAATGTGAATAAAAGTGAGATCTTCTACAAGAATTGGACAGAGGAAAGAATACCCCTTGGATTTGCTGAACAAAAAGAAAATATTAAAGTGCTAGGCATCTATTTCGGAGAGGAAACACATCAGAAAAATTGGGGAACACGAATAAATAAAATAAAACAGAAACTTTTCTTATGGACATCCCGAGATCTCACTATGCTTGGAAAAATCATGATAGCAAAAATGGAGATCCTGTCATCTTTGTCTTACCTTGCAATGATCCTTCCTGCTCCAGGCCCCTTCATCACATCAGTCCGCAGGGAAATGTTCCGCTTCATCTGGGGAGGAAAAACAGAAAGAGTCAAAAGAACAACAATGTACAAACCACAAGAACTAGGGGGCAGAGCCGTCCTCAACATCGAAATGAAATTCAAAGCAATGTTCCTGAGCAACATCTTAAAAGGAATGGCAGATAATGCAGAACCTCTGTGGAGTCTTTTTGCCCACTTCTGGGTGGGAAGATACCTACCCGGAAGGGACTGGGAGAGAAGACCCCTCACTCTGCCCTCCTCAGATACAAGGCCAGAACTCTACCAAGGAGTCAAAGAATTCCTTGCTAGATACAAAGGAACAATATATGCAGGCTCCGACCTTAGCTGCAAAGCAGTGTACAGACTCCTAGAAGATACACCACGAATGGAAACTATAAGAGCCCTGACTGGAAAACAATGCTCCCAAGTGTGGAAAAGTACTTCCTCCCCCTTTTTGTTCAATAAACACCAAGACATCGCGTGGAAAATAGCACACAACTGCTTGCCAATAAGAACAGTGCTCCATAAATGGGGCTTATGCAAAAGCCCATGGTGTATCAGAGATGGATGCAGAAACGATGAAACCATAGACCATGTTTTTTGGGACTGCAACTTTGCGAAGGTTATGTGGAATTTGTTTAGATCATTGATCCACACTAATATTATTTTAAGCAAAGAAACAGTTCTATTTGGTTTATGTAAAGGGGTGAGTGAACAAGAATTTCGCAGGCCATGGGCAGTCATTAACTGCATTAAATGCACACTATGGGTTGTCAGGAACAGACTGTTTCTTAGTAAGGAAAATATTGACCTGAAAGGAGCAAAAAGCATGTTAAAAAATGAAGTAAAGGACTATGTAATCAGAGACATTTTAAAATATGGTGAAGAAAAAATGAAAGACATGTGGAATGTAGATTTTATGGATGATTGCTTGGGAAATATGGATGTTTTTAAATGATTATATTATCTGATTTAAGATAAGTTTGCGATGTGCAAAACAGTGTCTGTAATGCAAATGTCCCCATATGTGTGTACTAAGACTTACTTACCTGCGTTAATGTACCTATCTGTTTTGAAACCAGATTTGAAATGATTGTTGATTTTTTTTGCTGTGAAACACAATAAAGTTTAAAAAATTGTTTGCCCAGGGCGAGGCTCGGCCATTGCACTCGGGCCATGCTGACCCCTGCGAATTCCTCAAATGTAGGAATCTCGACTGCACAATTTCTGGTAGTGGGGGACTGCGTTCGCGCTCTCCCCTGATTTGAGCTTGTGGAAAAGAAAGAAACAACAAACAAACAAACAAACAAAGCAATCAACAAACAGGCAGAGCAAAAGCCTACCAAAGGCCAAACATGACAGCCAGTGAGCAAGCCAACATCCAAGACAGTCTGCTGGTTAGAGAATGGTGCCTGTCTGGGGACATGCGTTTGATTGAGTCCAGGTGACATGGACTTGTGTGTGGCCGCTGAGATGGCCCGCCCCTTCCTTCCCGTGTCACTTGATGGATTGAGGCCCCACCCAAATGGCGCATCTTTGGAAGTGACTTTACCGAGCGCGAGCCAAGCGTGGCCATCGGGCCCGGTGGCATCTTGGTCTTTCCCAACTCATACTTACCTGGCAGGGGTGATACAATGATCAGGAAGGTTGTTTGCCCAGGGCGAGGCTCGGCCATTGCACTCGGGCCATGCTGACCCCTGCGAATTCCTCAAATGTAGGAATCTCGACTGCACAATTTCTGGTAGTGGGGGACTGCGTTCGCGCTCTCCCCTGATTTGAGCTTGTGGAAAAGAAAGAAACAACAAACAAACAAACAAACAAACAAAGCAATCAACAAACAGGCAGAGCAAAAGCCTACCAAAGGCCAAACATGACAGCCAGTGAGCAAGCCAACATCCAAGACAGTCTGCTGGTTAGAGAATGGTGCCTGTCTGGGGACATGCGTTTGATTGAGTCCAGGTGACATGGACTTGTGTGTGGCCGCTGAGATGGCCCGCCCCTTCCTTCCCGTGTCACTTGATGGATTGAGGCCCCACCCAAATGGCGCATCTTTGGAAGTGACTTTACCGAGCGCGAGCCAAGCGTGGCCATCGGGCCCGGTGGCATCTTGGTCTTTCCCAACTCATACTTACCTGGCAGGGGTGATACAATGATCAGGAAGGTTGTTTGCCCAGGGCGAGGCTCGGCCATTGCACTCGGGCCATGCTGACCCCTGCGAATTCCTCAAATGTAGGAATCTCGACTGCACAATTTCTGGTAGTGGGGGACTGCGTTCGCGCTCTCCCCTGATTTGAGCTTGTGGAAAAGAAAGAAACAACAAACAAACAAACAAACAAACAAAGCAATCAACAAACAGGCAGAGCAAAAGCCTACCAAAGGCCAAACATGACAGCCAGTGAGCAAGCCAACATCCAAGACAGTCTGCTGGTTAGAGAATGGTGCCTGTCTGGGGACATGCGTTTGATTGAGTCCAGGTGACATGGACTTGTGTGTGGCCGCTGAGATGGCCCGCCCCTTCCTTCCCGTGTCACTTGATGGATTGAGGCCCCACCCAAATGGCGCATCTTTGGAAGTGACTTTACCGAGCGCGAGCCAAGCGTGGCCATCGGGCCCGGTGGCATCTTGGTCTTTCCCAACTCATACTTACCTGGCAGGGGTGATACAATGATCAGGAAGGTTGTTTGCCCAGGGTGAGGCTCGGCCATTGCACTCGGGCCATGCTGACCCCTGCGAATTCCTCAAATGTAGGAATCTCGACTGCACAATTTCTGGTAGTGGGGGACTGCGTTCGCGCTCTCCCCTGATTTGAGCTTGTGGAAAAGAAAGAAACAACAAACAAACAAACAAACAAACAAAGCAATCAACAAACAGGCAGAGCAAAAGCCTACCAAAGGCCAAACATGACAGCCAGTGAGCAAGCCAACATCCAAGACAGTCTGCTGGTTAGAGAATGGTGCCTGTCTGGGGACAAGCGTTTGATTGAGTCCAGGTGACATGGACTTGTGTGTGGCCGCTGAGATGGCCCGCCCCTTCCTTCCCGTGTCACTTGATGGATTGAGGCCCCACCCAAATGGCGCATCTTTGGAAGTGACTTTACCGAGCGCGAGCCAAGCGTGGCCATCGGGCCCGGTGGCATCTTGGTCTTTCCCAACTCATACTTACCTGGCAGGGGTGATACAATGATCAGGAAGGTTGTTTGCCCAGGGCGAGGCTCGGCCATTGCACTCGGGCCATGCTGACCCCTGCGAATTCCTCAAATGTAGGAATCTCGACTGCACAATTTCTGGTAGTGGGGGACTGCGTTCGCGCTCTCCCCTGATATGAGCTTGTGGAAAAGAAAGAAACAACAAACAAACAAACAAACAAACAAAGCAATCAACAAACAGGCAGAGCAAAAGCCTACCAAAGGCCAAACATGACAGCCAGTGAGCAAGCCAACATCCAAGACAGTCTGCTGGTTAGAGAATGGTGCCTGTCTGGGGACAAGCGTTTGATTGAGTCCAGGTGACATGGACTTGTGTGTGGCCGCTGAGATGGCCCGCCCCTTCCTTCCCGTGTCACTTGATGGATTGAGGCCCCACCCAAATGGCGCATCTTTGGAAGTGACTTTACCGAGCGCGAGCCAAGCGTGGCCATCGGGCCCGGTGGCATCTTGGTCTTTCCCAACTCATACTTACCTGGCAGGGGTGATACAATGATCAGGAAGGTTGTTTGCCCAGGGCGAGGCTCGGCCATTGCACTCGGGCCATGCTGACCCCTGCGAATTCCTCAAATGTAGGAATCTCGACTGCACAATTTCTGGTAGTGGGGGACTGCGTTCGCGCTCTCCCCTGATATGAGCTTGTGGAAAAGAAAGAAACAACAAACAAACAAACAAACAAACAAAGCAATCAACAAACAGGCAGAGCAAAAGCCTACCAAAGGCCAAACATGACAGCCAGTGAGCAAGCCAACATCCAAGACAGTCTGCTGGTTAGAGAATGGTGCCTGTCTGGGGACAAGCGTTTGATTGAGTCCAGGTGACATGGACTTGTGTGTGGCCGCTGAGATGGCCCGCCCCTTCCTTCCCGTGTCACTTGATGGATTGAGGCCCCACCCAAATGGCGCATCTTTGGAAGTGACTTTACCGAGCGCGAGCCAAGCGTGGCCATCGGGCCCGGTGGCATCTTGGTCTTTCCCAACTCATACTTACCTGGCAGGGGTGATACAATGATCAGGAAGGTTGTTTGCCCAGGGCGAGGCTCGGCCATTGCACTCGGGCCATGCTGACCCCTGCGAATTCCTCAAATGTAGGAATCTCGACTGCACAATTTCTGGTAGTGGGGGACTGCGTTCGCGCTCTCCCCTGATATGAGCTTGTGGAAAAGAAAGAAACAACAAACAAACAAACAAACAAAGCAATCAACATACAGGCAGAGCAAAAGCCTACCAAAGGCCAAACATGACAGCCAGTGAGCAAGCCAACATCCAAGACAGTCTGCTGGTTAGAGAATGGTGCCTGTCTGGGGACAAGCGTTTGATTGAGTCCAGGTGACATGGACTTGTGTGTGGCCGCTGAGATGGCCCGCCCCTTCCTTCCCGTGTCACTTGATGGATTGAGGCCCCACCCAAATGGCGCATCTTTGGAAGTGACTTTACCGAGCGCGAGCCAAGCGTGGCCATCGGGCCCGGTGGCATCTTGGTCTTTCCCAACTCATACTTACCTGGCAGGGGTGATACAATGATCAGGAAGGTTGTTTGCCCAGGGCGAGGCTCGGCCATTGCACTCGGGCCATGCTGACCCCTGCGAATGGCGATGGGGACATATGGAGTGCAAATTTTGATTTAGACTGTAAGACAAATACAGGACATGATTGGCCAGGTGTAGGGACCCCCTGGGGTGATGTAGTAACCCATTTTCCTTGCTTCCTATAGGCCCCTGGGACTGTCAGCAGAATGCCACTGGCTGTGTCAGGTGATCTGCATGGTGCAAGGTGTATCATGGGAAACACACATTTTCTCACCTTTTTAATACTTTATTTCATATAATATTTCATAAATGGTGAATCTGAACATCAAATTCTGCAATTATAGCCCAATGGCTGCCCTGTGATGAAGCATTATAGTGTGTCAAAATTGCACACCATTTACAGTTTAGAGTGCCGGTGGCGGTAGGATTCGGCCCTGCTTGGAATCAGTGTAATGTGTTATTACTAGGTTATTACCACCCCTCCCCTTTGTTTTGACCCACATGTGTGTTGCTAAAAATAGCCTGGCAAGAAAAGAAAGAGTTATTACTGCATAATAGACCTTTTTATTATTATTTTGACCTGAATAAAAGGCCTTATAGTTCTATTTCTGCACAACTGGATGCCATTATTATGCATTATATGCATTTATTGGCTGGAACGAAGTACCACAACACACTGGTAGTGTAGATAAAGTGTCTTTATTGACGTAAATGCACTTTATATCAAAGGAAAACAACACAGTGCAGTGCCTTGGCACCTGTATCCTTGGAAAGACATAAGTACAAAAGCATGACCGCGAACCATTTACATATTATCACACAGAAAATAGAAACAAAGTGCTGACTGCCCATTTCAGAGCATTTGACGTTAGAGGTAAGTGTGTGTGTGTGTGTGTGTGTCTGTCTGTCTGTCCCTGAGTGTTTGCTGTGTTTGAGGGGTGTGTATGAGGCCCTGAGTGCTCGAAGTGTGTGTGTGTGTGTGACGGGTCCTCTCTCCCTCCCTCTCTACAGGTAGCAGGAGGCTTGTGCAGCAGACAAAACATTCCCCTCCCTCCCTCTGTTAAAGGTCACAGGAGGCCAGTGCAGCAGACAAAACATTCCCCTCTCTCCCTCTCTACAGGTAGCAGGAGGCCAGTGCAGCAGAGAAAACATTCCCCTCCCTCCCTCCCTCTCTACAGGTAGCAGGAGGCCAGTGCAGCAGAGAAAACATTCCCCTCCCTCCCTCTCTACAGGTAGCAGGAGGCCAGTGCAGCAGAGAAAACATTCTTCTCCCTCTTTTATAGGCCACAGGAGGCCAGTGCAGCAGAATAAACATTCCCCTCCCTCTGTTACAGATAACAGGAGGCCAGTGCAGCAGACAAAACATTCCCCTCCCTCCTTCTTTTACAGGCCCCAGGAGGCCAGTGCAGCAGAGAAAACATTCCCCACCCTCCTTCTTTTACAGGCCCTAGGAGGCCAGTGCAGCAGAGAAAACATTCCCCACCCTCCTTCTTTTGCAGGCCCTAGGAGGCCAGTGCAGCAGAGAAAACATTCCCCACCCTCCCTCTTTTACAGTGCAGCAAAAGACATTACTCCCTCCCCCTCCTCACAGGCAAACATCCCAAAACAACAATAAATAAATGGACAAAAAGAACAAGAAAAATGAACAATATTAAACTATGTACAAGATTTCCTCCGATGTGAGGCTAGTCCGAAAGGCTGTCCACTGCCTTCTGGAAGTCTTCGAAAGACTCAAAAGTCTGCCCAGAAAAGGCCTGTGAAGGGGAAGCCTTTGAGACTTCACAGTAGGTCTTTTTCTTATATTTTTTGTGCCCCTGTGTTGGCTGCCCACAAAGACCACACAGGTACAGCTTCATTGCCCGTGGAGGGCCAGACCCCTCACGCTCTGACCTTTTTCTCTTGTAGATCGTCGACCGTGCCAGAGACGGAAAGGGAGCCTGCGTGGTGGAAACGAAGGACGCAGAGGGCATGGGCAGGAGAGGCGTGGACAATGCAGCAGGCTGCGAAAATGAGGACAGGGCTGCAGATGACGTGGAGGGCAGCACAGAGAAGGCAGCAGCAGCAGCAGACGACGATGTGGAGAGCATGGAGAAGGCGGCAGGTGGAGCCGAGTGTGTGGACAGGGGAGTAGCAGGCGGCATCACCACCCGACTGGACTGGGTGGCTGTCGATGGCACTCGAGGAAGAATGGGGATGGGGCGGGGGACCCTTTTCTTCAGCTGCCTCGTCCCTGCCAAAGATGGAGTGACCTCATATGCTACCTGAGGCCGGTTGGTGTGAGGCCTCTCCTCGGGTAACTCTGGCGCTGTTGGCTGAGCTGCATCAGCGATGCTCTGGTGGCGACGGAGGATGGAGAGACCCTGGTCCGTTACATTCTTCGCAGACAGGGCCTCTTGTCTGCGGATAAACTCAGACACGCATTTTGAATTTATTTTCAAAATGGGGATGCCCAGTTTGCTCAGTTCCCCGTCATCCACCGTCACCTTCTGCTGCACCCGCTGATACAGCTTTGTCACCTGATGTTTCTCTGGTGACCCCCGTGCCTTTCCCGCACAGGCCGGATGCAGCCAGAGCTGCTTTATCAGGCAGTACATGAGCCTGTTTTTCCTCGAGTCCAGCAGATGAGCGGGCGAATACCGCTTGCTGAACTTCAGCTTCTGGACGAGGGAGGACTCGGCTGGATCTCCACTCGTGCGGCTGAAGAGGGCGTTTCCCCAGCGGGCGGAGTAGAGAGAGTCGAACTGCTGGATGTTACGGTCGTGGAGGTCCAGCTTGTTCCAGGCAGCGATCACTCTCTGCCTGGTGGAGGTGCTGATGGCAAGCTTCCCCTCCTCCAAAGCGATGCCAACAAGGACCTTGCAGAGCTCCTCCACGTGCTCATATCCAGGCAGATGACTCGGCCCACAGACGTCCTCCACACAAGGGTCCAGCTCAGCTGCCACGGCCTGGTCTGTGAGGGAGATGGTGATGGTCTTCCTCAGTGGAGTGCGGGCATCACCCTCACCGGCAGAGGTGTAGCCCGCATCTGCATCTTCCTCCTCCTCCTCCTCCTCCTCCTCATCCAGAAGCTCCTCTCCTTCTGCAGGGGCGTCATCCTCTCCCTCGTCCTCACCCTCCTGGAGTGTCTGCCGGGCCTTGGAGTAGTGCTCCGGGGCGCTGAATGGTTCGGCTGACTGGGCGAATAAATATTCAAGCCCAATCCGCTCATCTCCAGGCGGAACAGGAGGCCTGTAGTTCACCTCCTCCACCTCTCCGAACAGGTCCTGGCACCTCTCGTTGAGGCGGTGGATGAGAGGAGACAGGTACATCATATGTCTCCGCCCCTTCTGCCCTCTGACACTGGCCGACTCCCTGTCTGAGTTCCACCGAGCGATCCCCGCCAGCAGGTACACTTGGAACGGAACAGCAGCGCAGTGAGGTCCCGGGATCATGTTGGGCAGGAAGGAGTGGAAGCCTTCAAGACTGTTGCTGCCTCTCACCGTCACGTAATATGGGAGACGCACACCGTTGCGGGTCACGTGCTTCTTGATGGAGTACATGTTCCGCCCCGGTGGATCCTGGATGCACTCCAGGTGCTTCTGCTGGTTCTCCCACACGTGATCGATGGCAGCGTCGTCCTTGAATAGATGTACCTGGTTCTCATCCATCCCTGCCGCCCCCTTCAGGATGTTGATGGCCGTCTCCACCCGCATGAAGGTCTCCTGGGCCCCGACGGTGATTCTCCTGACGTAGTGGCTGAGCTCGTACTTGGTGACGCGTGTCTCCATGAGCTCTGCGTCCGTCAGGGAACTGTACCCGGTCGGGTGCCCAGCACGGATCGCCTGCAGCAGGAGGGCCATGTCGTCCCTGTTGTATGAGAACACGGCAGCCGAGAGCGCAGACTTAAAGAGGGAGTACTTGGGGTGGTGGTCGGTCCTCAGGGCGGCGTCAAACCGGTGGATCCAGTGGAAGATGTCCAGACGAACGAGCATGCCTCCATCTGCCCATCCGCTGAACAGCTGCTCCACGGTGGACACTCCCAGAACACGACAGCAACCACGGTCCACGTACATCAGCTCCGGCGGTGCCTCTCCCGCCCTCTCGTACCTGGCCATGAGACCGTCAGCCATCGGCCTCATCTTGTCCAGGGACTCCTCACAGGTCAGGACGGATATGAGGATCTGCCCCTGTTCATTGGCCACGTTGGTGCACCACTCAGCAGTGCCCTTCCCTGCTCCTGACAGTTTCTTGCAGATCTGAGATAAAACACAACACACACAACATTTAGATCTGCTGTTTGTACTTTTTTTGTGTGTGTTTTGAACAGTGGTGTGTGAATTCTGTGTGTACCTTCTTTGTAGAGTCATACTTGAGGACCTTGCCAAACGTGGACATAATCTGCGTGCGGTAGTCCTCAATGTTGTGCGCCTCAGCAATGAGGAAGGATTTCCGCAGCAGCTTGGGGCAGGGTGGCTCTCTCCTAGGTGGGGCCTTCTGGAAGTTGGGTGTGAAGTGGCCTGAGAGTGGAAAAATGTGAAAATAAACAATAATGTACTGTGTATTATGGAGTTTGTGTAATGTATGCAATGTATGGTAATGCAGTGTGTAATATGTAATGTGTGGAATGTATAATAAATGTATTGTGTAATATGTAATGCGTGTGATGTATAATAATGCAGTGAGTAATATGTGTGTAATATGTACTATGTGTAATGTGTACTGTGTAACATTTCTTCTTTGCTTTGTTTACAGGTGTGTACCATGGACCCACTGGTGACTGCAGTGATAAGGTTTTTTTTTTATTGCTGTTGTGTGAAATGCCACTCACTTGTGATTTTTCCAGCTTGCTTGTACTGGCTGAGGAGGGTCGTGTAGAGGTCCTTCTTGTACAAGTACTTCTCACAATGCCTCTCCAGCACCTGTCTCCACACCTTGGTCATGGTGTTTCCCTCAGTGCGGTCCCTCATGAGGTGGATCACTTCCTTGTCCACACCACGCCTGAAATTGGAGCACAGAGGCAGTGAAGCTTAGGTTTGTTGCTGTGTAATAAACACCAATTGAATGAATTGTGTTAAACTATGCAGTGACTCACCGTAATGTTAACACAGCTGGAAAAAATTCTCTGTGTCCAGGGGTGAGCTGCTTTAAGATGCATTCCTCCCACGCCAGGAACCGCCCGATGGAGTGGTCTTCTGACTCCTTGGCAGCTTTGCGGCACGCGTTGCAGGCCAGGACTTCGGTCAGCATGGAGTACCAGTCTCTCACGTCGCAGATCTGCCGGACAGTCTTGGAGTACCCACACCGGTACAGGAACGCCTTGCTGTCATTCTTCGCCGGACACTCAGGCCTGGGGCAGCGAAGACTGTAACGCCACACACCTACCGGCCTCCAGAAGAACAGACGGCTCCGAAAAAAGGAGTGTGCTGATGGCATTTTCCCCCCAATCACGCCAGGATGTTCAGGTGGGTGGAACCACATCCTGTCATCCTTCAGCACACTCCTCCACTTGGTCTTGCCGTACTTGTCCTTGTAGGACGTGGGTTTTTCAAAGAGGCCCGTGACGTCATCACTCTTCAGCCACCTCACGTCCTCTGCGGGGAGACCATGGACGGTGGATTCCCACATCTTGTGCCATCCCTCAAAAGCAATCTGAAACAACAGACACAACAGAAAACAAACATGTTAAACCCATTAGGCAGGCACACTAGGAATCCTTTTCTAGTTTTGTCAGTTTCCAGCATTACCTCTGGGAGTTCAGCTTCCCCTTCAGCTGACTCAGAGATGCCCTCACATGGTTGAGGAGATGTGCCACAAGTGGATGATGCAGGAACCTTGAAATAAATCAGTGTATTAGTATAAATATATACCAAATGTTTTGCTGTTGAACCGTAACCCCTTCAAAGAAAGCATAGACACACAGGGCTGACACAGTTGCGTTCCCTAGCCCTTCTCGTGGGTCTGTGCTCACATACTGACATCCATCCCTCCATTGCTTGTCATTTACTGACTGCATTTGCTCTCTGCATTGCACTGCAACATGTTGTTGACCCGCCCTTAACATACAGTATACATTCATTTAGTTGAGCATACAGTAGTTTTGGGGGTCCATGTTACAGGCACCTTACCGCTGTCTGTGAGTGGGTGTCTGTGCATGGTGCTTGTGACTGGCGCCGGCACGCCTCCTCTTGTCCTCTATCCCTAGCATCCTCTAATAACATCAAAAACTTTTGTTGACACTCATGTAATGCTCACTTATTTCATACAGCCTCTACATTAAATAAAAATGATTAAAGCAGTAGTGACATTAATTTAACTAATACACTCATTAATATTCTATACCTTCTCTTTCAAAGGTGGCAAGAGCTTCGACCAGCAGTGCATCATCTTCAGCGGGGGCAGAAGCGGTGGACACAGCTGCTGGGGCCTTTGAAGCAGAAGAGGACACAGCTGCAGCGGCTTTGGTGGAAGACCGCGAGCGAGGGGGCATTGGTGGCAGTGGAGGACACTGCATGGCAGGCCTTTGAGGGGGACGGCACTGCACGTCGGGCCTTGGAGGGGGTGGCCGGGGCCTTTGCAGCAGTGGTGGACACAGCGGCCGGGGCCTTTGCAGCACCAGCACGACGGGCCTTGGAGGCGGTGGACACAGCAGCCGGGGCCATGAAGCCGGTCGCCATAGCTGGAGGGGCCTTTGAAGCAGTGGACACAGCGGCAGGGGCCACGGAGGCAGCGCTGGACACAGCTGGAGGGGTGTTGGAGGCAGAGGACACAGCAGCAGAGGCCATGGAGACAGTGGAGGTGGCAGCTGTTGTTGGCGCAGCCGTATCCTGCTAAAGTTTTTGTACAAATACAGTTGAATTGAGAAAAAGTGTTCATAATGTAAACAAAAATCAACTGTGTCTTCTATCATGTGTATAGACTACACTGTGGTCAGTTTTAGATATGAAATCAATTTAGAAGGCATTATATGTTAGAAAAATGATGTAGGTATCATAATAAATCCATAGGGTAATCAGGTGGTGGTGGTGTGGAGTACAGTAGCTTAGTTTGCTGAGTAGCTTGTCCATCACTGTAAGCACCTTAACCTACCTCCTTGTCGAGGATGTACTGCCTAAACCTCTTCAAGGACTTGGTGGCGATGTCCTCCTCCTTCATCGCCAACCACTGCCTGACCGACGCCCAGGCCTCCTGCGCCATCTTCCTCTCGTGGGCACTCCCTGCCTGTGGATCCGCCTGCAGACGCCTGTGCAGACTGTACCACCGCCACATCTCCTGGAAGGTAAAGGACTTGAACCTTCCCTGCCCGTAGATGGCCCTGTCCACATTCACCTCCAGGTGACAGGACATGGCGGGGAACAGCTGCACATACTGCAGCAAGCGGTCCTTGACCCACTCATCATTAATGGGCCCCCTCCCAGGATGGCGGCTCTCCTTGACGTGGCGGTCAAGGACACTGTAACATCACATCACATTTTTAATTTTAATAAACAAAAAACTGTAACAGTGTACACTGCCATACCATTTATTGCAACATACTTACTATTTGATATATCCCACGTCATTTTCTGCCAGCCACCTGAAGCTCAGCCCACTGTATTTCCCAAATGTGATGACCAGCTGGCCCAGGCACTGCACCTCCTTGGGGTCAGGGGTGACCAGCCGGCATCTCCTTTTGGCTGAAGACAAGGTACAATAAACACAACAGGTTATAGTGCTCTGCTTTTAGTTATCATGGCTGCTTCCTATTTAACAAATCCCTGCTATTACCTTCTTCATGCGCTGTCTTGGGGTCCCTCAATGCGTTGTCCTCCCTCCTGATGTTGGAGGGCTTGCCCTGGATAGCCTTGGCCTCCTTAGAGGCCTTAAGGAGGCATTGCTGCCTGTCCTGGGGGACGACGCTTTTGTCCAGAATGGACAACACGGGCATTAAGGGATCCATTGTGTGCGCTAAAAGGCAAGCAGGGAAATGCATAATGTTTATTTCCACTTCAAATCCCCCCCTAAGGTCTAATCAAGTAAAAATTGCAGATATAAATAGACTGTACGGCCAAAAATAGGCTACAATGTCACAGGGGTGATCAGTGCATAGCACTGACGTAAAACACAGCTATAAATAGCCTACAGGGCCAAAAATAGCATACAGCGACAGAGGGGTAATCAATGCATAGCACTGATGTAAACATTACAGATATAAATAGCCCACAGGGCCAAAAATAGCCCAGACAGCCAACCAACCAGCGAACAGCATTCTCGCAGCTTTAGACTGTACACAACTAGCTTTAGCCTCCTAACCAATCAGCAGTCCGAATCCTTACTGTAGAACCTAGCTTAGGGTCTATGACCTGCTACCGCCGTCATCGACAGAAATAACCTTCTTTATAACATTGCAATATTGAAACAAACGTCATGCCATGTATTGACACCATAAATATAATGATCAGAATAATATAATCAGTCAGTGCTGGTCTATTTTTAGACCTAGAGAAGTGACGTGCTAACGGCAGTGACGTGCTAACCGCTAGCGCATATCATTCGTGCTGTTGCAGCACGCAAATGTACAAATAAAAGCCATACACAGTATCGGTTGGAAAGAACAGACCGAGACGATTTAAACTATGCAAATAAAAGTAATATACCTGGTCTGAGATCGCACTGACAGCCGCGGATGTTATGCACATAGTAAAATTAGCCGTCCCCCCATTAGGCATGCATTAATGCAGGAAAATGTGTGCACAACGTTAAGCTCCTGCTTGGGCATGGCAGTAGTTTATGTATACACTAACAGACAAGCAATTTAAATAGGTTTTCATCATCACTCACCTGGAATATGTTTATAAAAATCCTTTTAAAATATCTCTCTCTCGTCACTTATTGCTCCGATCTTGCCGGTTTCAATATGGCTGCCACTTTTTTCCTTTTCGGTCTAGAGTTTCAAACCGAGCGGCGCCTCTGATTGGCCGAGAGCGCAGCGCCGTCACGCAGCTTTAGACAACTTTAGACAACTTTAGACTCCAGCGGCTCGGGATTGGCCCCAAACTTTAGACTTTAGACTCTTGGTCATAGGAGTGATATCCCGGCTGTTCGGCAATGGCTTCTCAGAGGAGAAATGCAGGACGCTTCGAATTAATGGAGGTCCTGGAAATGGACCGACTCCAATTCAGTCGAAATGTTCTACAAAAAGAACTTGGCTTCAGCACCAATCAACTGGACTATATCTTTGCCTACCCTAAGTCATTTTTAGCATTGCAATGGAAGGAATTTTGAGTTGTGTTGCGAGAGAGTTTAGAACAAGAGGAGGACATCTCTGTCCTTTCAGAAGATTACTTTTCTCCCTTTGTCTGAAAGAGACTTAAAACTGGTTCATGTTGTGATGTATTCCGAAAAAGTAAAACTAGAGGACATTAGCACATGGCTTGGACGTTATGCGGACGTTATGCGGCAGTTTTCTACCAAGGTCAGCCAAAGAAATGTAGAAAATGTGGGAGCCAAGACCATCTTGCAGCCCAATGCAGAACTGAAGTATGTAGGTCTTGTAAAAGTACAGACCATAGCACAACACAATGTACTACCCCTACAGTCTGTAACCTTTGTTCTTCTGAAGACCACCGGTTTAAAGATTGTCCAAGAGCTTATTCTAATCGATTGAAAATGGCTTCTCAGGTGCAGCTAGCACCTAACGAGCTAACGAGTGCTCAGCAGGCAGGTGCAGCTGCACCTGATCCGCAACCTTCAGGTGAAGACAAAAGCAATGAAGACCATGCGGCCCAGTCAAGTGAGGTAGAATGCCTAACATCTTCTTATGAGAGCTCAACAGACTCTCCAGCCTCCTCTAGTGAGAGTAGTGAGAAGTCTGTAATCTCACCAACAGGGCATTCACCCGATAGGACCAACTACAGCTCGCTGCGGCCCGCGGGAAGGCGAGGCTTGACATCAAGCCCCGCCCACATCAAGGACGAGTGCATTCTGGGAATGAAAATACGTCACCAAAACGTCACCTCCACTCAAACTAGGAAGTAGTTCAATTCCCGCTGTTATCGTTATCTCAACATTAGTATAATCATTCTTTTGATGCATGTCACCCTCATAACTTCCGAGACCTCAACACTGAGTAAAACGCATTTTAATAACACATTGCAGTAAAATCAAACATTACAATCAGTAAATCACACACACAAATAATTTTTTTTTTTTCAATGTTTCACTTTTAATGGTAGGAATATCTCAATTGAATTTAATAAAGTAAATATTTCTAGTTTGAGACAAGGAGGTACACTGTAGGAGGAAGTGCATCTCTTATCTACCTCCCCTGTGTATACATCTCTCTCTCTCTCCCTGTCTGTACCCCTCTGCTGTCCTTGTTACTTGAGTGCCCCCCAGCATATTTAATGAACTAAATGCCTTATCAAAACTAAACATAAACATAAGAGACGAGGCAAAACTTGCAGCCCAACATGCCACAACCTGAGGGACAATGAATGATCTATCAAGACATATGTGCTTACCGCCATCGAAAACGTAGTCTTAACTAAACTACTAATTAATTATGCTGGGGAAATCAATGCCGTTCCGTTTCTACTTCGCCGTTCGCGGGCTTTTCCTTCTTCTTCCCAGAATGCACTCGTGCTTGATGTGGGCGCGGCCAGAGTGGTAGGGGCGCGGCTTGATGTCAAGCCTCGCCTTCCCGCAAGTCGCAGCGAGACGCTTCTCGATAGGACCCAGGTTAGCCCAGACATCCTGAACAAGACACCTGTGGAGAATGTAACATCCAACCCCGTCAGAGATCCCCCTGGTGGCCAACCACTAGCTTTGTCTCCCTCTGGTGGAGACATGGAGGAAGACAACAGACAGAGGCTCCGCACCACTTCCTCTGGGGAAGTACAATGGTAAGCAGCATGTTTCACTGCAGCCACCCAAATGAAGGAGAGCACTCCAAATGGTCCTTCTGTGCATAAAGAAAAGAAAAACAGACCTTCAAAAAAAAAGGAAAAAGATCAAGCACGGGAAATGAAATACTTACCTCAATGGTTAATTTTAAAATAACATCAATTAATGTACGAGGTATAAACGACCCCACAAAGTGCCAAGGAATTTTTGAATATTTAAAGACTTTTTAGAAGTGATTTTTATTTTTTACAAGAATGCTGGCTATCACACAAGGACAATTATAAAAATATGGAAGGACGTTGGATCTATGGACCCTCTATATGGTCAGGCGACAATTTAAATAGAGCCTCTGGAGTTGGCATACTCTTTAAAGATACAAATATAGAGATCCAAAGAACCCAAGTCGTTCAGGATGGAAGACTGATGTGTGTAGATATCCAAAGAAATGGAGTTGATCTAAGATTAATTAATATTTACTGCCCAACAGTCTTGAAAGATCGTTTAGAAACTCTAAGAGCCTTATATCCTCTTTTGTCATGTAAACATCACATTATAATAGCTGGTGATTTTAACCTTGTTTTAGACATCAAAGACAAAGTGACCACATCCACAAAAATAACGGATAGTAGCTCTGAGCTCTTGAAAACAATCATTAAGGACTTTAAATTAACTGATGCCTATAAGAAAAATAAACCAGACTCACCAGGATTTACATGGACCAATGGGACTAGTAGTTCTCGCATTGACATGATTTTAACGAGTAAAAACCTTGAAGTGTCAGAAGCTAGTGTTACACCAGCCTTCTTCACAGACCACTCCATTCTAACCTGTGAAATACAAATACCTACATCCATAACTTTTGGACCAGGATACTGGAAGCTTAACACAAGTTTATTGGAGAATCCAAAGATCACTGAAAGGTACAAAGCCAAATTCACTGAATGGACATCTTTAAAAAGTTTGTACAACTCAGTCTCTGACTGGTGGGAAGAAGTCAAAAAGAGGACCAAAATTTTCTTCCAGAAAGAAGGTAAAAGAAAAGCCTGTAGAAAAAGGAAATTTGTCGAAAGGATGACGAATAAACTTCAAAGATTATATAAGATACACCAAGAGGGTTTTGAAGTTCAAGAGGAGATTACACTGATTAAAGGGAAAATGAGAGCCATTGCCGACGAGAACGCCAGAGGATTCATACAAAGGAGCAGGGTCCAAAAAATTGAACAAAATGAAAAATGCTCCAGATACTTCTTTAAAAAATCTATGAAGCCAAGACAAATAATAACTGAACTCAAAAACCAAAACGGTATAAAAGTAAATCAACATGATGAGCTTTCAAGTGTTGTGGAGGCTTTCTATAAAGACCTCTACGAAAAACCAAACACCTGCTTGGCCCAGCAACAAAGATTCCTGACACATGTAGAGAACACCTTGACAAAAGAAGGAAAACAGCTACTAGAGAGCCTTTCACACTACTGGAGGTCGAAAAAGCAATCAATAGCCTCTCAAAAAACAAAACACCTGGGCTTGATGGCCTACCAGGGGACTTTTATATTGCTTTCAAGGACATCCTAGCTGAAGAACTATTACATAGTTCACAGAGAGTCAAGAGAAAGGTGAACTACCTGAGAGTATGAAGAAAGGGTGCATTACCCTTCTCTTTAAAAAAGGAGAGAAAGAAGATATTAAAAATTGGAGGCCAATAAGCCTTCTAGGGACTGATTATAAAATCTGTACTAAAATTGTAACTTCCAGACTGCAAAATGTGATGGCCAAAGTGATCAGTCCAGAGCAGACATGTGGGATTCAAAAAAGGGGCATCACGGATAACCTAGCCCTGACCCGAGACATCCTGCAATACTCAAAGGAAAGAAGAAAACCTATTAGCATTGTCACACTGGATCACGAGAAAGC
Organism: Sardinella longiceps; assembly: GCA_027497455.2. NCBI lineage: Eukaryota > Metazoa > Chordata > Actinopteri > Clupeiformes > Clupeidae > Sardinella > Sardinella longiceps. The sequence goes on from JAODXP020000130.1 coordinate 152,669, forward strand.
CTTTGATAAAGTTGACAGAAGTTTTTAATTTCCATCTTGGAAAAAATGAACTTTGGACCTGTGTTCTTATCTTATATTAAAATGATATATGCAAATGTTTTTAGCGTTGCCCTGACCAACGGCCACTCATCAGGACCTATTCCACTCCACTCTGGCCTAAGGCAAGGATGCCCATTATCAGGGGCACTATTCGTCCTATGCATGGAGCCTCTAGCCAACGTCATCCGCCACAACACAAGATTCAAAGGGATGCCAATTCCTGGAGGGAATGGAAAGCAGGCAAAATTGTCCATGTATATGGATGATGTGACCTTTTTTGCTGCTGATAACACATCCATACAAATAGGACTGAGTATATGCGAGCATTTCTCAGAAGCCACTGGGATTAAGTTGAATGTGAACAAAAGTGAGATCTTGTACAAGAATTGGACAGAGGAAAGAATACCCCTTGGACTTGCTGAACAAAAAGAAAATATTAAAGTGCTAGGCATCTATTTCGGAGAGGAAACGCATCAGAAAAATTGGGGAACACGAATAAATAAAATAAAACAGAAACTTTTCCTATGGACATCCCGAGATCTCACTATGCTTGGAAAAATGATGATAGCAAAAATGGAGATCCTGTCATCCTTGTCTTACCTTGCAATGATCCTTCCTGCTCCAGGCCCCTTCATCACATCAGTCCGCAGGGAAATGTTCCGCTTCATCTGGGGAGGAAAGACAGAAAGAGTCAAAAGAACAACAATGTACAAACCACAAGAACTAGGGGGCAGAGCCGTCCTCAACATCGAAATGAAATTCAAAGCAATGTTCCTGAGCAACATCTTAAAAGGAATGGCAGATAATGCAGAACCTCTGTGGAGTCTTTTTGCCCACTTCTGGGTGGGAAGATACCTACCCGGAAGGGACTGGGAGAGAAGACCCCTCACTCTACCTTCCTCAGATACAAGGCCGGAACTCTACCAAGGAGTCAAAGAATTCCTTGCGAGATACAAAGGAACAATATGTGCAGGCTCCGACCTTAGCTGCAAAGCAGTGTACAGACTTCTAGAAGATAGACCAAGAATGGAAACTATAAGAGCCCTGACTGGAAAACAATGCTCCCAAGTGTGGAAAAGTACTTCCTCCCCCTTCTTGTTCAATAAACACCAAGACATCGCATGGAAAACAGCACACAACTGCTTGCCAATAAGAACAGTGCTCAATAAATGGGGCTTATGCAAAAGTCCAAGTTGTATCAGAGATGGATGCAGAAACGATGAAACCATAGACCATGTTTTTTGGGACTGCATCTTTGCGAAAGTTATGTGGAATTTTTTTAGATCATTGATCCACACTAATATTATTTTAAGCAAAGAAACTGTTCTATTTGGTTTATGTAAAGGGGTGAGTGAACAAGAATTTCGCAGACCATGGGCAGTCATTAACTGCATTAAATGCACGCTATGGGTTGTCAGGAACAGACTGTTTCTTGGTAAGGGAAATATTGACCTGAAAGGAGCAAAAAGCATGTTAAAAAATGAAGTAAAGGACTATGTAATCAGAGACATTTTAAAATATGGTGAAGAAAAAATGAAAGACATGTGGAATGTAGATTTTATGAATAATTGCTTGGGAAATATGGATGTTTTTAAATGATTATATTTTCTGATTTAAGATAAGTTTGCGATGTGCAAAACATTGTCTGTAATGCAAATGTCCTCATATGTGTGTGCTAAGACTTACTTACCTGCGTTAAAGAGGCTTTCAGTAGCATTTTTATAGTCATAAAATCCTTTGAAAATCATTCTTTCAGTTGTCTGACCCGTTATGTCGAAAATTTTATTTTTCTCTCATCTCACTACCATCCCTGGCCGTAGAATCGTTTCTGTAAGTTTCCAGCCGCGTCCCTGCGCCTGCCTTGCTTTGGAAGTCTCGTGAGGCGCGTTAGGTGACGAGAACAACAAACTGCTTTACGGCATTTCGACTCGAGACACACCCCCAAATAGCTTTAGCCGGCAGAATGCTGTTCGTTTTTACATTATCGACATGGCAGAACCAGCGAAAAGAACAAAAAAGGACGGGAAAAGGCCGCTTTCGGAGGAGTCGAAGGCGAAGAAGAGAGCTAGAGACCACGCTAGGAACTGCAGCAGGGTAAACCTTGGTCGGGCGTTCAATGGATGGCGAGAGCTCCGAGACAGCGAAGCATCCTGCAAAACAGATGCCGACCTGGCTGTGCTACTTTTGCAGTTGTAAGTACATCTCACCTACATGTCTGAATCTAGGATCCTACACATAGTTAATAGTTATAATTTACTCCTATTTTTGGTGTTCAAATGGGGTTTCAATTTCAAATAATAGCTAGCGACAACGATGGCCGATTAGCTACCTAGCTAGCTAGCCCCCAAGAAATCCTGTGTGGGCTACTAACGTTACCTATAGCGATGTAACCACAGAAATGTTTTGATGCTTGTTGGAGAATTCAAACCTTAATTATACAGTCTTTATTTATCACACATTGCAGATAAACGAAACCCGCTTTGTATCCTAAATGGCTTTCAATACATCGTTATGTAAACGGCGCAAACTCGGCTAACGTTACGTTAGTGGCTATCTAGGTAACGTTACCATGTAGTGTCTCTCTACGATTTACAATCGAGCTGTGAAACCTGTTCAAATATGAATGCTATGTTTGTCTGAGTTATTGCATTATGCATTCTTTTTGTATTGTTGTTTTTGTAGTTATAAGCGCTGGCAAACCACGACGACTTCTACTCCACATAAGGGTCAGTCAAAGCGCAAACCCCCAGCTCCAGCAGTATCCAGTATCAGCGAGGGGTCAGAGAAGTATGTTTCTGAAGCTGTGTGCTAAGTTGCATCTTGAGTATTACTCTGATTGCAGAAAGTGATTGGTGTACTGTTTATGTTCAGGGATAATAGTCCTCATGAGCATGGTGTTCAGCCGCTGGTCGAAGAGGAAGTGGTTGGTGTTTTGGAGTCCAGGTGAGCTTGCTTATAGTCTACCTGGAATTTCTTACCCCCCTCCCCCTCCCCCTAAACAATTGGTAACTCTTTTTTTTTTCTATGATTACAGCATGCACTCTCTGACCCTGAGTGCAGTTGAAGAAGAGCCCCATGACTCACCAGATGAGGAGGCTGGCAATAATTTGAGAAATACAGTGTACGTACTGTAGTAAGCGTTTGCTTGTCATTTGTCAAGTGCCCCTCTCTTTCCAATCTAATGTAATTTTTATGTTTTTCTCTATTTCAGTATAGACATTGATGACTTCTGGGAAGAGCCGAGTCTGTTAGGTTTGGAGGATGGGGACAGCTCGGATGAGGACTTTGTCCCCTCGGTTCAACTGAGGTATGATCTCATTGTTGGCTTCAAATGAGATAATCTCAACTATTTATTCATTTAGTCTACATAGAAGTGATCTGATTGGAAAAAAAATATATTTGTGAATGGGTAGAGTGTCACACTACTTCAAATTTACTATGCCTCTTTTTGTAGAGCGGTTGATGCCAGAACACAAGGTCTTCAAGACATAAGTGTGGATGAAACCGTTTTTGATATTGAGACTGCTGATCCACCTGAAGCGGAGCCAGAATCTGTCCTTGGCCAAGCAAAAGTCACCAAAGAAGAAGATCTGGTTGGCAAATCTGCAAACATTTGCTACAATGACAACTTGCTTCAACTTGCTCAACATGTTGTAGTACCCATACAGAAGTGCAACCACGTAGACATTCGGTCTCTGCGTGCCTGTCATGGGGTGCCACCTTTTCAGGTCATCCTGAAACCCCGGGGGACTGGAGTAGTTCTAGAATGGGTAAGATGATGTTTTTATGTTGTTGTCAGTAAGTCTGTGTTGGACATAAAACATTCACTTGGTGTAAGCTACTGTCTGCCATGCCCTTCCCCCACGCTATTGTTGTATGTGAAAGGCCTGGCTCCACACCTCTAACAAGACAAGGGGGGAGGGGGGCAGTCAGGGGCTGCTGACAAGTAAAGATGTGAACATTTGCACAGGAATGAGATTACTGGTAAATGTACATGGCCATTTTGATTCACTGTTCTACATGTTTCTTCTGTTCTCCTTAGGTGTGCTCCTCTGGACACAGCCTCTGGAAATGGAACTCTCAGCCACTGCTAAAATTTGGAATGCAGGGTGGTGACTTCATGTTGTCTACAAACATACTCCTTTCTGGCAACAACAACAGGAAAGTAGCTCTACTGTTCCAGTTTATGGCTATGGGGATGGTTGCTGAATCCACGTACTACAGAATTCAGGATGCATACTGTGTTCAGCCAGTTCAGGAGTACTGGGAGAAGACCAAAGCGGAAGTCATACAGCGCCTGAGTCAAAAGGACCATGTTGTCATACTAGGTGAGACATTGCTCTGTCAATATAACTTGCATTACCTACTCAAAGTTTTAATCTATTATCTAGCCTATTATTCTAATGTCTTGCATTCCTCTGTTTATATATTTTTTTAGGTGATGGCCGAATGGACTCTCCCGGTAAGTTCTCGTTTGTGTGAGTATTTGAATATGACAATCATGGACAAATACTGAACAAGACTAACCTTGAACTCACTCACTGTACTGTTTTCCTATCAACTCTTATGCTTCAGGTCACTGTGCACAGTTTTGCACATACACAACCATTGAGCAAGACTCCAGAGACATTGTCCATATCGTGTCTGTGGACAAAAGGGAGACGAGCCGGAACTCTGTGATCATGGAAAAGGAGTGCTTTGTTCGCACCATGGATGCTCTTCTGCCAGAAATCAACATCAAAGAAGTTGTTACTGATGCACATCCTCAAATTTCAGCTTTGCTAAGTATGTGCACCTTTGCTTGTCATTTATTTTTAACCAACATTACAAAAAATATATATATATTTCCATTACCCATTTTCATTAATTGTGTTTGTCTTTAATTGGATTAGATCCTGATCGTGGAAAGTATAAGGCATGGAACATCAGGCATTCATTAGACATATGGCATGCTGCCAAAAGCCTGTGCAAGAAACTGAGACGGGTAAGAGCAGTAGCAACTTTCAAAATCTCTTTTCTTATAAGTCAACTTCACAAATATTGAACTACATCAAACTCATTGTTGGTTGTAGGTAAGCAGAGCATAGACCTGTTTCTAATGATTTTAATTTCAATCAGGCTGGCACAGTGAAGCAGCAGACATCCCTTCAGGTTTGGACCAAAGAAATAGTGAACCACTTCTGGTACTGTAGCAAGCATTGCGACACAGAAGAGCAGTTCAAGGTATGTTTTACAAAATATGTATTGTTGTCAATGTTATGGTGCTTGCTTTTACGTAGAATTTGTATTAATTTTGCATGTATTGTCACACTGCACAGCTGATGTGGGCTGGCGTGCTACATCATGTCCGCAACGAACATTCTTGGCCTACTGGTTGCTGTCTTCATGAGCCCATAGAAGAAGATGAACATGACAAGCCCTGGATAGAGCAAGGTATTGTGACTAAATGTAATGAGTAAAAAAATGTTTGAATTGGCAAGAATGCAGAGTGTTCACTGGCAGCATCATCATTACAGGTTCAGCCGCACACCAGGCCCTAGCTGCAATTGTCCTGGACAAGAGGTGGCTAAACCTGGTTCCCAAGTTTCTGAACTTCCGGTGAGCATTGTAATTGGGTGTCATTTCAGAATTGCCAGATGACTGCCAGAATCATCCATTGTTTCAATCACGTAACAGTAAACATCTCTGAATGTACATTCCCAGGACTACATCAGATCTGGAGAACTTCCAAAACCATATCTTGATGTACGCCTCCAAACGAATGGCCTACACGCCCTTCATCTACAAAACACGGACACTACTGGCAGCAATCGACTACAATAAACACAATCAGCGCTTGCCAGCACTGGACAAGGAGGGACACAAAATGTAAGTTTGTTTAGATGCCAAGACCTCAGTGTTTAAAAAAATAAATAAATAAAGAGCGTAATGATGATATTGACTAATTACATTATTTACTTGTTCATCAGGTACAGAAGGAAATACAATAAGAAATCAAAGAACTGGTCAGTGTACACCCTGAGGGAAAAGAAAAGGTACACCTACATCCCTGAGCTGCAGAAGACCATTCTGCAGAAGAGACTGATCACTGGCACTGGTCTTCCCCGAAAAATTTCGATGCGACCAGATGACCCTAGGCGGCTTGGATTACTGTCCTCAGCTCAGCCGCCACCATCAACAGAGGAGCTGGTTGCTAAGCAAGTGTCCCGGGGGACCTAGCACTTCCAAATCCTCAAGGCGAATGAGGTTGCACTTCACATCTGATGCCACACAAGTCCACTTGCTTGTAACAAATGCACATGCAACTGTTTGTAAATATTTTTTTTTAATTTTATTTTTCTAATTCACACAACAAAATAATTGCACATTCTTTGTAAATAAATAAACATTGAAAGACAAAAATGTCCATTTCTTCTTTTGAAAAAAATAAATATGAGGTAGAGAATGTGGTTATAACTATTTACATTTTTCAAGTAAAAAGGAGGCCAAAAAAAATAGTGTACAAATATTTAGATGTTGCATGGGCAAAACTGTCACAGGAAGTGGCCTACTCTGAAACCAGTGTAGTGGCCCCTCAGGTCTGGAAAGGTGTCCCTGATTCTCCATGTACAGCAACTGGGTATCACCACCCTGTTGCCAGCTCCAAGGTAGCCATGTGCCCAATAAACAAACTGCCGGTAGGCAGCATGCCGGAACTGCCTTTGGTCCTCCCCTGGTTCCTGGCTGTCCTCTATGGCAAATATGTCTCGCCGGCCAATCCTTGCAATGCCTAACACCGCCTCGTCCGTATCCAATTGCCGCATGAAGGCCATGTTGCTTACACAGTCCTCCGGGTCTTGGCGGCAGCAGAGCCTCTCCCTGTCTGTAGGCATTTCACGGCAGTGGTTACACACACACCAGTGGGGGGGATCTTGTAGTACTGGGCCGGGGGCAATTGGGGGTTGTGCCATTAGCTCAAGGACTTCCATCATTTCTCCTGGCCTTCTGATGACAATTCTTGTAACCAGTGCCCTCAACTGGTCGTAAGTCAGGCGACCCACTCTCTCCTGAGACACATCAGACACTAATTTTAGTTTGAGGACAATACATATGACATTCCTTCTAAAATAAAAGTGAACACAGGGTTAGTCTGTATATAAACAAACCTCTGCCTCTGCATTTCTTCTCTCCTGCAGATCCTGTAGCCTCCTTTGCTCCTCTTGGTTGAGGTCTCTCACTCTTGGGCCCCTCCTCGTTCCCCTCCCCGTCCCCCTCCCCCTAGGGGTTCTCGGTCTAGCACCTCGGGAACCCATTGGCCGAGGGTGAAGTCAGACGAGGCTGTCGAAGCAGCAGATCCCTGCAATATCATTGTAAACGTTTTAGCTTTATACCATAAATATCAAGTATCATCAGGCTTGAAAACGAAGAATATGCACCATGCTATCATAGGCTGCTTTTCACAACATAGCGTTACTCAAATGTGATCAAATACGTCTGCCCACTAACACAGTATCATTACTTTTCAGACTTTCTAAGCCAATTCTCATTATAATCAGATCAATTATGCCTACGTCAAAGCATATCTCCTTTAGATAAAGTATTAAACGCTTGAAAAGTAGCATTACAATTACGCATAGAAATGGTAGAAAACGTTTCATTCATGTATAGCATTGGCTAACGTTAGGTTAGTGGCTGGTCTGACCCGGTTCTGACCGTCGTTAGCCGAACGTTATTACACCATATACTTTACAACTAAAGTGTATTTTTCACACGATGAAATACATACACTTACAAAGTGCAAAGCAGCAAATTGTTGGTTTGTTTTACCACTTTTTAAGCGTGAATAGGTTTGTTACTTACCTCAGTAGACATGTTGTCGGTCTGTTGTAAACATTCGTTGTAAATCCAGCGTGAGCAGAGGCGTGAGTCTGTATCGATAGCAACAGCAGTAAAGCGTCCGGTGGGAAAGGATTTACGACAGTGTGTCGTAGGGTCTCGCGTAATTTCACGTAGCAGCGCCATCTACAGCTTTGGGGGTGCACAGTGCATAAACAAAAACGGAAAAAACCCAGAGACTTGCTGAACGTGGCTTTAATGTACTTATCTGTTTTGAAACCAGATTTGAAATGATTGTTGAATTTTTTTGCTGTGAAACACAATAAAGTTTAAAAAATTGAAAAATTGTTTGCCCAGGGCGAGGCTCGGCCATTGCACTCGGGCCATGCTGACCCCTGCGAATTCCTCAAATGTAGGAATCTCGACTGCACAATTTCTGGTAGTGGGGGACTGCGTTCGCGCTCTCCCCTGATTTGAGCTTGTGGAAAAGAAAGAAACAACAAACAAACAAACAAACAAAGCAATCAACAAACAGGCAGAGCAAAAGCCTACCAAAGGCCAAACATGACAGCCAGTGAGCAAGCCAACATCCAAGACAGTCTGCTGGTTAGAGAATGGTGCCTGTCTGGGGACATGCGTTTGATTGAGTCCAGGTGACATGGACTTGTGTGTGGCCGCTGAGATCGCCCGCCCCTTCCTTCCCGTGTCACTTGATGGATTGAGGCCCCACCCAAATGGCGCATCTTTGGGAGTGACTTTACCGAGCGCGAGCCAAGCGTGGCCATCGGGCCCGGTGGCATCTTGGTCTTTCCCAACTCATACTTACCTGGCAGGGGTGATACAATGATCAGGAAGGTTGTTTGCCCAGGGCGAGGCTCGGCCATTGCACTCGGGCCATGCTGACCCCTGCGAATTCCTCAAATGTAGGAATCTGGACTGCACAATTTCTGGTAGTGGGGGACTGCGTTCGCGCTCTCCCCTGATTTGAACTTGTGGAAAAGAAAGAAACAACAAACAAACAAACACAGCAATCAACAAACAGGCAGAGTAAAAGCCTACCAAAGGCCAAACATGACAGCCAGTGAGCAAGCCAACATCCAAGACAGTCTGCTGGTTAGAGAATGGTGCCTGTCTGGGGACATGCGTTTGATTGAGTCCAGGTGACATGGACTTGTGTCTGGCCGCTGAGATGGCCCGCCCCTTCCTTCCCGTGTCACTTGATGGATTGAGGCCCCACCCAAATGGCGCATCTTTGGGAGTGACTTTACCGAGCGCGAGCCAAGCGTGGCCATCGGGCCCGGTGGCATCTTGGTCTTTCCCAACTCATACTTACCTGGCAGGGGTGATACAATGATCAGGAAGGTTGTTTGCCCTTTCTTGGTCATAGGAGTGATATCCCGGCTGTTCGGCAATGGCTACTCAGAGGAGAAATGCAGGACGCTTCGAACTAATGGAGGACCTGGAAATGGACCGACTCCAATTCAGTCGTAATATTCTACAAAAAGAACTTGGATTCAGCACCAATCAACTGGACTATATCTTTGCCTACCCTGGTAAGAAGATTTTTGAAGTCATTTTTACGAATGGAAGGAATTTTGAGTTGTGTTGCGAGAGAGTTGAGAACAAGAGGAGGACATCTCTGTCCTTTCAGAAGATTACTTTTCTCCCTTTGTCTGAAAGAGACTTAAAACTGATTCATGTTGTGATGTATTCCGAAAAAGTAAAACTAGAGGACATTAGCACATGGCTTGGACGTTATGCGGATGTTCTATCTAGCACAGAGATGAAGGATATAGATGGAATTAAAACTGGGGAAAGAAGATTCCAGGTAAAGCTGAGAAGATCTCCAGAAGGTGTTGTACATTTGCCTAATTACATTCAGCTTGGTGCCTTCAGAGGCTCAGTTTTCTACCAAGGTCAGCCGAAGAAATGTAGAAAATGTGGGAGCCAAGAACATCTTGCAGCCCAATGCAGAACTGAAGTATGTAGGTCTTGTAAAAGTACAGACCATAGCACAGCACAATGTACTACTCCTACAGTCTGTAACCTTTGTTCTTCTGAAGACCACCGGTTCAAAGATTGTCCAAGAGCTTATTCTAATCGATTGAAAATGGCCTCTCAGGTGCAGCTAGCACCTCACGAGCTAACGAGTGCTCAGCAGGCAGGTGCAGCTGCACCTATGATCCGCAACCATCAGGTGAAGACAAAAGCAATGAAGACCATGCGGCCCAGTCAAGTGTGGTAGAATGCCTAACATCTTCTTATGAGAGCTCAACAGAGTCTCCAGCCTCCTCTAGTGAGAGTAGTGAGAGGTCTGCTAATCTCACCAACAGGGCATTCACCCGATCCGCACCTACGAGAGCTCTTCACCTCCCGTAACAAGTTAGTATCTTACTACAACACTGTAGTCAACAGAGGGCGTTGAACATCACCATAGTTGGGTAGAATTTGGAGACAACGAAATTGTTGATTAAAAACACTTCAATGATGAGTAAGACTTGGTTATATACTGACAATGTGATTTCCTGTTAATTATTAATATTATAGGCCACGTTAGTCTCCTTGAGTATTTTCATGATTTAAATTAGGCAAGAGATAAAGACTGTATTGAGATGACTGGTGGCGTAAATGGATAAGCCAGTGCGCCTTTGAGGCGTATAATGGTGATTCCTGCGAGTTCAAAACCTCCTCAGTCAACATGTGTGGGATCTGTTTCTGTTGTCCTCTCCTTTATTATTTAGGAAGAATTTTCATTTGGAGAAAGTTTCCAGGTGGTGATTATTGGTGATAACAGGTGTAATGGCAGGCCTATTCAATTAGGAAATTAGATGGTTTCGTTGTTAATGTGAGTGTTATCAATCGGTAGACAGTTCAAATGCAAAGATAATATTGCATGGAACAAGCGAGGACAGGCGAATTGTTATAGCACTAATGCGTAAAATATGCCCAAGCAAATGGATAATAATTTCAGTTTATTTGTCTTGTATTGTTTTAAATATAATAATTTAGACACAGAGTAAGAAGATATTCTGTAACAATCACCTGGCATTGAACCTTCGACTGTTCTAATGAATGTGAGTCAAAGCTGTGCACTTAACCCACTAGGCCACCTGCTGCACAGTAGAGGAAGGTTGCTCACATCTAATTAGACTACTTGCCAATATAATTTCCTGTCGTTATTATTTCTTGTATTTTCACTCGAAGGTGAAGATAAACTAGACCAATTTTGGCATATGACTTAATTGAATCTTATATTGATCACAGGTTCATGTAACCGCCGTTATTAACTGACTATATCAACATAAATGTATAAACGGGACTGGCATGCTTCCTACCGCGAATGCGCCCGAATTGTCTCCGAACACTTCCGAAAACATCTGCAAACATGGTCGTAGCCGTAGGAACTATGGTGGTACATACCAACATGGTAGAAACTTACATAGTAGTCTACCATGTTGGTAGGCGTTTATGGGAAACACCCATAGCTGAGCACCTACCTAGTTCCCACGAACATCGTACTTTGATGGTAGAATGCTAACATCCATCGTTGTACGGAAACGCACCCCTGATCCGCAACCTTCAGGTGAAGACAAAAGCAATGAAGACCATGCGGCCCAGTCAAGTGCGAGTGCAGAATGCCTAACATCTTCTTATGAGAGCTCAACAGACTCTCCAGCCTCCTCTAGTGAGAGTAGTGAGAGGTCTGTAATCTCACCAACAGGGCATTCACCCGATAGGACCCAGGGGTGCGTTTCCGTCACCACGATGGATGTGTAGCATTCTACCATCAAAGTACGATGTTCGTGGGAACTAGGTAGGTGCTCAGCCATGGGTGTTTCCCAAAAAACGCCTACCAACATGGTAGACTACTATGTAAGTTTCTACCATGTTGGTATCTACCACCATAGTTCCTAAGGCTACGACCACGTTTGCAGATGTTTTCGGAAGTGTCCGAGAGATCGCTTCAGGGCGCATTCGCGGTAGGAAGCATGCCAGTCCCGTTTATACCATTTATGTTGATATAGTCAGTTAATAATCGGCGGTTACATGAACCTGTGATCAATATAAGATTCAATCAAGTCATATGCCAAAAGTGGTCTAGTTTATCTTCACCTTCGAGTGAAAATACAAGAAATAATAACGACAGGAAATTATATTGGCAAGTAGTCTGAATTAGATGTGAGCAACCTTTCACTCTACGTGCAGCAGGTGGCCTAGTGGGGTTAAGCGCACAGCCTTGACTCACATTCATTAGAGCAGTCGGAGGTTCAATGCCAGGTGATTGTTACAGAATATCTTCTTACTCTGTGTCTAAATTATTATATTTTAAAACAATACAAGACAAATAAACTGAAATTATTATCCATTTGCTTGGGCATATTTTACACATTAGATGCCTAGGCTATAACAATTCGCCTGTCCCCGCTTGTTCCATGCAATATTATCTTTGCATTTGAACGTCTACCGTTGATACACTCACATTAACAACGAAACCATCTAATTTCCTAATTGAATAGGCCTGCCATTACACCTGTTATCACCAATAATCACCACCTGGAAACTTTCTCCAAATGAAAATTCTTCCTAAATAATAAAGGAGGGACAACAGAAACAAATCCCACACCCGTTGACAGGTGGTTT
>JAODXP020000131.1:0-35845 GCA_027497455.2 Sardinella longiceps
CTCCCGTCCACAGTGTGCCATGATGGGGCGTCAGATAAGCACCCCCCGGTTGGCTTCTGGTTTGCATGAACTAGTGCATTGCCTGTGTAGCAAAGGCATTGTTTCTCCACCAAAAGCACTGCACCGGGAGTGAGAAGGGGAGTGACATAGTTAGAGCTGCAGGAGTCTACTGAGCTTCATGCAAGAAAATCTTTGGTAATCTTTGTCCGAACAACATCAAACTTAGCGCTGCAATCTAAACAGCGTTTCTGAGTTCCAGAAAAATATTGTACTCCAACCCCTTGGTCGGGAACCAATCAACTTTGAGCAGCTCCAAAAGCTCTCAGTCCTGTAAGCAAGCAGTTCCCTTTGCATCACATACGTCAGATAGCCTGGCGAATGGCAAACTAATATCACAAGTGATATTTAGTCTGGGGACCTACCTATTGCATTTCTCATAGCGGAAGCATTGTCCATAGCTGTTTATTGGGTGCTACGAATGTCTATCATAGCATCTGTACATATCTTGGAGCCAATACTAGATCCACCATGTGACGTAAAATGCAATCGAGGGCCGTACAAATCCCTTTTTGTTCTACAATTGGATACCGAAAGCAGGCGAGAAAAACAGCCATGGTCACCATGCTGCTCTGCAGAGTGAAATGAAATAAGCGTGCAAAGGAGCATAGTGACTCCCAGGCTATACGTCAGAGGGAAGAGTAGTGTGATTGGTTTTGCTTCTGCACAGCAGAACATCGACCAGTATCAAACCGAGGCATTTGAGGGAGGCGGGTCAACCATGCGTTTTGAGAAACGTTTGTTATACGGGCTCTTCGTCAGACCAAAGTCTCGCAGAACTTTGAAAGTCGATGCCAATAAGGCTAGTTGTGACATCCCTTACCAAAAAGAAGTTTATTAAAGTGTACTACCAGTATACTTGTTTTGTACTAAAACTGAGGAAGTATACTTGAAGTAAACTCCCTATAAACTATAATTAACAATAGTATAGTGAAGTATTAGGCTTATACTGAAAAGTACAAACACAAGTCTAAAACTAAGTACATTAATACTTTAATTCTAAAACTTGCACTTATACTTTGGTATAGCCTACTTTGCGTAAACTTGAAGAATACTTTAGGGAGTATATATCAAGTATATAACAAGTAAGCTAAAAGTATACTTTAAGGTATACAACAAGGATACTTTAAAGTATACAAGTACACTCTAAGGAGTATATTTCCAGAATATGAATAGTAAGCTGTAAGTGTGAGCTGGTGATAGCAATAGTGGTTAGGGAGTCAGACTAGTGATCCAATAGCTTGGAAGTTGTGGGATTAAATCCCGGAAGAAGCATACTACTATAAACTAAAAACAGGGACTACAAGTATATAAGAAGTACAATGTCAGTATATAGATTGCAGTATACTTTATGCACACAAGAGACATATACCAAGTACATTGATAGTACATATATATGAGTATACTTGTTGTTTACTTTAAAGTGTACTTTTGGAAACTTAAAATGTACTTAAAGGTATACTTTTATAAACTTAAAATGTTCCAATTTTGTCCGAAAAAATATTAAATTAGTATACTTTCAAGTGTTGCATTAGTATACTTGATATACTTTAATTAAGTATAGTTCAAAAAATAAACTTTAAACTACTTTTTGCTGAGGGATGGAGAAGTGACTGGGGAGTAGGCTGGGACCGACTGGGGGAGTGTAGCTAGAATTGAGATATCATCTGCTATTTATATAAGAATTGAGTCTGAGATATCATCTCATACTATCTATCCTTTAATGCAAGGAAAGCCTGTCTGTGTGTCAGTGTGTATGTCTGTGTGTTCCACGCATAACTCTGCAACCGTTTGTCCGACTGACCTCTAATTTTGTTTGCATCTTGCTAATGGCAGGAGTGAGTGCAGTGCCAAGTTTGGACAAAGATTACTAAAGATCTCATTAAATGAAGCTCTGTAGACTCCTGCTACTCTAACTACGTAGCCACTCCCCCTCTCACCCCCGGTGCAGTGCTTTCCAGGGAATCCAGGGAATGTAGTCATACAGTTGGGTTTTTGTGTGTGTGTGTGTGTGTATCTGAGTGTTTGTGTATGTGTGTGTGTGTGCGTGCATACATGTGTATGTGTGTGTGCACACTTGTTAGTCTGCTTAAAGTAGTTGTTTGTTTGTCTGTCTCTGTTCAGGGACTGTGGTCATACATTTGGGAGGACAGGAGAGATGCTAAGCCTCTCACTAGACCTGTTGTGCAGCTGCACAGAAACAGATCTGATGGAGTCACTAACAGACCACGAACACTCAAGAACCCTGAGACCTCTCCAACCCCCACCATGAAGGACCCGTCTGGTCTCAGTACCGAGGAGTGGGACCGGATCCAGAGGCTGCTTCAGTGGGGCGGACCGGACCAGCAGATCACCAACGCCAGCATGAGCACCAGTCCTGACAACTCCACCTTTGTGATTAATGACTTCAAGGACTCTTACTTTGTAGGAGATACACTCAGCGTCACCATTGTGGCCAAGGACTTCACTGGTGCGCCAAAACACTATGGAGGAGATTTATTTGGGGCAAAAGTGTTTTCAAAGAAATTAAAGGTATACTTTAATTTTGTTCCTACTGAATGGAAAGGTTATTATTTGTTTATTATTGTACTGGGTAGTTATGGAAGCCCATTTCCGCTGCACAGAAAGAAAATATTCTGGTTCAGAATACCAGGATATCTCATAACTGAGAGATAGAATCTCACAAGCATGAGTTAGAATAGTTATTCTGAGATACTATCTCATGATCCAGATTTTTTCTTTTCTTTCTTTCTGTGGCGGAAATGATCTTCCATAAAATAAAGGGGGACGGGGTATGTTTGCTAAAAAGAGTTGTATAAAGTACTGGAGTAGAGGAGTGGAGTAGAAGTAAAAGTACAAATAGTACAAAAAAATTACTTGAGTAGAAGTAGAAGTGTTCTTTAAACACCATACTTAAGTGGAAGTATTAAAGTATTCAAAATGTTTTGTACTTAAGTATTGCAAGTAAAAGTATTTTTAAAATTGCTACTCAAGTACTGAAAGTAAAAGTAGAAGTACTGTGTGTATTAAAGAAAGCAGTCAAAAGTTTGAATATCATATTGTTTTACATTTATTTGGCTGAAATAGTCTGTTTGGGCCAGGGATTGTCACCACCATTCCCCTTACTACAATCATTACTTCCATCTCGAAATGGAGCAGTAGACTGACTCTTGCTAATCGTTCCCAATTGACTGCATTCAGTACTGTGAAAGGTCGAAGGGGAGCATGAGGTCTCTTATACCACTTGAATCTCCCTTAATGATAATGAAAACCTGGTGATGGTCTGGTCTGGTATTGATAGGCATCATATTGGATTTAGTATGATTTGTAACATTTTAAATAAAAGTAATACAGTGTAGCAATGTAGAAGTATTAAATTCATCAAAAAATGTAGTGAAGTAAAAGTGGAAGTAGGAGAAAAAAAGAATACTCCTGTAAAGTACAGATACTGCATTTTAGTAATTAAGTAGGCAACTTAAGCAGCTCTACTTCGTTACCATAGATACAGACGGCAAGTACGGTTAACGCCCCCAAAATGCGAGGGTGGGGTCAACGTGGGGGATAACAGAGGACAATTTTGGCCACATTATGGTGAATGGACAAGGTAGAGAAAGTTGCTTAACAATAAAAGATCGCTTATTAAAATTGAACAAAGTCCATATTAGATGTTTTGTCTAATCATGACCTGTTTGCCTGCTTGTGTTTTGACTAAAATAATTTTTCCATCATTTGTTTATTGCAGTTACACTAACAGAAATGTCATGAGCCGTCTCTGCTCCTGTTAAAAGTAAAGAAACTCTCAATCACAAGTCTGATTAGCTCAGTTAAGCAAGCTAAAGTTAGCTACATTTACTGTGGTGATCCAACCTGATCTCACAATCAAGTTGGCTAGTTAGCAAGCTAATGAAGCTAACAAACATCATCAGTATCGCGTTTGGAGGGGTGTCAAGTTCAGAATTCACATCGGACCATCTGACCATCATTACTACCTTCAGGCATTGCCCTAAAAATGTGTCAGGCTCCTTGTAGATGGTGCTCAGTGTAATTTCTAGCTTAGCATGCCATTGACTTCCCCCACTGTGTGAGCCTGCTCTTTCCCCCAGATCGGACTATTTTTCTCTAATTCCCCCACAGCGGAGCTATACTTGTGGGCGTGGTCAGACTTGCTGTCTGTATCTATACATCTCTGTTGCTAAATGAATCCTCTTCTCTCCACATATAGGCCAGTGTGTATGGAAAGGTACTAGACCACCAGAACGGCACCTATTCGGCCCATTTCACCCTGCCCTGGGCCGGTGAGGCGTACGTGGCGGTCCGAATGATTCACTCCAGTGAGGCCGTACTAGTCCTCAAACAGCACCAGGATACGGATTGTGACCGGATCTACTTCCACGGCTACTTTGTGGGCAGGAACTCCAAAGGTGGCCGAGTGGAGGAGAAGGTGGAGTGCAACATCAAATGGTCCGGGGTGGCTCTGTCCGCCCCGAGGAACCAATATTGCGAGTACCAGGATGAACGCACAGGGCTGACGTGGAGATGCAGCAAACCCCCAACTCTGCCCTGCGATGCCCTGCTTGACCACTCCATGGGAGGCTACAGGAATCGCTTGACGGCTGTTGAGAAAATACTACTAGACAGGTGAGATAGACAGGCCGGGCCAGGCCATTTTTTATTAATGCATTCATGTCTTGATTTGATCTTTATCAGAGTGATTTAGTGCAGTCTAAATGATAAGCATTGCAATTAAATGAAAGCAATAAAAGCAGTGATGTAATATGACTTCCCATTTTCAGGGGAGAACCAACCAATTTCAAGACAGCTGTGTTGTTTTGTTAAATTTTGCCAGTTGCGGAGAAAAGCAGCATGCTGTAACTCAGCTAGACTAAGATTTTACTCACTTCCAAAGCTAACCTCTAAAATCTACTGATCTGTTTATCTTTGTATCTTTGTATCTTTCCCTTCATTCATTTGTTTTGTTACATAGCTTTTTGGGGTTACATTTGGAACATATTAAAGAGGAAGTTCACTTTTTAGCATGTTTAGCCCCTTTTCTGGATTGTCTAGGATGAAATACAATCATGGACACCAACATTTTGATGATTGCTCCTGTCTCTGATATTTGGCTCATTTAGAATCCCCCATTTTCTGTTTCAGAATGGTTTGCTTTGTGCATGTCTGATAATGTCCTAAAAACAACCTTAAACCTTTATTTTAAAACGTGTTGCTCATCAAGTGGTTAGTGGTGTCCATTGAGGCTCCGAAACAAGTATCGTAGTGAAACACAGCAAATCATCAAAATTTTGGTGTCTATGATTCTATTTCATCCTAGACAATCCAGAAACGGGGCTGAACGTGTGAAAAAGTGAACCTCCTCTTTAAGATGCCAAAAAAGCAGTTTAAAGTTGTGCCCCCATGGGTTAGTTGTCAGTGCTAATTCTCTGTTTAAGAAACCTGTTTGGCTTGGACCAAGATTTCTTGTCCACACGGCAACGCAACAAGATTTTTTTTAGCTGGCTGAGAAAAAAAATCGCGTCCACACACGCAACGGAGCGCTAACAAATCTCATCCACATGGCCCCGTTGTCATTCAGTGGAATGATGTTATACATATTCCTGGCAGGCGGTGATAACAATTTCAGTAAATAGTCACGTTTCAATGAAGAAATCAACACAAGTGTCTCTACTGAAAGTTCGTCAGAGGATCTATGCTTTTAAAATGCTGCTTTTAAGACTAATAAACATACAACTTGAAGGTTTGTGATGTCTGTTTATGAACATAGAAGTTACTTACTAAAATAGTTGGGATGGATGGATTAGATTAATGACTGTAGGGTTCAGATAGCTAGCAGGTTACACAGGGACATAGAGAGGGATACCATTAGGCCAGAGAACTTTTAATAGGGGAGAATTAGCACTCCCCTTTTACATCCGGTGGCACTACGCCTAGATGGCGCGCCCGAATAAGTGAAGAATGAATTGGGTTCTATGCAGCTGCACCCTCAAATGCTGTATTTCTTTAGATACAATTTTTTCTTGAATAAATGCATTCATGCATGCAGTTCAGAGTAATTTGACTTAAAAGTAAATGCAATCTGTGATATGTTTTCCCTAAATATGTGAAAATTATACATTTAGCCTTATACCTCATAGGTGGCCATTGATTTTTCCACTGACTCGCGATCGCCCCTAGCGGATTTGTGATTGGAATTAATGGCGTTATAGGGAGTGCCATGGCTCGCCGTAAACGGGCTCTGATATAGTTCCTATGCTAGCGATTTTATAGCCTAGCCTACTGTGCCAGCCTAGGCATTTGAGACCTGAAAAACTGATAGTTTGATAGTTAAACAAGGATTTAGAGGTTTTGTAGCAATATAGTGCAACTAACAACACCTGCAGCAAAGCTGTCAAACATGGTGGTGGTCACATGTAAGGTTATTTTGGTCACGTGTTGGTGACAATGGGGCTAATACGCGTCCACAAGACACCAAAACGGTAACGTTGTGCCGTGGCAACGATTTCGTTGCACTCTGGCAGGCGTTGTGAAAAAATATTGGATCAGCCCACCCAAAACGCTGTTGCCATGTGGATAGAAGGCCCAAACGACACAAAAATACCGGATTTCATTGCCGTGTGGATGGGGTCTTAAGTAACCTGCGTAGTAGAGCTATTGTTGAAACTGACTAGTCGTTGAAGATGAATTGTGTGTTTTATTTTTCTTCAGTCAACACAAGAACCGTTGGCTTAAGGGTGACACACGTGGGATTAGAGTCAACACCGCAAACATAACCATTGGTATGTTCATTCATTCTCACCCACCCAAACACACACACACACACACTTTCTCTCTCACATTGTGACATGAGTACTGGGGAACACTCATGCACAGGCTTCAGACAGGCTTGAAGACAGGCTTCAGAATGTCAACTTACACACACACACACACACACAGAGAGAGAGAGAGAGAGAGAGAGCGAGAGAGAGAGAGAGAGAGAGAGAGAGAGAGAGACCTAGCTGTACAGAGGAACAGAGTTGGTGGTAGATGTGACTGATAATGGAGTGAGACAAAAGAGCAGTTAACAGACTTAGAGATGGATAGATAGATAGGGAGAGAGAGAGAGAGAGAGAGAGAATAGAAGAGATAAAAGCCACTCACGAAAAATGTAGCCATACCTGTAAGAAAGGTGTGTAGATCACACACACACAAAAAAAGTTTTAAGTTAATCCTTGCGTCTGACTTTACCATTCAAGTCCAAAATAAACATTAGGTATAGCTGTTGACACTGCCTAGAGTAACGTCTGGTAAATATCTGGTAAAGTCGCAAGTCATTTAAGCTCCAGGCTATCGAAGACTGGTTGAGGAGGGGGAAACTTGGCTCAGTGGGAGTCATAAGTTACCAATGGTAATGCATTTTACTGTGATAATCTTTCCCTTTAACTGCAGTGTCAGATCATTTGGAAGTGACAGTTCAGGCAAATTACTGCTGGTGGAAAAAGTGTATTCCCTGCACAGTACAAGGAAGCTAACTCTGAACTCAGTGGGTTGAGATCATGAACCACAACATAAGGCTACTGGTGTTTGGCAGTCTTTTCACCAACGGGACTGCCTGCCTTTCTGACCATTTTTCATGAATGGGACTGCATGCCTTTTCTTACTGCAGTGTCAGACAGTTAATTTGAAAGTGATATTAATTAGGGATGCAACGGTTATTGAATTTTACGGTTACCGAACGATACGCCCCCTGCGGTTCAATAAACTTTTGTAAACCGCAATATTTCGGTTTATTAATAAAATGTGAATCTACTGAAGCTCCCTGAAATTTGCTTATTCAGCCAGCATTCACGAGCTCTACATGCTGAGCTCTTGAACCCTCAACCAATCAGCGTGACTTTATGCAAATTAGCTCCGCCTGTCAAATGTGAGGAAAACTTTTCACTCACTCACGTTAGACGGAGAGAGATAAGCTAAAAGCTCCACTCGGAAAGCAGGCAACATTATTAAGCCAGAATAGTTGCTGCTGTGGTAGATTTTGTGCAAACTGATGATCGTTTACACAAACAAAGCACTTATTAACGTAAAATGCGTCGAATAGCCTACGACACATGCTACTACCGGTTGTCAGAAAATAGCTTGCCCAAATTTGCCTAGGCCGGCTGTCATATGCTTAGATCTTGCGATGAGTTCAAATGTCGAGTGAGACTAACTGGGCTTGGATGCAACAAGTGACAGGCTAAGCGTGAGACTGGGCTTGGATGCAACAAGTGACAGGCTAAGCGCTTTACAGAAAAACGTCCTCTGTTCCTCAGACTCAGCTATTGTAACATTAACATAAATGCAAGCTGCTTTGCGGCACGGTGTTGTCAAGAAACTGACAGAAATTAATTTCTGAAGTTTGGGATGTCATGCACGCAGACTGTCACGCAGACTGTTTCCCTTAAGTAGGCCTACTAGGGATAAAAGGCCTCTCATGTTGCGTTGGCTACCAGCAGCACTTGATATCAATGACATCATTGTGACAATACATTTCCTATAGTGACACTATGTCTTAATTTGGAAATGAGCAAACAATAAAATAGCCCTAGGCTACTGGAGGATATTTACTAGCTTAGGACATTTCCTAACATTTCAAGAATATTAATAATGATGGCCTACCGTAATTGTTGGTTTTATTTTATTCTGTCTACCCTCTAGTAGCCTATCTACTAGGCAATTTTATGAATGAAAGAAATCAAATGAAAATTGCAGATAGACTGATAGATAGGCTGATGGTTGATAAGGAATATAGCCATTAAAAGAACAATTTTATAAACCCTTTTTTGTTGGAAAATACCGAAACCGTACCGTCACCGTGGCCCCAAAACCGTGATACATACCGAACCGTGGGCACACTGTACCGTTGCATCCCTAATATTAATATAGATGTCTCTTTCATACTTTATATAACTGTAAATTTGCAAGAGACCTCCATCAAAATCCCACCCTGCGGTTCCTATGTTTCCTGGTTGGTCCGACCATTCAATTTTGGTCCTGAAATCCCTTTCTATGGACTCAACATCAGATGCTTGCATCCAAGGGGCTGCTGCATCTGACGTGAGTGAGGTTACATTAATTTGTTAGTGGAAACCCCACTGTTTGAGCCTCCTCCCTCCTCATAGTGTCTTTCTTCTCTAGGAGTGAGAGAACCTTGTAAAGCTGGACAACCCACTCCAGTACCAGCAGGGTTCTACCGGAAGGACGTCTGGACATCGTTTGTGTGCAACGCCCGCCATTTTACGACAAACACCACAACCCAGTGTTTGAGGGATAAACATGTCTACATAATGGGAGACTCCACCAGCAGACAGTGGTTTGACTTCCTCATCAAGGCCGTACCTAGTAAGATACATACACCCACACACACACACACATACTCACACACACACGCACATTTATGTTACATTTATGCTTTTAGCAGACGCTTTTATTCAAAGCACCTTACAAAAGACGGATTTCAGCTGCAACACAATACACGTAAATGGGAGTGTCATTTGCTGATAGGAGAGCAAGTGCAAGAGTTGACACACATACAAACGCACAGCCCAGTGTACCAGCATGTCCATACTATGGGGACTCCACCAGCACGCAGTGTTTTGACTACATACATAGAGCGTGCCTAATAAGATAAAATAAATGCAAAAGAATGTAAACACACACAGCGCAGTGCCATACAACACATCTACATACAGCAGTAAAACGTATGTTTAAGCCAAAAACTGTGATAAGAGAAAACTACGAATGGTCCAGACCACTCTTACGAAAGTGTGACTTACAGAAGATACACTTAGTGTACAAACATTTCGGGGATCATGTCTTAACGTTAAGAGGAAGGTTCAGGAAGAGGTAAAGAACTACAAGTACTTAGCGATAAGAATGTTTTGGGGAACTGGGCCCTGGTCGGTTGCTGGGTCAGAATGAGATTAGTTTGCTACTAGGCTCTAAGGCATGACAAAATATCTTTCTTAACTAACAAACAGAAAATTCTTATACATACTTAGTTGTAATTGGCATGTAGGCCAATGGAAGTGCTCTCTCAGTCATGCCATGTGGCTGTTGCCTGACATGTAAATAACACTGGTGTATATTATACTGACAGGTAAGTAGGTTTTATTAGTTTTAGCTTTTCTCTCTTTTAAATGTTGTAATTTTCCCTTGATAAATTCTTTTTTTGTGTGTTTAAAAAAGAAGGGGGCTTTTCATAAGCTGAAGCTGCAGCCCCTACCCTTTGGATATGGATGTCATTGACCAATGACCAATATAAATTCATTCACTCATTCATTCATTTAGTCATAACAAGTTTGATTGTGGTTGCCGAGCAGGTGGTTTAGCAATTCTTTGGGTTGCTGAAGCAATCAAGCACCCCTCACCCCCCACCACCCCACCCCCCCACCCCACACACACACATTTTTTTGATGGCTACATTTACTATTACTCAAGTAGAATTTAAGCAAAGTAAAGATACAATTTTTCTGTACTTTTTCCACCTCACACACTAGTTATTGGTTAAAAAACGAATTGTTGCCCAGCCCCAGTAATAACAAATTGAAAAATAAATGTATATAATAATTATAATTTATTATTGATATCACATTGTTGTTTTCACACGCAGCTCTGAGGCGAATGAACCTCCACTCCATGGGGCAAGTGGGGCCCCTGATGGCTGTGGATGTGCAGAACAACATCGACCTTCACTACCGCTCACACGGTCTCCCCTCCGCTGCTTCAGGACCTCGATGACGTCGCTCCAATACATTAGTAACGAGATCGACGTCATGGTCGGCAGTCCGCACACAGTCATCGTCTTTACCATGTGGGCCCATTTCCACACCTACCCGATCTCCTTCTATGGCTATCATGTGTATCTGGTTCGCCGTGCTGTGGTGGCGCTGTTGAAAAGGTCGCCAGAAACCAAGGTCATCATCAAGACTGCCAACACAGGCTCCTTGGTGAGCACTGCAGAATGTCTTGTTTCCTCACACTGTCATAGTCTAGTCCTGCTCTGTCGTCTGTTTCCCAAAAGCATAGTTGCTAACTTAGTTGCAACTTAGTTGGTTGGCAATGGGAAATTGCATTGCAACCAACATAGTTGCTAACTTAGTTAACAACCACTGTAAGCTTTTGGGAAACAGACGGCTGTTCTGTTTGTCTGTGTTTGTGAAACGGAGGCCAGCTAGCTCGGCTAGCTTGGTAGCAGTACGTGTAAATCATCATCACCCAATTCCTTGGGCGCTTCTAACGACTGAGTTAGAAACTTGGGCTTTTAGCTCAGTGGTTAGAGCGTCCCACTCCCACGTCGGGAGTTTGTAGCTTGCGGGTTGGCGGGTTCGAGACCCGTGTGCGGTGCGGACCGCCACCGGCTACATTTTCTTTCTTGTCCCTTGTCATGTGTACCTAAGCCTCTGTTTCAGTTCAGTCCTTGACAGCCATTGGCTTACTCTACAGTGTGTTAACTGATCTATTTTCCTCTTTAAAGACGTCTTTAAATAAGTAAAACTTCATTCTTGAAATCGAGTACTACCTTGTGCTCCTCGCTTGTGTAATACTGTAAGTCACGGTCTGTGACACACACACAGTGCAGCCTAAGGAGCGGATACAGATTGACATGTCATTGGGTGTCAATGGGTGTGTTGACAATCTAGCTTGTTTTGCTGTGAATGTGACTTTCAAAAACAATTGGCTTAACTGTAACCTGACAATCCAGACTATAGTGTACGTATATAATGTATAGTCTTGTCAGGCAGTTTGGCCAGTTGGACTAGTTGGGGTGGAGTCTTTCAAACTGCCTCTGCCATGTCTTACGCAAGTATTTCTTTGTATGCAGTACTAAGTTGAGGGGGGATGGCATCCCCCTTCTGAAATAAAAATATAAAATCATCCCACCTTCTTAAACGGCCATCCCCCCATACCCTCCCTTGTACCATTTCATTAGTTAATGTGGAAATTACAA
Source organism: Sardinella longiceps (assembly GCA_027497455.2). NCBI lineage: Eukaryota > Metazoa > Chordata > Actinopteri > Clupeiformes > Clupeidae > Sardinella > Sardinella longiceps. Next base: position 12,038 of record JAODXP020000131.1, read on the forward strand.
TTACTCTAACATTGGAAATAATATCCTATTACCCAGTAGTCGAGTTGTAAAATAAAAAGAAGGGGGATGGTGCATTTTATCATTTGGGACGACTATTTTGTGCTGATGAGCGCTCATGGTGGGGTCACTTATACAGAGTGCATAGGCTTCATGCGGACACGCGCACACAGGCAGATGCATTTCCTTTTGCCTAATTTCAGCCTAATTTATGTTTTATTAATCAGTAGTTATAAATCTATTTTGTCAACTGAAGGACAGGAGTTTCAACAGGGGGCACTACTTTAGCCATTTATTTACATAATGACATAGTGTTTATGACTTAGAGACACACAAGGCACAAAATCGAAAATGTGCTGGTTGAGCACGGTTTTAGAGACTGCACAGGGTGGGCAAACCTCTGGATTTACATATAAACAGCGTCTATTTGTCCCTCTGGCACTGCGCTTAGCTGCTACATGTAGGGCTTTCAGAGAGACGCACGCAGTTGACAGGTAGCCTGGGCCTGTAATCTTTAACATCACCTATAGGAAAATATTTGTGTTTTTCCCTACACGTTGTCTGTCTATCACCCATAATCTTTGACAAGCGCACACAGACACAGAACACTCCTTGGTGCCTCTCCTGTCACTGAGCGCATGTGTGTTACTCGCATGCATACGCCCCAGTCTTTAGCCTATAAAAAACATTGCAAAGTTCATCTAATGGTCTGGACTTTATGATTGATGTATTACAGTAACACTGATTATGTGGAAGTTATACAGTACTTGATATTATTGAATAATTCTCTTTCTTCAACATTGGGCTAATGATAAAAATGCATTTGCCTAATAGCAATATTTTTAAACTTGGCCAAGGCTTGCACAAGATATTAAGTGCCTTGGCATGTGTAGCCTCCATGTACAGGAAATTGGAGAGAGGAGAAGATAGTGTCTAAAATTCCAAATATTAAACAATTACCTAGAATAGCCTTCCCAACTATTCTTTCAAATAATAATTAAAAAAAGATAAAAAAGAAAGAATAGTTGGGAAGGCTATTCTAGGTAATTGTTTAATATTTGGAATTTTAGTCACTATCTTCTCTCTTTCTCTTTTAATTATTATTTAAATAAATATATGTATAAATAAAAAAAAAAACATTGTTGTATGAATTGGTAATTATCTGCATTAATTATGTCTCATCATAAGACATGATATGTCTCATCCTGAGTCATAGAAAAATAGAGCAGAAGTACATTCAACATTGAAATGCAAAACATTTTCCCGTCTTTCCAGTTTTCCTGTGCAGTCTCTAAAACCGTGCTCAACCAGCACATTTTTGATTTTGTGCCTTGGATGTCATTATGTAAATAAATGGCTAAAGTAGTGCCCCCTGTTGGTGAAACTCCTGTCCTTCAGTTGACAAAATATATTTATAACTACTGATTAATAAAACATAAATTAGGCTGAAATTAAGCTAAATGGAAATGCATCTGCCTGTGTGCGCGTGTCCGCATGAAGCCTATGCACTCTGTATAAGTGACCCCTGGGCGCTCATCAACACAAAATAGTCATCCCAAATGAAAAAAATGCACCATCCCCCTTCTTTTTATTTTACAACTCGACTACTGATTGTATGTGACAAATAAAATCCTTGAACCTTGAACCAAAGTCAAACCCTTTCTATGATTTCTAGGCTAGCCAAAATGGCCAGTTAATGGCCAATGTAGATTTGAGGCATTTGCCTTGTGTGTTTTGAGGCATTTGTCTTGTGTGTTTTGGGCCATTGGCCATATTAATATGATTGTGTCTTTGGCAGGACATCTTTGAGAGTGACTGGTATTCCGTACAGCTGGATCGCATTCTGCGAGAAGCATTCCGAGACGTGGGAGTTTACATCCTGGATGTGTGGCAGATGACGTCCTGTCACTACAACAAAGAGGACATCCACCCTGCCCCACTGATCATCAAAAACGAAATTGACATTCTGCTCTCATTCATCTGCCCCCAGTGAAGACCAGAGGAGATGTTTGGTTTGACTTATCAGCTTTTTTCACTGCTTTTGTGTTGAGAGCGTCTTCAAATATCAAATAAGCTCAATGTGTCAAAATGAGTCAATATTAAATAAAAGAATTTCATTTTATTATTATATTCTGTGTTTACCGAATTATTATGGCCCATTTATCAAGGTCGGTGCAGACTTGCACAACCTTGGACTTCCCTTTAGAACCAAGATGTTCTCTCTCTCTCTCTCTCTCTCTCTCTCTCTCTCTCTCTCTCTCTCTCTCTCTATCTAATTTGTTGATCTTTACTTACAAAAAGTCAAAGCATAGCGCTGCTGAAGCTTGCGTATGTAATGGAAGCCAAGTCATCACAACCCTACCCTTCAAGGTATTATCTGGATGAATCCATCATAATCAAACCGGCTGATAAAGGTGGTGCCATTGTTGTGTTAAATCGATCTGACTATGTGAATGAATGTGAAAGACAACTGACTATGGACTTGTTTTATGAAAAATTACCTAGGGACCCTACTCGATCGTTCCAAAATTTGATCTATGGAACTCTTGATGAATTTGCTCATACGGGTGATCTAACTAAAAAAGAGATACAATTTTTAAGAGTGGACAACCCAGTCATTCCGACTTTTTATACACTTCCAAAAATCCACAAAAACCTCCAACAGCCCCCTGGTCGTCCGATCGTGGCTGGCATAGGCTCTCTGACAGCTTCAATGTCTACTTTTGTCGATCACTTTATTCGCCCCCTAGCTGAGGCTGCACCGTCATTTATCAAAGACACTGGCTATTTATTGTCAGTTATTGACACTGTTAACCCTCTTCCAGAAGATGAAATAATCCTTGTTTCTTTTGATGTGAACGCTCTTTACACTTCTATACCCCATGACGAAGGGTTGGAGGCATTAGAGTATTTTCTTTCCAAACGAGAAAACCCTCCAAACCCGTCCACAAACTGCATACTTGAATTGGCTAAACTAATTCTGACATGCAATTATTTTTTGTTTCAAGATTCGTGTTTTTTACAGAAGCGAGGTGTAGCTATGGGCAGCCCTTTCGCTCCATCCTTTGCTAACATATATATGAGGTTGTTTGAAGAGAAACATATTTACGTGAATAACAGGTTTACATCACATATTATATTCTGGAAACGCTATATAGATGATATACTGGCCCTGTGGCGCGGGAGCATTAATGAATTACAAGATTTCTTCACTTATCTGAATAATTGCACGGAATATTTAACTTTTTCAATGGATTTTGACTTGACTCGCATCAGCTTTCTAGATGTGTGGGTCATACGTGAGAACGACGCACTTTACACAGATTTATTTACTAAACCTACTGCACGCAACAGTCTTTTAAGAGCTGACTCCTGTCATCCTCTTCCGCTTAAGAACAGCCTTCCCTATAGCCAATTTTGCAGGGTTAAGCGCATCTGTAGCAGGGAGGCTGATTACGAACGCAACATAAATATGATGGAGTCCAAGTTTCGAGCGCGCGGATATAAGTCATCTCAAATCGCTTCTGCAAATGAGAAAATTAGAAACAGACCTAGGTCGGATTTATTGCGTTACAAACCAAAGAAAAAAGAGGAACCCACCATTATGTTCTCTACATCTTATTCTAAATGTTCTGAGCAACTTAAGAGTATTATTAACCGACATTGGCACATACTCAAATCAGACACTAATCTTGGCGTTGCTTTTCAGAACCCACCGCGCATAGTGTACAAACGTGGTAAAAACCTAAGGGACATGTTGGTACACTCTGATCTCCCACCATTGACTGCCCCCCTTAAGTCTGTTCTAGCCCCTATTCCGGATGGCAACCGCAAATGTGGCTCCTGTGCGCAATGTAATTATACTTACAAATGCAATACATACAAACATCCACACACAGGAAAAACTATTCCAATTAAGGGCATCATCACATGTAACACAAAGTTTGTCATTTATTTGATTACATGCCCTTGCGGAAAGTCATATGTTGGAAAAACCAGTAGGGAGCTAAAAGTGCGTATCGCGGAACATCGCAGCACTATTCGCTGCAAAAACCTTAATTATCCAGTGGCAGCGCACTTTGTGGAAGCTGGACATTCGGTCTCTGCCCTAAAATATATAGGAATTGAAAAAGTATCTCTACCGAGACGGGGTGGTAACCTTGATCAGCTGTTATCTAAAAGAGAAAATTTCTACATTCATTTTCTTAGAACATTGACCCCTTTTGGATTAAATGTGGAATTTGAATTGAAATGTTTTCTTCTAATCAGACCTGTTGTTACTTTACAGGTCTGCACTTTTTTTGTTGATGGGTGGACAAGGTGACATTTTAGGCCTACTTTTCATGACGGCCCCTAGTGGCCTGATTCAAAGAGTCCGAGCAGGCTTTTTGGATGTTGTCTTCCCATTATGGGATTTATGTATATAGACCACTGGGGATTGGACTTTTTGCACTTACAGTGGCTGGTGTGTTTTTATTATGTTTTTCTTTAATGTTTATAAATTGTCTAAAATAGATCTAAAAAAATCCTGTCCTTTTGACACTACTTGCCACTTTTGTAATACTGTATAATGTGATTAATCAACTCCACATCTTGATTGGCAGGTGTCATGGGACTGACTGGTTGGTTGGTGTCAGCCAATCATGTGCTAGGAGACGGTTTATAATGGGTGTCTTCACCATGTTTTGTAATAACTTGAAAAAAGGCCACAGGCCGAAACGTTGTTATAATAAATATACATTTGGACAAGAGTGTGCGGTATTCTGCCTGAATTGAATGACTATCCGTACCTGCACCTCGACACTGGTGTGCGTTGGCTACTTCCTCCTTCGAAAAATTATCTGGAGTGAAAACAACACGTAGCCCTGCTGTTCTACAGTGCTACGCACTATCGATGCGATAGCCACCTCAATGATTGAATTTGGTGTAAGGTAGATCAAGTTTGCAAAACGGCAGCTAACATTAACAGAATGAGGCATGTGTAACGGAGGCCAGCTAGCTCGGCGGTAGTACATGTAAATGTAACGGGAGTAAACGAAGCCACACGTATAGACTTGTTTCACACATGAACATTCCGAGGTTCCATGGTAGTAAACTGAACATTCTATCATTGAAATGCATTGGATTTATGCCTCTTTCTGACTTGAAAAAAATGGGTAATAACATTTAAAATAAGTCTAAATTCACTTTCTTTCAAATAATGCACATTTGAAGCACGCAAATTTGGAGGTCCCGAGTAGATAAAAGTGGTTTTACATTTATGTGCATGAAGCTTCAAACTATTCGGGACCTCCAAATTTGTGTGCTTCAAATGTGTATTATTTGAAAGAAAGTGAATTTAGACATGTTTTAAATGTTATTACCCATTTTTTTCAAGTCAGAAAGAGGCATAAATCCAATGCATTTCAATGGTAGAATGTTCAGTTTACTACCATGGAATGTCGGAATGTTGAGGTGTGAAACAAGTCTATTGACTGAACTTTTGGGGGGCAGTGATGGCTTGCCTGTGTCTGTGCGGGACTTGTGTGTTTTTGTATTTGCAGTACGTCCCTCCGCAGGTGTTCCGAATATACTGGCTGATTAACAGCTTACGGGATTGGTGGCGATGGTCCATAAAAGCAGACGGAAGTTTCCTTCCAGGAGACCGGCATCCGAGGAGACACGGTGAACGAACGCACGCAAAACCGCACCCCGACGACGGAGTTTGTTCAGCGCTCTCAAACGCCTTACTAAAGGGAAGTGGCTCTGCCCTCACCTCCAGCCTGTGAGTGAGTGAAACTATGATCGTATAATTGCCTGTTTTTTAAAGCCTGCCTCTCTGCACCCTCACAGTCCCCGAAGACCATCGCGACGGCCGACAGAACATCAAGGATTTCTCTGCGCACTCAATCTCCTGCATTAAGGAAAGTTATCAAACTAAATACAATCTAGTATGAGTGGGCCACGGCCTGGACTGTGCTGGTGCTGATTTATGCTTCCTTGTTCCTAGTCGGAGCTGCCGATCCCGCTGAGCACCTACGAGGGGGCGTGACCAGAAGGATTGTCTATCGACTCCCGCTATGGACAACTGCGTCCGTTGACAGAGCCGTGGGTTGGGCCGTGAGTAGGGCTGGACTGTAAACGCAATAGACTCTCGCTCAGCGCGCTGCTGGGCGGGCGACGCTTGCGCTGATTTTCCTTCGAAACTACATAGGTTTTCTAACTGGCTGCCCGCAGGGTCATGTTATTGGGGCCAAGCAGCGAAGCTGCGAAGGCACCCTTAGTGTTTCTACTGTTTCTTATTATTATTGGGGGCCAAGCAGCGAAGCTGCGAAGGCACCCTTAGTGTTTCTACTGTTTCTTATTATTATTATTATTATTATTAATCTTCCGTCAATGGAAGTCTATGGCAGCCCATAGAACGGATTGCGGGAAAATGCTGTAATTTGGCACACTGACTAAGCACAGTCTCCTCTTCAACCTCAGCTGATTTCATGCTGCCAGCTCAAACTCTCTAGCGCCACCAACAGGTCAAATTTGGAACTGCATTCATTTTTGTAACTTTTGACCCGTGCAACCGATTTGGACAAGCGTGGTACCATTGGAATCCTTGGATCAAGCCGATTCCAACGCACCCTATGACGTCATTTTCCGCCCGACTAGATTTTCCGCCATTTTGAATTTTGTCGAAAGTGAAACAAAACTATCACAGGCCACAAACTTTGTCCAATCTTCATGAAACTTGGTACATAGTATGTTCGGACCAAGCCGAAAAAAGGCTATCACATGTCATTACTGGATTAATAACCGTTTGGCTGTAACAGCCAATCGAAAACGGTGGCGAAGCCGCCAAACAGGAAGTGAGCTCATATCTCGGAGACCCTTTGACCAATCTTAACCAAACTTAGTATCATGTCAACTGACACCCTCTAATGGGGCCAAAACAAATTTGGCGCAGTTTGGCCACCAGGGGGCGCTATGATTAACAAAAACGTGTTTTGGCTAATAGCTCATGAGGGGTTTGGGGTATGATCAAAATTCCACTGTCAGATCGTGCTATGGGAAGTCCCATTTACAGCCAATGAAGTTTCAAAAGCTTTCAGGCCTCTAAAGCCTTTCGAATTCCACGGCGAATGTCGCCAAACAGGAAGTGACCTCATATCTCCGCAACGCTTTGATGAAACTTCACCAAACTTGGTCGGCTGTTATCTGGTCCACTCTCAAAGGGGCTCACCAAATTTGGTGCAGTTACACCACTGGGGGGCGCTATTACAGGCGAAAAGGTCATTTTGGCTAATATTGGAGTGCATTTATGATTATAACTTCTGACCAATACCACAGATTACAAAAAGCCTGGTATCTATGGAATCCTTGGGCCAAGCCGATTCCAATGAACCCCATGACGTGATATTCTGTCCAACTAGCCTTTCCGCCATTTTGGAGTTTGTCGAAAGTGAAACTAACGTTACACAGACCACAAATTTTGTCCAATCTGCATGAAAATTGGTTGACAGTATCTGTAAGCCAAGCCGAAGAAAAGCTATTCCTTTGTATTGTCCCACTTCAAACCGTTTTGTCGTAACAGCCATGCACAGTCAAGAGGAGAGACGTGGGGGGATGAGGGGAAGTGGGAGGTTGAGGGATGGGAAGTGGGAGGTTGAGGGGGAGAAGTGGGGGATGGAGGGGATGAGGGGGAAATGGGAGGCTGGGGGGTGGAAAGTGGGAGGGTGGGGGGGCGGGTGAAGTGGGGGCTGGGGGGAGATGTGTGCGCTAGGGGAGAGTGAGGGGGATGAGGAGGAAGTGGGAGGCTGCGGGGAGAAGTGAGGGAATGGGGGAGAAGTGGGGGCTAGGGGGGAGTGAGGGGCATGAAGGCGAAGTGGAAGGCTTGGGGGAGAAGTGGCGGGATGAGGGGGAAGTGGGGGGATGAGGGGCAGTAGTAGTCTGGGGGAAAAGTGGGGGCTGGGGGGGGGGGGGTTGTGTAGACTGTCAGTGCTGTGCTTGAGCTATTCCTTTTTATTGTCCCACTTGTAACCGTTTGGTCGTAACAGCCAATCGAATATGGCGTTAAAGCCGCCAAACAGCAAATGGTCTTATCTGAACCAAACTTTGGTCTGCTGGTATGAAACTGCTTTTGGTGGCTTAAGGAAATCTTACTGGCATAACTAAAGCCTTCTGCCTTTTGCAAATTAGCCAGCTTCGGCTGCTTGGCCCCCTCATTGCTGCTTGCAGCTATATTTATTATTATTATTAATCTTCCGTCAATGGAAGTCTATGGCAGCCCATAGAACGGATTGCGGGAAAATGCTGTAATTTGGCACACTGACTAAGCACAGTCTCCTCTTCAACCTCAGCTGATTTCATGCTGCCAGCTCAAACTCTCTAGCGCCACCAACAGGTCAAATTTGGAACTGCATTCATTTTTGTAACTTTTGACCCGTGCAACCGATTTGGACAAGCCTGGTACCATTGGAATCCTTGGATCAAGCCGATTCCAACGCACCCTATGACGTCATTTTCCGCCCGACTAGATTTTCCGCCATTTTGAATTTTGTCGAAAGTGAAACAAAACTATCACAGGCCACAAACTTTGTCCAATCTTCATGAAACTTGGTACATAGTATGTTCAGACCAAGCCGAAAAAAGGCTATCACATGTCATTACCGGATTAATAACCGTTTGGCTGTAACAGCCAATCGAAAACGGTGGCGAAGCCGCCAAACAGGAAGTGAGCTCATATCTCGGAGACCCTTTGACCAATCTTAACCAAACTTAGTATCATGACAACTGACACCCTCTAATGGGGCCAAAACAAATTTGGCGCAGTTTGGCCACCAGGGGGCGCTATGATTAACAAAAACGTGTTTTGGCTAATAGCTCATGAGGGGTTTGGGGTATGATCAAAATTCCACTGTCAGATCGTACTATGGGAAGTCCCATTTACAGCCAATGAAGTTTCAAAAGCTTTCAGGCCTCTAAAGCCTTTCGAATTCCACGGCGAATGTCGCCAAACAGGAAGTGACCTCATATCTCCGCAACGCTTTGATGAAACTTCACCAAACTTGGTCGGCTGTTATCTGGTCCACTCTCAAAGGGGCTCACCAAATTTGGTGCAGTTACACCACTGGGGGGCGCTATTACAGGCGAAAAGGTCATTTTGGCTAATATTGGAGTGCATTTATGATTATAACTTCTGACCAATACCACAGATTACAAAAAGCCTGGTATCTATGGAATCCTTGGGCCAAGCCGATTCCAATGAACCCCATGACGTGATATTCTGTCCAACTAGCCTTTCCGCCATTTTGGATTTTGTCGAAAGTGAAACTAACGTTACACAGACCACAAATTTTGTCCAATCTGCATGAAAATTGGTTGACAGTATCTATAAGCCAAGCCGAAGAACAGCGATTCCTTTGTATTGTCCCACTTCAAAGCGTTTTGTCGTAACAGCCATGCACAGTCAAGAGGAGAGACGTGGGGGATGAGGGGGATGAGGGGAAGTGGGAGGTTGAGGGATGGGAAGTGGGAGGTTGGGGGGAGAAGTGGGGGATGGAGGGGATGAGGGGGAAATGGGAGGCTGGGGGGTGGGAAGTGGGAGGGTGGGGGGGCGGGTGAAGTGGGGGCTGGGGGGAGATGTGGGCGCTAGGGGAGAGTGAGGGGGATGAGGAGGAAGTGGGAGGCTGGGGGGAGAAGTGAGGGAATGAGGGGGAAGTGGGAGGCTGGTGAGGTGGGAAGTGGGAGGTTGGGGGGGTGAATTGGGGTATGGGGGTGAAGTGGGGGCTAGGGGGGAGTGAGGGGCATGAGGGCGAAGTGGAAGGCTTGGGGGAGAAGTGGCGGGATGAGGGGAAGTGGGGGGATGAGGGGCAGTGGTAGGCTGGGGGAAAAGTGGGGGCTGTGCTTGAGCTATTCCTTTTTATTGTCCCACTTGTAACCGTTTGGTCGTAACAGCCAATCGAATATGCCGTTAAAGCCGCCAAACAGCAAATGGTCTCAAATGGCTTTTGGTGGCTTAAGGAAATCTTACTGGCATAACTAAAGCCTTCTGCCTTTTGCAAATTAGCCAGCTTCGGCTGCTTGGCTCCCTCATTGCTGCTTGCAGCTATATTTGTAATACTGTTCGATAAGGCCTAGTGTATTTTATGCTGTGGGTGTTACTACAATCCCTTATGAAGCCTATGCCACTGTTATTCTTTAGCTTCACTCCCAATCTTGTTTGTGGTGCCTCTAGCTCCCCCTGTGTGCTGTGTTTTGTCGTAGTGATAAAGTCCTGTTATAAGAGTGCGATTGACTTCTATGCTACTCACTGTGTTAATCAGGCCTTGTGGTAATATCCCAAGCGTAGCCCACTTTGCCAATAGGGGGCGCCAAATTATAGTCGTTTAAATTGACAGACGCTCTGTGTAGTAACTATTGACTGGTAGTTTTGTATGTTTATTTGCTCAGTTACAAATTAACTGTGTTAATGTATTGACCTTGGCATTGATAATTGTTTGTATTTTGCACATACTGATTTGTAAACTGTTGCTAGTTTATAATCTTACTTATCAACCCTTTAGCTATTGTATCTTTGCACATTGCGTGAGGATTGCCTATTGCTTGTATTTTGCACATACTGACTGCAGGTTGCCATTTGCCTGTGTTCTACACATACTGATCCCTAAGCCACTGTTGCACATTGCACATAGTGAGTTGTAACTTACTAGTGGTAACTGCACATACTGAGACCGCCACTAGGGCCACTACGCAGACATTGTCCCAATTTAGTCCCCGCTCATAATTGCAGATTTGCACATATTTACTGTCTTTGCCGGTGTCATGCCAGTTGGTTACGCCTATTATTGTGTGGGTTAATGAATTGTTTATTTCTTTTTGTGGCCTCTTTTTAGCACAAAATCATCCTTCCTGTATTTTAAATTATTGTTAATAAAAATTACTTGTTACAAAATTGTCGTTGTCGTTGAATTTAAACCTGCTACCGTTACATAAATCCTCATCACCCAATTCCATGGGCGCTTCTAACACCCTGAGTCAGAAGCTCGGGCTTTTAGCTCAGTTGGTTAGAGCGTTCCACTCCCACGCCGGGAGTTTGTAGCTTGCGGGGTGGTGGGTTTGAGACCCGTGTGCGGTGCGGACCGCCACTGGCTACATTGGTGCCGTGACTAGGATGGGAGTGAGGATTTGGAGGGTGAGTGTAATGGAGGCTAGCTAACTCGGCGGTAGTACGTGTAAATCCTCATCATCCAATTCCATGGGCGCTTCTAACACGCTGAGTTAGAAGCTCGGGCTTTTAGCTCAGTTGGTTAGAGCGTTCCACTCCCACGCCGGGAGTTTGTAGCTGCGGACAAACTTATCAGCTTTTTTAGGTTTTTGTGTTGAAAGCATGTTGTGTCAGTGTTTTGAGTCAATATCAAATAAAAGACATTTATTTTATTTTTCGGCTTTACTTAATTATTAAGGATGGTGCACACTTGCACAACCAGGGTCGGACTTCCATTTAGGACCAATATGTTAATTTGGAGATTGTACCAAATAAAAGTCTCTAATGAAAAGAAATTGGCAAGTGGTTGGCAAAAGGTAGTGCCTTTTAGGCTGTGTTACCTGGAAAGTGCTATTGGGCTAGTGCTAAACACCATTGCCTCTGCAGTCTTATTAGTCAGGGGGCCAAAGTCCAAAAAGCTCAAGAAAATAGGTTGAACCAGACACCGTCTGTTATACTTTTCATTTGTGTTTTTCTGGTTACCTTTAACCCCAAGAACAAATAATTGGAGGGTCTGCTCTGCCAGAAATATTGTGAACGTTGTCCCCAATTTAGTATATGCACTCTTCAATATTTAGCAGAAAAATGTGAAAAACTTTGTTTAATCTTAAATCCTCAGTGGCTGTCAAATACATTCCAGATGCACAGAATGTGCTGACAACATTAACTGGAAAAAAAATACACAATATATATGATTTTCCCTCCATTTAGTGCTAAAAGTAGGTATTTTCTCAATATTTCTTTACTTTACTTCATTTTCAATCAACCCCAACTAACTTCCCAACCAACTATTATAAAATCCAACCAGAATCAGTGGAAATGGGATGGTGGCTAGTTGTACTTGCTCAACAAGCTCAACAAGCCATGTTTCCACATACTGGAAATTTAACATAGTCATAGAAGATAATGCACACTGGCAAAAGATTAAACTTCGTATTCACCTTATGCAGCCCCGCCCCTTTTTGTCTTTTTTTCTTCCGTGTTTGCCCTCCGATTGTCTTAGAACTTCCGTTAGACGCTGCCTCTCATTCAAATACGTAAACGTAATTTTCATGAAATACCACAATCACAAAACTCCTTATTGTAGCCGTGGCTATGTTCCCACAGCTCTATGTTCCCACAGCCCTATGTTCCCAGAGCTCTATGTTCCCACATTTGTTCGATTTTTTTTATTTTTCACAGAATTTGAAATGCTCTCACATTACAAAGATTTTTTTTTTTAAAAAAAAATTGGAATCTATTTTCCCACAGCAATATGTTCCGATAAGGGCATGTTCACACCAACACAGGTAATATTTATCCAGTTAGCCCTTCCATTCACATTAGAATGGAGGATTCTGAAACTGAAAACGATTCCAAAAATGATTGCTGAGGTCGATTTCAAAAATGATCGCTGAGGTGGATGAAGATCGTTTTCATTGTGAATATGAATCTAGGTACCCAGCATAAAAGAACCTTAACGCTTACCCAAAACCCCACTACCTGGAAGGCCCCATTGAATACGGTGTTTGGTATTTTTTTCCCTCAATGGTGCCTTCCAGGCAGCGCTGCCTTCAAGGCACTATTCCACTCAGTTTAGGGTTAGGATGAGGGTTGAGGGGGTTAGGAATAGGGTAAAGGTAGTGCCTTTTAGGCTGTGCTGCCTGGAAGGTACACCATTGAGCAAATAATACCAAAGATCGAATCTTGCTTGAACTTACATAGGGGGTCTACCAGGCAGGGGTAGAAATGTGGGACTATAGTACCTGACTTTGAAGAAAGACAGAAAAAAAACTCTTAGAAATGAGAGAATATAGGGCTGTGGGAACATAGGGCTGTGGGAACATAGACACGCTCCCGCCGTAGAAACACCGTTTTTACAGTTGAAAACGTCATTTTTTTATCTGGCGACGAACTGTTCTATCTTTATTGATGGATATAGTGAGCACAACTTCATTAGCCTAGAAATCTAAACCCCCCCTAGAAGCAGCAAATTCATTTGGCCACTACACGAGTCTAACCAGGCTCAGCAGAGAAGAAGGCGCCCAGAACTTGTATCAGACCAATCAAATCGCCCTGAGGGGTAAGGGACAAGTGAGAGAGTTGCAGAGATGGAGAGAGGCTAATCGTGTGCAAAGGCGACTTGACAGACAACGGCTGCGCCCACCCTCTACCCAATCCAGCCCTTCCAGACTCAAGTACAGAAATTTTCTGTACAGAGATGGCATGCCAGGCTACAACTTCATAGTAAGACCACTTATATTAGACCGTTAAAACACCAAATGTCAAAGCCACGCAAAGTCAATGCGTTGCTAGACCGAATGTTGAATGACAATCATGGCAGCCCCCATGTTTACCCGCGGAATAAGGTGAATATCTCCAGAGACACTGATATCGGATATTCTTCAGAAGCCAGATATAGATACAGACGGCAAGTACGGTTAACGTCCCCAAAGTGCAAGGGTGGAGTCAGCGTGGGGGATAACAGAGGCCAATTTAACATTATGGTGAATGGACAACAATAAAAGATCGCTAAGTAAAATTGAACAAAGTCCATATTAGATGTTTTGTCTAATCATGACCTGTTTGCCTACTTGTGTTTAGACTAAAATAATTTTTCCATCATTTGTTTATTGCTGTAAGCCTACACCAGTGTTTCTCAAACTGTGGGGCGGGCCCCACTAGTGGGGCGAGACACATGACAGGTGGGGCGCGAGACATCTCTTTGCAACCTACCTACGGTCATCCATGTCCCCGAATTCACAGCTATTTGTCAGATATGCGCATATGACAGTATATTGAGCTTTCCAATGGTGTTATTTGCTAGTTGCTGTAATGAGGGGTTCGAGAGAGAAATTTGGCTTTTAGCCTAGTAACATGAAAATTCTAACATTATCAAAAATCCTGTACTCGCAAAGTATTCCTCACAGAGATGCAGGTATTGTGCGCAAATTGAGCCTTCCAGGTGGGGCGCGAAAATTCTCTGCCTTCAAAGTGGGGAATGACAGAAAAGTTTGAGAACCACTGGCCTACACTAACAGAAATGTCATGAGCCGTCTCTGCTCCTGTCAAAAGTAAAGCAACTTTCAATCACAAGTCTGATTAGCTCAGTTAAGCAAGCTAAAGTTAGCTACATTTACTGTGGTGATCAATGAAGTTGGCTAGTTAGCAAGCTAATGAAGCTAACAAACATCATCTAAATTGTCATCAGTATCGCGTTTGGAGGGGTGTCAAGTTCAGAATTCACATCGGACCATCTGACCATCATTACTACCTTCAGGCATTGCCCTCAAAAATGTGTCTGGCTCCTTGTAGATGGTGCTCAGTGTAACTTGTAGCTTAGCATGCCATTGACTCCTTCACTAATTTAGGGTTTGTTTTCCCCCACATGGGGGACACGAGGAGCTGATTTTATGGGCGTGCCCGGACTTGCCGTCTGTATCATGGAGGTATTAACAGGGGGTCAAGAACGCGCAGATTAGCGGCAGCACTTTAGCATCGCCATATTTACGTATGGAGTCACAATCCGAACCATGCTGGCGCATGCACAAGAGTCATGCTGGGCACGAGCACTCATGCACTTACAAGTTGGTGGGCGGTTACATGCGAAATGTTATTCCTCCGGGGAGAGTAAAAGCAATATTTCATGATCTCTGGTTATTCTTTGCTTATTTTTTGAGGAGCTTGTGAAAAAAAAGTGTACTGTCATGAATGCTATAAAAACTTCTGGCACGTTCTCGACAGAACTTTCTTCCTCGTGTTGTATGGCAAACAAACTAGGTGCATTATCACCACCGTCTGGACTGAAGGACTACTGTTTGGACTACCAACTTTGGAACTTTGCGCATGGGCAGCATGGGCATGGCCTGGCCTGTTACCTCCAATGTTCACAATGGCGTTGACTGTCAATTCACCGCATTTACTAGCCTAGCCTCGGCCATTCAGTTCTATGGGGGCGGGACTTAGTCGTTGTCTCCAGTTTATATATAACCTCCTTGGGTATTAATAAACCTGGAGAAACATACTAAGTCCCGCCTCCCATTGATTCCAATGTGGAATGCTAGGCTAGTGAATTCATCCAAAATTGAACAAATTTTTCAGTTGTCAAGATGGCGTTTCATGGAGCTCACTTCCGACTCCATTTCATTTGGGCCAATGAGGGCCCATGTTACTAATGGAGACAGGGGGTCAAGAACGCGCAGATTAGCGGCAGCACTTTAGCATCGCCATATTTACGTATGGAGTCACAATCCGAACCATGCCAGCGCATGCACGAGAGTCATGCTGGGCACGAGCACTCATGCACTTACAAGTTGGTGGGCGGTTACATGCGAAATGTTATTTCTCCGGGGGAGAGTAAAAGCAATATTTCATGATCTCTGGTTAGTCTTTGCTTATTTCTTGAGGAGCTTATGAAAAAAGTGTACTGTCATGAATGCTATAAAAACTTCAGGCACGTTCTCGACAGAACTTTCTTCCTCGTGTTGTATGGCAAACAAACTAGGTGCATTATCACCACCGTCTGGACTGAAGGACTACTGTTTGGACTACCAACTTTGGAACTTTGCGCATGGGCAGCATGGGCATGGCCTGGCCTGTTACCTCCAGTGTTCACAATGGCGTTGACTGTCAATTCACCGCATTTACTAGCCTAGCCTCGGCCATTCAGTTCTATGGAGGGCGGGACTTGGTCGTTGTCTCCAGTTTATATATAACCTCCTTGAATGGAGATGAGCTACAGATGGCAAGTCTGGGCACGCCCACAAAAGTGTGTGCACCGGGAGCTCATTCACATGATCTGAAAGTGTAGCATTAACCAATCAGCATATGTCAATTGGAGTCGGATATGATGTAATTTCTGGAAAATGGCGACGAGGAAGTGCAATGCTAATTGGCAAAGCTAACCAGCCAAATCCTGACCCCCTGGTCTGTATCTATGTCGTGGTAGTTCATGTCTATGGGAGCAAATTGGAGTCATCCGAGCTAGCAGCCACTAGCCTGGCCACGCCCTCCCAGTGAGCTGCCACCCTAATCAGTGGCACCTGGCATCCCCATTCAGTCAACCTCCGTAGATGCAAAACCTAAGTAAAGCTAGATGCCGCAAATTTTATTTTTTGTTTTTACATATATATATATATATATATATATATATATATATATATATATATATATATATATATATATATATATATATATATATGATTTTGACATGATCTAAAAAGAAAAAAAAAACTTCAGCACAGACTTGGTGCACACCTGATTAAAAGTTCATTTTCTACGGAATGGAGAGTCACATAGTGTTGACAATAATATGAAATAGGGTAGGGGGCTTTGGAGATCACCATACCATGCCCAAAATGTACATCCATTGCTCAGAAAAATAAGGCTTTTAAAATTTCGGTGAAATTCTTGGATTCTGCCATAGACTTCAATGTTACATAATGAGCTTCTCCACTGCATAAATGCTAGCGCCGCCCAGAACTACGTTATTTGGCATTAGCCTCATGACTCCAGGAAGTGGGTCCTCATGATTTATCTCCGTAAAGAAGGATCTCTGGCTAAGCTCTCCAACTAGGTTTATTACAATAAGCTCGTTCGTGTTCAGAGTCGGTACGGCTACAGGCTGTAGCCAGAGCCAGCGAGATCTACGGAAATACGTCGGTGGGAGTGGAAAAGCATGGGGGACAAGGTGGACAACACAGCTGCAGCTGGCTGTAGCCAAACACACGTGAACATGGACGTGATGTCAGGAGATATCGCGGAAGTTTGTTTGCACTGAAAACAGCTTGAATCCCCTCATTTCATCATTAAAATGAACGTGATAACTGGCGAAATAAATCATATAATGTTGCTTAATAAATTATTGTTGCAATGCAAGAGGAACAGAGTTGTGTTTGAAGGTGTTTTGTTAAAAATAGTAATGTGGTATGAAATGCTTATTTGAGATGGCAAACCAAGCCATGCTGGAGAGCAATAACGCTATTTCATTGGGCAAAACTTGCATACTGCTTAGCAGCAGCTCATTCAAATAAGCCCATTTTCAGTGAGTACAACATGGTTGGTGTCATATTTGTCATGAGGAGTTTCAAACCAATCGGAATAATGAGTTACGTCATGGGGGTGGGATGCATCCTCTTGCAGCCGAGAAAAGGAGATGCGACTTTCGGCTGCAGGCGCCTTGTTACCGCGAGTTTTGAGTGACGTGCTGTGGGCGTATTTTGGTGACGCATTCACAAGCTTAGTGAAGTCAGCCGGAAGTCGGACACCGCGTCTAACCACAATGCATCGCTTGGCTGCAGCCGGCTGAAGGCGGCTGTAGGCGGCTTTACATCTCAAACACGCCTAATAGCAATGCAGTGAACAATTCCATGTTTCAACTAGGTGTTCTTTTATTTTGAGCTCGTTTGACGTGCCTCGCCACTGGCATCGAAACTTGTATTGTAGGCCCACGTGCATGGCCTTTAGACATATCCTATAACTTGTCCACCAACATAGCTGAAACTAGACTCAATACACTAGTATGTGCCAGGACTCTCCCAACCGTAATTAAAAGGGAGTGGTGTATTTCACCCACAGGCATAAAACCAAAGGCTGCAGCTATAGGGGAGGGTGGTGTAAAATGAGCCACCCAATTTTTCTGTGTGTGAAAAAAGCAAGTAGGCCTACATGGCAAATGTGGTTTAAAAGATATATGTGATCATGTGTGAGTGACTTCATATCCAGTGTTAAGATGATTAAGAAAAAACACGAATGGAATAATATTCAAATGCATTATACCTCGATTAGTGCTCTTATAAGCCATTATGTGATGGCTAAACAAAATCATGAATATGACCGTAACTTGTTGGGTGAGGCATTGTTAAGTTCTTACTATCAAAGGTAAGCAAGAAAAACCAACATGACTGCATTGTTAAGTCAGCATGAACCAGGGGGTCAGGATTTGGCCGGTTAGCTTTGCCAATAGCATTGCACTTCCTCATCGCCATTTTCCAGAAATGACATCATATCCGACTCCATTTGACATATGCTGATTGGTTAATGCTGCACTTTCAGCTTATGTGAACGAGCTTCCTGTGCACAAACTTTTGTGGGCGTGCTCAGACTTGCCATCTGTAGCTCATCTCCATTAGTAACATGGGCCCTCATTGCCCTAATGGGTCCGTGTATGATTCGTTCATTTGAATTTCAATTAAGAACGAAATAACAATACAATGAAAAAAATTACTTGTTTATGATTTTTTTGGTTTTCCAGTGTTGAACAAAAAACAAAATAACGATTTCTTTTTTTGAAACTTTCATTTAATGCTCGGGTCCAAAATGAAACATTTCAACAATGATCTTGGAGGACCTGAGAATAATTTTGATTTTATTTTTTAATCTGTGCCAAAGCGCATCTTCGTCTGTGAGCACGATTACCGCTGCACTGGAAACATAGGCCATACATTATCCAATTGTTTCAAGCAGGCAGGACCCACACTGAAATTTGTAATATGCTGCCGCATGTAGGAGGGACTGCTTTGCCCGCGTGCGCTCCGAAATGATCAGGTATAGGCTACTTTTCCCTCAGCTGTTGCGCGTCGGGGGCCTGCGCCCGATGGCAGCAAAAAGTTCAGTTTCTAAACTTCATCCCTCAGTAGCAAGCTGTTGTCGTTCAATTAACATCCACAACAAACAAACGCACTCGCCAGAAACTCCAGCTTACTCCATGAATTACTATGAATGAACTTTTTTACCGACTCGCGGGAGTGAGTGCGCGGTGTGCGCGCGGCATTTTGCGCTCCTTTATTAAATGAAGGAGCGCTGCTTGGAAATTACAGCGAAAGGGAAATTAACTGAGAAGGAAAAGATTTGTTTACGGACACATAGTTGGGAGCGAGCTGGTCCGATAAAGCGTGGCGCGTCAGATTAGCAGACTGTTTTTAATATCAACGTTTTTCAGGAAAGAAGTAGGCCTAGTGCATAATTTACTTTACATTGGCCTATAATGCCACCTTCTGGTCATAACATGTTGGTCCTAATGTACAGGATTAGGGCATACTTTTGCATTACAACAACTTGGGTCAAGTAATTGCTGTTAAATTTGATTAACAAATGATTGACCACGCATGGCTGGCTACTACAGCTGCCAGCTGGTGAGGGAATGCGCTTTTTAACTGTTTTGGTCTAGCGCCGATCAAATGGCTATTATTGATCAAGTAGCCATTTTACTTTTGAATTACGCATTTTTGCCGATATTTTTCTTTGGGATACAGCATTTCTTTGCGTTATGCTGTGAGTTTGGCAGAGTGTCAGGTATTTAATTAGTGTAATTTATTTGGTAGGCTATAGGCATTCCATATGAGCCCAGGCCTGTGAATACCTTATCCTATGCCATTTTGTCCGTAATGTAGGCTTACACCATGGTCCAATAGTTTTTTCACGACTGGAGATCGCCTAACGCTGCGCTGAATTAATTAAAGATTTAGATTGCTGGAATTTTGTTAGACATAGCACAACGGAGGCATAAAAGCATCATTAAGAAAACTATCAGTGTTGGGAGGGTTACTTTTAAAATGTATTTCGTTACAGATTACAGAATACATGCCCCAAAATGTATTTTGTAACGTATTCCGTTACGTTACTCAATATGAGTAACTTATTCTGAATACTTTGGATTACTTTTAATGTTATGCCTTTTTACAACTGCATGAATGTAGCAATCACATCCTGCAAATGTTTGTTTTTATCAACAAATTGTCTGTTCAGCCCCAGTCTCCAATACATACGTTTGCAGTAGATGAGATATTAGGGTTTGTTAACATAAGCAAGGTCGAGTTATCCTAAAGGGCAAGATGGGCAGTATGGCCTCGGCCACTAGCTGGCTTCAGATTTTGAGATCAGGAAACATAACACTTTTTTATTAATTAGATGAGCTTAAAGTTTGTTTCCTTCTGCATTAACAGGACCTAGCAAAACCAAAAAGCATTTTCCCAAACGTGAACTGCATTTGGAGGTTTCAGCCACTGAAATGGGCTACTTTCAAAAACTCCAGGCAAAGTGGAGATTTCTATAAACACACGTTTTCAGTCTATGGACAGAATGCGTAAATGTTATTTAGCTAATTTTATTTCTAATTCTGCCATCTTTATTATTTAGTCCTAGGCCTACTTGCTTATGATTATATGTAACAGGCATATCTGTCTTGCCGCTGAGTGGGGTGCATTTCATTTGCTAGGCGCAATTGTGTTACTGACATCATCGTTAGGAGGATGTTTAATAGCTATTATTGCGCTTTGTTTGGCTTAGTTTCCGACAATGCAGGAAATTACCCAAATTAGAGAGGGATGGCTAAACACGAGAAACTGAAAAATACAGCTGAGTAATCCCTTGATTTTTACAAAGTAACTGTATTTTAAATACCACCCATTTAAGCTGTAACTGTAACTGAATACAGTTACTCATAATTTGTATTCTGAATACAGTATTCCGAATACATGTATTTCGTTACTCCCCAACACTGAAAACTATAGTCTAGGCCTATCCACAGCACTTAAGGTCCGTGTACTTTTTCGTTCATTCATTATTCTATTTTGGAAGTCGCACGAGAAATGAATAAGGACTCGTTTATGGTATTTTACGCTTGAATTTCACTTATGATATGGAACCAAGCGCCATGTTTTGATATCTTTTAGGCACTGAAAAGGAAACGCTGAATCCTAGAAAAAAAGAGAAGAGCAATAAAGAAAAACGTTCATCTGAATTGCGTCTTTGGTTTGTTAAGCACCGATAAGGATGACCTGGAAGTAATTCTGGAAGTAAGTGGTTGAGTTTTTATCACATGGTTTATTTTGAGGCAAATACCAACTTTGCAAGCATTGTTGCAACACTATTCCGGAACGTTGCGACACTTCAAAAAATTTGGTTGATCTGTGATGAGTGTGCAAATAATATTTTGTGACGCTCACAACCTCGTGAAGTGCATGCAAGCGCCACCACAATATTGAGTAGGGACAGAGGACGGGAAGGGTAGACCAATTGTGATTGAGGATTTTGACAGTTCTGATTATCAGCATGTTCCATCAGGAGGCTATTCAGAACGGCCGTAACGGTGCATAGCGTTGAACCCAACGCAAACGACGTCGGGCTGAACATACTGTTGTGTCACGTCAGTGCAGCAACAATGGAAGCCTGGAGGGCCATTCTGCACGTGGTGGCAGGCAAGGAAATAGCTGAACTTAACAACAACCTCAGTAGTTTAAATGTATCATTGTTAGGAATACTACAAAATGATAATATTACCACTGCTTTTGCTGTCACCAGAGGACAATTCAACACAACATGAATTTGTGTTATATTTAGCAGTAGCGCTTTAAATCTCAGAGCTTCCGATACACCTAGATGCTCATTGGTGAACACCTCTGACACGCCCATCAAACGAGAGTGAACTACCTCAGAAGCGTGTTGCGCACTGGTGTGCAGCGTAACGAGCAAACTTATCATTCAATTAGGCTAACGCAACGCACCGGTGCGTAACAATGTGCTGTTGAATGAACCCCAGCTTCCCAGCTCATCTCCAGCCTTTACCTGTGTAGTGTACGGCTTCCCAACGATAATGCCCCAAATATATCAAAGAGAAATGTGTATTAAATGTGTGTAAAACAGTGGTATGAAGAGCAAGAGCGTGCGCTCATCAATAAACTTGCCAGCTAAAGAATACACTATTATTTTTCTGGAGCGTCTTTGCGTATGTCTCGAATGGTCGCTAGCTAGACCTAAGTCTTTTCTGGTGCGACTCAGGCTGCAAACTTTCCTTCCGGGTAAACAGAAGGGTCAGTCAAATGAATTTCAATAAATGAATAAACAAATATCACACATTGAAAATCGATCAAAAATGTTGTAATTTCTTATAATACTATTATGGTATGAGACAACACATGCAGAAAACCAAATACAGCCATTTCTGCGTGTATGGCTTTAAACAAGATAAGAAGTTGCACCCTTTTTTCAATTTCATCTTTCATTCCAAAATAGAATAATGAATGAACGAAAAAGTACACGGACCACTTAAGAAGCAAGCATGTGTTTTTTTCCCCCAGCACTTTGGAAACCAAACGGACGCCCATATTAAAATATAAAATCAAAATTGGTGCCAATACCGTTTTTGAAATGTTTCTTTTTTGACCTGAGCATTAAATGAAAGTTTAAAAAAAGAAGTCGTTATTTTGTTTCTTGTTCAACACTGGAAAACCAAAAAATCATATAACAAGTAACTTTTCCATTTTATTGTTATTTCGTTCTTAATTGAGATTCAAATGAACGAATCATACACGGACCCTAATGAAATGGAGTCGGAAGTGAGCTCCATGAAACGCCATCTTGACAACTGAAAATTTTGTTCAATTTTGGATGAATTCACTAGCCTAGCATTCCACATTGGAACGAATGGGAGGCGGGACTTAGTATGTTTCTCCAGTTATTAATACCCTAATAAACCTGGAGAAACATACTAAGTCCCGCCTCCCATTCATTCCAATGTGGAATGCTAGGCTAGTGAATTCATCCAAAATTGAACAAAATTTTCAGTTGTCAAGATGGCGTTTCATGGAGCTCACTTCCGACTCCATTTCATTAGGCCAATGAGGGCCCATGTTACTAATGAGAATGAGAGCGGCACACAAACAGATGGCAAGTCTGGGCATGCCCACAAAAGTATGTGCACAGGAGCTTGTTCACATGAGCTGAAAGTGTAGCATTAAGCTCGTTCGTGTTCAGAGTCGGTACAGCTAGAGGCTGTAGCCAGAACCAGCGAGATCTACGGAAATACGTCGGTGGGAGTGGAAAAGCATGGGGGACAAGGTGGACAACACAGCTGCAGCTGGCTGAAGCCATACAACACGTGAACATGGACGTGATGTCGGGAGATATCGCGGAAGTTTGTTTGCACTGAAAACAGCTTGAATCCCCTCATTTCACCATTATAATGAACGTGATAACTGGCGAAATAAATCATATAATGTTGCTTAATAAATTATTGTTGCAATGCAAGAGGAACAGAGTTGTGTTTGAAGGTGTTTTGTTAAAAATAGTAATGTGGTATGAAATGCTTATTTGAGATGGCAAACCAAGCCATGCTGGAGAGCAATAAGGCTATTTCATTGGGCAAAACTTGCATACTGCTTAGCAGAAGCTCATTCAAATAAGCCCATTTTCAGTGAGTACAACGTGGTTGGTGTCATATTTGTCATGAGGAGTTTCAAACCAATCGGAATAATGAGTTACGTCATGGGGGTGGGATGCATCCTCTTGCAGCCGAGAAAAAGGAGATGCGGGTTTCGGCTGCAGCCGCCTTGTTACCGCGAGTTTTGAGTGACGTGCTGTGGGCGTATTTTGGTGACGCATTCACAAGCTTGGTGAAGTCAGCCGGAAGTCGGACACCGCGTCTAACCACAATGCATCGCTTGGCTGCAGCGCTAGCGCTGTAGGCGGCTTTACATCTCAAACACGCCTATTAACCAATCAGCATATGTCAAATGGAGTCGGATATGATGTCATTTCTGGAAAATGGCGACGAGGAAGTGCAATGCTAATTGGCACAGCTAACCAACCAAATCCTGACC